>CM047897.1:27800029-27858537 GCA_026229545.1 Pistacia atlantica
GAGCTCTTTCGTTTGCATAATATGCGTTCGAAAGGCGTCCACCATATTTCCCCTAACATTAATTAGTTAATTAGTCTAATTTACCACATAAACAATATACTCGAATGGTAAGAAATGATAATAAAGATGAATAATAAGAAAAGCGAAGCCAAGCTAACCCGACGTCGTCGCGATAGAGGCGATTGATAAGAACATCGCCACGGAGATTCAAAAAGTATATAGCCGAAGCAGCCACCGGCATGTCGGATCCAGTGGTTTAACGATCAGCACGGATCAGCTGTGGCGACAGGTTGAGATCTGGAAATTTGACGGTGATGATTTGATTCGGGTTTGGGGATCACAGAGTAGAATTGAGTAAACACAAGAGGTCGAGCTTGGTAGAGTAAATTAGTAAAATGGAAGTTCTTTCGTGTAGTAAATGGGAAATTCAAAAAAAATTCTATTTGAGTTTGTATGAGTCGAAACTCGGAAGGTTTTTAAGGGACGTATTCGGTCTTTGTATCGCACGTGCCGGCACGTGCATTTCTAATGAGTGCTATGGGGAACTCGTTTATTTAAAACTATTTTTAGAAAATGCTATTCAAATGGTTCTTATAGTTTTCTTAAAAGCATGGGCCAAACCATTTATTCATCAACCAATGAGCTGATTGTTTTCCCTTATGAATTCGTCATTTCTTGAAAACAAATTTTATTGAAATCAATCTCAAATAGAAATAATTTTTCAAACTCCCCTATATTCGCAAATGCCTCACTGACGCCCAATTCCAAATGCCAACTCTATTAGACTTTTGTTAAATTTTAAAGGGTGAAACTATTATTTTATACTTTTCACTTAAAAAAAAAAAATTAACTTAATTCAAGTCAAACCTTTAACTTAAAACTTTCTTTCAGTTTTACCCCCACCTTCCCCAAAAAGCTCACCCACGTATCAACACATTAACAAACATAAACATAGCAAGGTTGCGTCTTCTTAAGGCCAAGTGTCACGACCTGACTATTTCCGTTCAGACTCATGCGGCCTTAGGGGCCAATCTCTTGACGATTTCCCTAAGTCAGCCTTGCTCACTCAAGCTTCTAGCCTTGAGAATAAGAAAACACTCACACAAACTCACAAGAGATGCTAGAAGAGAACTCTTTACTAATAAGAGAATGCTTTACAATTCTTGGATGGTTTGACCAAATGAAGGTCTCCCCTTTTATAGTAGATGGAGCTTACGATGGACGGTCTACATCTTCCACAATCAACGGTGGAGATTAGCTAACTCCAAACTACCACCTACCAACTACCATCTACCAACTATCGTATTAATTACAAGAGTGTAGCAAATACATGAGTATTCTATAAGGTTCAAGAGAACTCTAGAGTGTCGAGGTGATGCACACCAAGTGTTTGATGAAATGCTTGAGAGGCATCACATTCTCCCCCACCTAATTCAGAGACGTCCTCGTCGACTCTTCGTGGAATTCTTGGACTTTGTCTTTGAATTGCCACAATGCATCTTCTGGTTCCCAACTTGCTTCACTCTTCGGTAGCCCCTTCCATTTGACAAAGTATTCCTGACTTGGAGGATGGCCGTTTCATCAAACGACATGATCGGCTAACACACACTCTACCTCTTTGTCATAAAACTTGGTGTTGCCAAATAGTGCCCGTTTTGATTCTCCCCATCCCGTATCCTTCGCATCTTCATGGTATGACTTCAAACAATTTACATGGAAAACCGGATGAAGTCTCAACCAAGAGGGCAATTCGAGCTTGTAGGATACATTATCAACCCTCTTGATTATGGGAAATGACCCCTTATATCTTCGGACAAGGGCTTTGTGTAGTGGTCGGGTGGATTTGTGTTGTGATGGGAGGATTTTGACAAGTACTAGATCTCCCACATTGTACTCCACATGCCTCCGCTTCTTGTTTGCCCACTTCTTCATCTTCTTGGTTGTTTTGTCAAGATATGCCCATGTGATGTCAGCTTGCTCATGCCATGACTTAGCAACTCTAAATGTTGTGGGGTTTCTCCTCTTATAACTTGTACCCAAGGTGTGCGGCGTGAGTGGTTGTTGACCCATCACCATCTCGAATGGGCTTTTGTTGGTGGCTTTACCCCCCTGCAAATCATATGAGAATTGGGCTACATCAAGCAACTTTGCCCAATCAAGTTGGTTGGCGCTCACAAAGTGTCGCAGATATATCTCTAGCAAAGTATTCACTTTCTCAGTTTGCCAGTCGGTTTAAGGGTGAAAGCTTGTGGAAAAGTGCAATGCTGACCCCATGAGCTTGAACAATTCTGTCCAAAATCTTTCCATGAACCAACTATCTCGATCGCTAATTATGGATTTTGGAAGACCCCAATAATTCACCTTATGCTTGAAAAATAGTTTGGTCGTGTCTTCCGCTGTGCACTCTTTTGGTGTAGGGATGAAAGTGGCATACTTTGACAACCTGTCCACAACAACAACGATAGTGGTAAACCCTTTGATTTCCGTAGAAATATTATGAAATCCATCGAGATGCTCTCCTATGGTCTACTTGATGTGGCTAACGGCTCCAATAAATCCGCAGGGCTTTGGTGTTCCACCTTATCTTATTGGCACACAAGACAAGTTCTCACAAATTGCTCTACATTGTCCCACATTTATGGCCAATAGTAAGTTGCCTCTAATAGTGCTCAGGTGCGCCTTTGTCCGAGATGTCCAACCCATTTGGTGTCGTGACACTCCTTGATCAAGTTCCTTCGCAAGTTTTCCCACTTCAGAACATACACCCTCATCCCTTTGGTGTAAAGGAGACCCTCTTTTACCCAAAAAATGCATGATCTTGCCATCTTGAGTTAAGGTGATGAGTTGCTTGACCAATGTGTTATGCTCGAGACCCTCTTTTATGAGCTTGAGGAGATCCCCTTGTATGTTGCTTATGGCTGCAAACTCAGCCTTTTGACTTAATGTATTTGCCACCAAGTTGGCTTTCTCGTGCTTGTACTCCATCACATAGTCCAGGAAGTCTTGCCATCTAGCTTGCTTGGGGCTGAGTTTCTTCTGACTCTGGAAGTAACTTGTTGTCACATTGTCTATCTTCATTAAGAACTTGGACCTAAGCAAATAGTGTCGCCAAGTGCGTAGACAATGTACTACAACGATTATTTCTTTTTCTTGTACTATGTATCGCCGCTCCGTATCATTAAGCTTTCGAATTTCAAATGTTATGAGATGTTTATCCTGCATTAACACACCTTCAATAGCAAAGTCAGATGCATCGGTATATACCTCAAATGGTTGAGCATGGTTAGGCAATGCTAACCGATAGCCTTCTTCAAAGAGTCAATGGTATATTGGCGATCAACCATCCACTCCCATTTTATGGTCTTCTTGAGCAAATCCGTGAGTGGTATGACAATGGTGGAATAGCCTTTGATGAATCTTCGGTAATAGTTGATGAGGCCTAAGAAAGAGCGTAACTTGGTAACCTTCGTTGGGGCTTCGCACTCCACAATAGCCTTCACCTTGGCTTCATTTATGGTGAGCTTCTCATCTTTGATCTTGTGGTCGAGAAACTCTACCTCCGGCTTGGCAAATGAGCACTTCTCCCACTTGACATACAACTCATTTTCTTACAACACTCAAAATACTGTCTACAAATACTCAGCATGCTCCTCAAGAGTATTGTTGTACGCTACAATGCCATCGAGATAGACCCCCATGAACCGATTAAGGTATGGATGGAAGATGTGGTTCATAAGGGTGCAAATGTGGTAGGGGCATTGGTGAGGCCGAGAGACATGACTTTGAACTCATAGGCTCTATAACGTGTCACACATGCGGTATTTGGCTCATCCTCTTCCGCAATCCGCACTTAGTAATACCTCAATCTCAAATCAAGCTTAGAGAAGTACTTGGTCTGCCCAAGTTGGTCAAACAAATCAACAATTAGTGGAATGGGATAATTGTTTTTTATGGTTACCTTGTTGAGTGCCCGGTAGTTGATGTAAAGGTGAAGCGACCCATCATGCTTCTTTTGAAAGAGAACCAAAGCTCCATATGGTGCTTTCAAAGGCTTGATGAATTCGGCTTCTAAAATTTCCTTGAGTTGTCTCCGCAACTCATTTAATTCTGGTGGTGACATCTGGTATGGGGTTTTGGCGGGTGGTTTAGCTCTCGGCTCTAACTTAATCTTATGGTCTACTTCCCTCCTAGGTGGTAGGCATTTTGACAACTCGGGCGGCATGGTATCCACACCTCCCTCATCTTCAACTCATGCACGATGGCAAGAAATGTCTCTTCTTTCCACTTAAGTTCCTTCTCAATTTACATTGAGGAGAGTTGGTTGCTTAGTGCGGCCTTGCTCACCGTCGGAACCATACATGGAACTCCCTCAAGGATGCACATAGAGTTGTATCCCGGTAGGGACACCATATTGAATTGTTTAAGAAACACCATGCCAAGAACAAGGTTAAAGTCATCTAAAAGTGCAACATTTCTACGTTCACCATCTTAAGCTAGCTATCTGATTTCTCCACCCTGAGGCCTAACCGTCTTGCTTGCTATCTTTGATGAAGTTGTGGGAAGCACTTGTGTCTAACAAGGCTTGAACTTTCTTCCCATTGATGGTGGCCTCAACATGCATGAGAGACTTGTCCTAAACTTTAGGTTGTGCGGGCTTTACCTTCAAGGCATTGAGAAGTTAGAGGCACCCCATGTTGGCAATCTCGGATGCGAGTGTCTTAGGTTGCCTCTTTTCGAACATGGCATTGAAGGCCTTGGCGCTTAGGGCAATCTCAAATCCAATGATCCCCATCGCAAAGATAACAGTCCTCCAGGTGCTTGTACTCCTTCTTGCCATCCTTCCGCCATTCCTTCTTATGAGGCGACTTGTCTCCCTTTTCTCAATGGTGAGATGGTTTGTCTCCCTTAACTCCCTTACCTTTGCCGTAATCAGGCTTGTCGTCTTTCTTCGGCTTGGATGGTTCACCCTTGTGGAACTCAACAAAGGTGTTGGCTTTGGTAAAGGCGGTGGAGATGGTGGCAACTTGATGCCTTTAGAGCTCCCTTTGTGCCCAGGGTTGGAGCCCCACCATAAAATTGAATAGCAAATCTTCTGAGTTCATATATTATCAACTTGAAGCATACGTTTAGAGAACTCATCCACATACCTAGAAATAGGCCCCGTGTGCTTAAGCTTCTGCATTTTCTTCCGTGCTTCATATGCTACATTGCCCGGATAGCATCGCTTCTTGATCTCACACTTGAGCAACTCCCAAGTGTTAATGATGCACGTACCTTGTACAATTTTGGCAAGCTTTCGTTGCCACCACGCGATTGCATGATCCCTAAGATACCTAATTGCAATGTTCACTCTCGCTTGTTCAGTTTGGACACTAGTAGCTTCAGAGTACCTCTCCATGGACCATAGAAAGTTTTCTATCTCTTGGGCATCTTGTTTTCCCCCATACTTCCACGGTCTTGGAATTTCGACCCTTGCGGGAGGTGCGGCATTGGTGACCCCTTTTGCAACTGCCTTCTTGCAAAACACCTAATCGCCCTTGCTTTTTTGTAAACCTGATCGAAGCTCTTCCACTTGAGCTTGAAATGCCCTCAGAGAGTCCAACACCATCACTTGGAACTCCGCTAAAGCTTGGTGCTTCTCAGCAACATCTTGGCGAAACTGTCCCATGGTTTCGACCATGCCTTCCACATCATCCATCTTTTGAACAAGGACATCGAGGTGCTCTTTCACTGCAACAACCTCGTTGCGCGTCACCCATGCTTCCATGGAGGCCATCATGTCCATGGACTTGTCCTTCCCTCTTCGAGAGTTCTTCTTTAGAGGATTAGGGTTAGGATTGGACTCCTTCCCCCTTTGCTCTTCATGGCAAACTTCGAACGACATCTCAAACCAAGAATCTTTTACTTTGATACTAAATGTCACAACCCGACTATTTCCCTTCAGACTCGTGCAACTTTAGGCGCCAATCTCTCGACGATTGCCCTAAGTCAGCCTTGCTCGCTTAAGCTTCTAGCGTTAAGAATATTATGGAAAATATGTTGAAATATCAATAGTTCTAGGCTTTTTTCTAATATTATGTTGATTTTTAGAATACTCATCAACATAAAATTAGAAAAAAGCCTAGAACCATTGATATTTCAACATATTTTCCATCAATTAAAATTTTCTTGAAACTAAATAGCATTATAGCTAGTATCGAAATTTTAATATAAAGAAGAATTTAGTGATTTTACTGTTAGTGATAATAAAATTATTATATACTACAAGTTGAAAAATAAAAGCAGTAAATAACAAGTTAAAAGAACATAGAATAAAATTATTATAAAATATCTCGAGAGTCCCCACCTGCCAATATAACTTTCCATTAAAGAAATTTATTAAGCATTCCATCATATCAAAGTATAAATTTTAATTTTTAGTTTAAATTATTCTAAGTTTAATCCCATAAAAAAAGGAAAGGAGCTTTATTACTAATAAATTTAAGCATAAAAGAAAAAAAAAACTTTATCAATAAAATTCATCCTAAGCAAAATTTTGAGATAAAAAAGGAAAACATCTAATTTTGTACACATTATGTGCGCTTTAATTATACCCTTTCCGAATGTAGGATGATTACCCACATAGACATACATATTTACAAAACAAGTGCTCATCTAGTTATCTTAATAGTCAATGCATGTTCAATCTTCATTTCATTAATGTATATGTATTCAATGTTGTGTTACGTACATGATAAATAAGCGGATACTACTTAAAAAATAATATTTTTGTGCCTATAAAATGTATATTGTCCCATTTATTTATTTTAAATACATTAAGACTTTACGAAATTAGTCTATGGGGAGGTGAGAAATAGTAACCTAACCTTATGTTTATTTATTGACAGTTGAGTGAATGACAATTTCCCACCCAAGTTTGACGTAATTGCGTTTTTCCACTAAAAAACTTTGAGAAAAAAAATAATTTTTTACCCATTATTAAGATTTGTCTGCAACTTTAATTGAAGAAAGACAAGATGATTGTTATACCTGCTCACAACAAATCAACCACAAAACACACAACACAAGAAGACAAAATCACATACACAACACACCAAGATTTACCGTGGTTCACTTGATCAAATTAAGCAAGCTACGTCCACGTTGAGCTCGGAAAACCAGCGAGCTCATTGCATTATATTGATCAAGATTATAGAACACAACTCGACCAAAGAATTGAACCCTTTCCCAAACCTTTACAGAACCAGTAACACCCTAGAGACACAGATCTAGTACCCAAGATACACTGCAAACTCTAACACCCTCAAGTGGCCTGCAAACCAGCCACTCAACACCCTGTTACAAGATTCAAGATTAAAACTATATCCAAACCCTAAAAGAAGCAATTCGTTTACAGAGAAAAGGAAAAACACGAAAATAGGTTCAATCGTTTGAGAATGGACTGTCACACTGCTTTTATACTGTTGACCATCAGACTGACTTGCCACCGTTGGATTCTCAGCCAACCAACGAACAGGATTGATCTTTACTTGGCTCAAAACGACAATGTCCCACTTAATGATAAAATGTCACCGTATAAAGCCATCACCCTAACAATCTCCACCTTGATGGATTTATTCGTGACTGTAGTGCAGCTTGCTCTTTGTGGGATCCTTAATTGCTCTGGTCACTCTGGTCTACTAAATGGATAACAAATTCAAGCAGAGCTTGAACTTGGTATGAGTGACTGTCTTGGTACCCATGTTTGTTGGATTTTCTTCAGTTGAAACCTTTAGAAGTGCTATCTCATCTCTTGAGATCAGGTCTCTCACAAAGTGATATCTTACATTTATGTGCTTGGTACTTTCATGGTACACCGGATTCTTGCTCAAATGTATTACGCTCTGACTGTTAGAAAAGATTACTAGCCCCTGATTTGTTAACTTGGCTTCACTGAGGATTCCTTTAAGCTAGATGGCTTCTTTGAATATGTCAACTGCCACATATTCAGCCTCTATTGTGGATAATGCAACTATCGGATGCAGCTGAGATTTCCAGTTGATGCAGTTGCCCCCTAAAGTGAAGTAGTATGCAGTGGTTGACTTCCTGGTGTCTCTGTCACCTGCAAAGTCTGCATCTACAAACCCAACCAACTCAAGTGAAGTAGTTCTTTTACAGTAATGCAGTCCAACATTTAAAATAACATTTACATATTTCAGAACCCATTTTACAGCAATCCAGTGATCCATACCAGGGTTAGACATATACCTAATGAGTAAGGAAATTACAAAAGCTAAGTCAGGCCTAGTGCTAATAATGGCATACATAAGGGATCCTATCACATTGACATATGGGATATGTTCCATCCTAATCATTTTAGATTCAGTTCTAGGACATTGTGACTTACTCAGTGTGAAGTGACTGGCCAGTGGGACTGTAATAGGTTTTGCACCTGCCATATCAAATTTTTCTACTAGTTTGTGCAAATATGAACAGTGGTGCACTCTCAGCTCACATTTATGCCTATTTCTGTCAATTTGCATTCTTAGGATCTTCTTTGCATTTCCTAAATCTTTCATTTCGAACTCAGCACTCAATTTTTTCTTTAATTCACAAATCAAGGACTTAGACTTGCTAATTATTAACATGTCATCCACATACAACAGTAAGTACACAGACAGGTTATCACTTAGGGCAAAGTAAAAATAGTTATCATATTTAGTCCTAATGAAACTTATACTCACAATAAATGTGTCAAATCTCTTATACCATTGCCTAGGGGATTGTTTTAGGCCGTATAATGACTTGAGAAGAAGGCAGACATGGTCAGGCGTATTTGGATATATAAATCCTACAGGCTGGTTCATATAGATCTCTTCCTCAAGATCCCCATGAAAGAAGGCAGTAGTCACATCTAATTGTTCAAGTTCTAAATCTAGGTGAGCTACTATGGAAAGCATTAATCTAATTGTTTTATACTTAACCACTGGAGAAAAGACTTCATTGAAGTTTATTCCCTCTCTTTGGGTGAAGCCCTTGGCTACTAATCTAGCCTTATACCTGATTGGTTCTCTGGTTGTTACTCCATCCTTCAATTTGAACAGCCACTTACATTGGATTACCTTCTACTCTTTTGGCTTTGGCACAAGAACCTAGGTTTTGTTCACCTTTAGAGACTTCATCTCAGCTTCCATGGCAGCCCTCCATTTGTCCCTCTCCTTAGAGTTTACTGCTTCCTCATATGTTTCTGGTTTGATTCTCTGCAATTCTATACCTGCAAGGAGGGCAGTATAAATGAGGTCAGCATATGAAAACCTTGTGGGAATCCTTACCTATCTCCTGGCCCTATCTCTTACAAGTTGGTAATCTTGCAAGTTTTCAGGCTAAGTTTCAGTATCTTCAGCTGTTTCTGTCTCATCCTCTTGTTCTAGATCAGAATTATCTAGTTTATCCTCCAGGTTCAGGAACAACTTTAGTTTCCTAGATGGTTTTAGAATCTTGCAATGGTTGAGGTTGGGCAGGAAGCTCCACCTCAATTTGTGTAGTCTCAGGTTGACTAGAACTCTCCCTTACACTTGGATTTGGACCTACATCAGAGTTAGCACTTTTACAGGGAAAAATACCCTTCTTAAAAATCATATCTTGGCTTACTACAACTTTAACCCCAGGGGACTCCTTGTCCCACAGCCTGCACCCTTTTGTTCCTTCTTGGTATCCCAGAAAAACACACTTTGTAGACCTTGGTTCCAACTTTCCACCAACAGAGTGTGCATATGCAGCATAGCCAAAAACCCTCAAGTGTCCTAGATCAGGTTTTCTTCCAGTCCACATCTCTTCTGGACATTTTAGGTTTATAGCAGTGGAGGGACTTCTGTTTATCAGGTAGGCTGAGGTGGTTAGGGCTTCTCCCCAAAAGGAGGTAGGAAGTTTGGAGGTGATAAGCATGCATCTCACTTTATGTAGGAGGGTTCTGTTCATTCTCTCAACCATCCCATTCTATTGAGGGGTGTGTTTCATAGTCTTATGACTTAAGATCCCTTGATCACTACAGAACTTATCAAACTCTTGGTTGTAGTATTCTAACCCATTGTCAGTTTTGAGAACCTTAACCCTCTTATTCATTTGATTTTCAACTAAAAGTTTCCACTCCCTAAACTTTTCTAAGGCTTGATCCTTAGTCTTTAATAGGTAAACCCAAACCTTTCTGCTGTAATCATCTACTAGGGACATAAAGTAACTGTTTCCCCTATAGGTTCTAATCCTCCCAGGTCCCCACAAGTCAGAGTGAATGTATTCAAGTTGACTAGTGGCTTGGTGTACCCCCTTTTGGAAACTGTTACTATGTTGTTTTCCTAGTATGCAATTTTCACAGAAATCCAGTGAAGAGATCTTATCCTTACCAAACTGACCTTGATTGTTTAGGGTATCCATACCTCTTTGGCTTATGTGACCTAGTCTAAGATGCCACTTTTCTGTGTTGGATGGGTTGGCAAGCCTAATCACAGAGTTCAAACAGTTAGAGGATATGTTCCCACAGAGTATATAAAACCCATTCTTTTTCTCTCCTGTAAGGATAAGGTTCCTATTTCTATATATGTTCAGGCTTCCATTCTCTGCCTTATAACTACAGACTGATTCATCTAAGGTACCTAGAGATATCAGGTTTCATTTCAGTTCTGGGATGTACCTGACTCTTGTGAGTTTAACCAATTTTCCAGTGTTAGGACTTAGAGTTATAAAGCCAATTCCTCTAACCCTACATGCATTATTGTTCCCTATGTAAACTATTTCTGAATCAGTATCCTTAAACTCCTAGAACCAATTTCTGTTTGGACTTATATGGAAAGAGCATCCTGAGTCCAGCACCCACTCATTAGCAGTGTCAAACATTGACACTGTAAGCACCTCAGGTTCATCTACTAGGTTTGTAGTGGTGGCTAAGTTTGTCTCTGTGTTCCCTTGTTTTTGTTTCTTAATCCATTCAAAACAGTTCTTTTTAATATGACTAGCCTTATTACAGAAAAAACATTTTCTAGTTTCTTTACTCTAGTTATTTCCCTTCCACTTATTCTTATTCCTATTCCCCTGATTCGCAAAATTACTCCTCCCTATCTGACTAGACTCTACCTTGGTTTTAACAAACAGGTTCGACCAACTCCTTTTCTGAACTTTCAACTCTAACTCTCTAGCCTTAAGACCTGCAACTATTAGATCTAGGGTTGGTATAGTACCAATGCACTATAACGCATTTTTGACTACTTGGTAGTCGTCAGGAAGTGAGTTCAAGAGGATCATAGCTAGGCTAGTACTTCCTAATTCTTGATCTATTCCTTTTAGGATCAGAGTCATTTTAATAAATTCGTCTAAATTGTCCTCTATACTCTTAGAACTATCAATTTTGTAAGAAAATAAGGTGCCCTTTAAGAAAGCTAAATTTGGGGCAGATTGTAAAGCATACAAAGTATTGAGTTTACCTCATAGTTCCAGTGGTGATTCGATCCCATCTACCTTTTTGAGGATACTGTCTGACAGATTCATAACGATCAGATTGTAAGCTTCTTCATTAACTTCCTCCTTTTTCATCAGTTTTTCCTCCAGCCATTTCTTGATGTCTTCTTCCAGAGCGATTGCAACCTTGTTATGTGAGAGGAGAGCTTTCATCTTCTTCTTCCAGTTCCTGAAATTGATCTTCCCATCGTATTGGGAGATCTCCATTTGGGTAATGCTCATTGTATAGTAACGGTAGGGAAGAATAGTCTAAGATGTATGTGACGTTGTTATACCAGAGGTCGCCAAGTATTGCCAGGTTTTTAAGGCGGTTACTGGTTTCCAGCCCAGATACCCTTAAACTTGGCCAAGATTTGACTCTTTAGATCCAATTGGAGACTCAAAGAAACCACTGATTCGAAAACCCCCAATTTCTTGAAACCCTAATCTCACGAAACTCTAATTTTGCGAAAAAAAAAACCCCAAATTCGCAAAACCCTAATTTCGTAAAACCCTAATCTCCAAGAAATGGCTCTGATACCACTGTTATACCTGCTCGTAACAAATCAACCAAAACAACCACAAAACACACAGCATAAGAAGACAGAATCACACACACAACACACCAAGATTTACCGTGGTTCACTTGCTCAAATTGAGCAAGCTACGTCCACGTTGAGCTCAGGAAACCAGCGAGCTCGCTGCACTATATTGATCAAGATTACAGAGCACAACTCGACCAAAGAATTGAACCCTTTCCCAAACCTTTACAGAACCCGTAACACCTTAGAGACACAGATCTAGTACCCACGATACACTGCAAACTCTAGCACCCTCAAGTGGCTTGCAAACCAGCCACTCAACACCCTGTTACAAGATTCAAGATCAAAACTATATCCAAACCCTAAAAGAAACAGTTCGTTTTACAGAGAAAGGGAAAAACACGAAAACATATTCAATCGTTTGAGAATGGACTGTTGCACTGCTTTTATACTGTTGACCATCAGACCGACTTGCCACCGTTGGATTCTCAACCAACCAACGAACAAGATTGATCTTTACTTGGCTCAAAACAACGTCGTCCCACTTAATGATAAAACGTCACTGTATAGAGCCATCACCCTAACAATGATAAATTTACTTATTTAATAAACAAAATAAATATATCCATATCCTAATCTTTAACATTTCTTAATTCTGATTTGCCATAAAGAGGAAGACCATTTAATCCATCACATCACAAAGGATGACGTTTATATACATAGTTAATACTCAAATCTAGAAGAAGTTTGTGATAATACAACTGATAAATGTAAATACTTTTAAGCATTATTATAATTTCGTGCTTGAAGTTTATTGGAAATTTCGCATCCTCCTTCAATTTCAATGCAACTTTAATTAAGGAGGAGACCAACTCAAAGAACAACAATGACAATGACATGGTAAACTTTGAAGTTCCCTTTCCTGCAGCTTCGAAAGGGTCAATCTAGGTCTCGTCGGAAGCGGGGTTCGATGATGGAAACTCCATCTAGTTATAGCAGGACATATGGGGCCTGAAGCTACAAGACGGTGGAACTTCACTAGGCATGGAAAAATCAACGAAAAATCAAGATCAGGATTAGGCCAGGATGACGTAAAGGTATTTTTATCTTTATAACTATACCATGTGAGTTAACATATCTCACCAATGGATCTTAACATGGATGGAAATTGTTTTTTCTTAAATTTTTTTGGTAGGAAAAAGTAATTGTGCCAGTGTTTTGTTTGCCGCTACAACATGGAGAATAAAGACTCTTTTACGTACATAAAAATTGATTCACATAATGTAATAGATCAATATAAATTGGTTAGGATATTGTTGGCTATTAGAGTGGTTTTATTTCTTTTGACCACATTTACAATCTACTTTTGGTTGCTTTGGAAACGATCCACAAGAACAGTTTTTGCAGATATAGAGATGCAAGTAGCTCCTAACATGCATGAAGATATTCCTCACTTCCCATTTGATCCGGCTTCATCACTACCCTATGAAGCGCTCATGTGTATTGTTGGAAATTATATAGAATAACATATATCCTAACATAATCCCAAGATCATAGTCACCATTGCAATCACATTTTCATATAAATGAACTACAATGAATTTACACAGCATAAATACCTTCACTCCTTAACTCAAGCAATAAAGTTAATCGGAAGAAAACCACGAAGAATGTTTCTGTTTTCCAAATTCTAGAGAGAGAGCGTATTTTTTTTGAATATTTGAGAGTGACAGGTGGTATTTTTTCTAAAAGGAAAGGTTTTCCTTTTATATGGCAATGTTGGAGAGAAACCGCATTTGGCGCTCTCACACATCGCTTGGGGTAACCCATCATGGGTGTACCCCTTATCCAATATCTCCCACTCACACATGATGGGACTATCTCTCTCTATGCTTCTTTAAGGTTCATACTTTAGTAAATATGCCGTGTGACCATGCATACTTCGAGAGCACGTTAGTCATATATCTGTTAGGAATATATAACTTCTGGAATTGTGAAACTCAGGTTGTATGTTGTATGCAATACCCTAGATTACTTATCACATTTTTCTAACAATCTCATTTACAAAAAAAATATTCGTTGTATTCATAATTATGTTCTATCTTTACATAAAAGTAAAACATAATTGGTCGACCAATAAATACACGTGATTATAATGTGATAATTCAAAATCGTAATCTTCCTTTTCTTTTCGATTCCTCAACTTTTATTTAACTTGCTTTTCTAGAAATGTCCCACAGATTGAATTTATCTTAATCCTTTGGTAACACTCTAAGATAGCAATCATTAAATGAAGTTTTCAAGAAACAGAATAGAGTAATAAGGGTATTCTTTGAGATTTTATTTTAAAAAAAAACTCAGGGTCTCACACAATGTTAAAGTTGAGATTTTGACTTTCATTACCCCTTTGGTCAATGTTTTGCACATGTGGTATGAATCACACGCTACAGCATTTCCTCCTTTCCCATGGAGTGCATGTCTCTTTTCTTGTAAATGCTGTACAGATTTTAGTTCGACATGCCTAATGTCTAACTTGAGTTCACTTTAATACTTTTAATTCATCAGAACTCTAATCTGGCAATTAGACAGATAAAGTGATCATTTATCACTTGTGGTCATATTTCATTATGACATTATTTTAATTCTCGTTTTAGGCGACGTCAAACATTTTAAGCTTGGCTCTATTATCACCTAGATAATAAGCTTAAAATAGTCTCATCTCCATTCCTACGAAGTAATGGAGGCGATTGCTGTGTGAGAAGGCCAATCTTTTAGTCATCCGACATGCTTTTCAAAAGACATATATAATATTTACATAACTAATATGTATATATATGCTCCTTCATGTATGTTCCATAATAATCGAAATTGAGCATTGACAATATTGTTATTTAATATTGATAAGACAAATGTGAACAATTTTGGGAAATCTCAAAGTATGAGTACATTCAACACCTACGTAAGCCTAGAGATCTAACAAGTCTATTGAAAGTATCTCTCGGTATAGGCTTTGTGAATGGATCCGCAACCATGTCATGCGTAGATATGTACTTCATGTTCACCTCCTTTTGTGCCACCAAGTCTCGCACAAAATTATATTTGATATCTATGTGTTTCGTTTTACCATGATATTTGGGATCCTTAGTGTATGCTATTGCTGCTTGACTATCACGCTTTATTCTTACCGGTTCAATAGCAACATTAATTATTCCCAGATGATTCATGAACCGTCTCAACCAAACGGCTTCTTGCACCGCAGCCTGAAAATGCTACAAACTCACCTCCATTGTAGATAAGGCTATGCATGATTGTTTTTTATGCTCCCAAGATATGGCCCCGCCATTTAGTAAGAAAAACATATCCGGAAGTAGATTTCCTCTCATCTAAATCTCCTCCCCAATCAGCATCGGTGTAGCCTCTCAAGTGTAAATCATTTCCTTGATAACATAATGAGTAATCAGCTGTCCCTTTTAGATATCTTAAGATTCTCTTCACTGCTTTCCAATGTGCTTGTCCTGGCCTGACCGGTATCGCTACCAACCCAACGGCATAACGATGTCGGCTCTAGTGCACATCATGGCGTACATGAGACTTCCAACAAAGACTTGTATAAGGAACATTCTTCATTTGTTCCTTTTCTTGTGGAGTCTTCGGACACATTTTACGACTTAAAGTCTCGCCTTTTGCGATAGGGTTGTCTATGGGTTTACAATCTTGCATATGAAATCGTTCAAGAATTTTCTTAATGTATGATTCTTGTGAAAGAGATACTAATTTTCTTGAGCGATCTCTTGAAATCTTGACTCCAAGAATATATGCAACACTCCCATATCTTTCATCTCAAAATGAGATGATAACCATCCTTTGATTTCATTGACAAATCCCTTATCATTTCCAGCTATAAGTATATCATCAACATATAATGATAATATAACAAATTTGTTATTGGATCTCTTTGTATATACACAATGATCTTCATTTATCATTTTGAAATCATACGACATTATCGCATTATGAAATCGAATATACCACTGTCTTGAGGACTGCTTGAGGCCATAAATTGACTTTAAAAGTCTACACACTTTGTGTTCTTGACCTTCTCTAATAAAACCTATTGGTTGATCCATATAGATTTCTTCTTGTAATTCTCCATTGAGAAAAGCAGTCTTTACATCCATTTGATGCAATTCGAGATCCATGCTTGCAACTATAGCTAGAATAAGTCGAATTGAGGTAAACCGTACAACAGGTGAAAAAGTTTCTTCATAATCTATTCCTTCTTGTTGTGTATACCCCTTCGCGACTAAGCGAGCTTTGTATCTTTCAATACTGCCATCAGCTTTACGCTTGATTTTGAGAACCCATTTGTTCCCAATGGCTTTGCGTCCTTTCGGTAAATCAACCAATTCCCATACTTGGTTTGATTTCATAGACTCCAATTCTTCTTCCATTGCTTTCATCCATTTTTCCTTAGAAAGGCAATTGAGAGCCTCATTTACATTCCTTGGCTCTTCGTCATCTTGTGGAGTAACTAGAAAAATTTCCCCTTCAATCTCAAATCGTCGACGTGGAACTTGTTTCCTGTTTGATCGACGTATTGGAGATTGATTGGTGTTACTCCCACTTGGACCATATCATAGTTGGATCACCGGTAGGGAATGATGGAGGATCTGGCCCGATTCATCAACTTCCATATTGCTCCCACGGGATGTAGTATAACCAATCGATTGTCGGCAACATAATTGCCTTGGTCTTGTGTTTCATATAGAAACAAGTCTTTACCTATTTCGCCCTTCTTAGGAAAAATCGGTTTCTAAGAATGTGACATCTCGTGATTCAAACTCGGTGATGCTACCACTTTCTTGTTCTCCTATGAAGACATATCCCTTTGAATGTTCTGAATATCTTATAAAGATACATTTCTTCCCCTTGGACCTAGTTTTCCATATTTATGGGAAGGATCATGAACATAGGCAAGACATCCCCATGGCTTTAGGGAGACTCAAATCGGGTTTCCGATTTGTCCATAACTCATATGGTGTAGTAGTAATAGATTTGGATGGTACTGATTGAGGATATATGTGGCTCAATAAAGAATCACCCCAAAAGGTGATGGGCAAGTTTGCTTGTGCCATCATAGACCTCACCATCTCAAGTAGGGTTCTGCTTTCTTCGTTCGCAACACCATTTTGTTGCGGAGTTCGGGAATAGTTAATTGACGTTCTATTCCCATTTCATCACAAAAATTTCTGAACTGATCGATAAATATTCACGTCCTCGATCGGTTCGTAGAACTTTTATCTTTTTATCTAATTGATTCTCAACTAAGTTTTTAAACTTTTGAAAGCATTCTAAAGCTTCTGATTTTTGAGAAATCAAGAAAACATAACCATATCGAGTGAAATCATCTATAAATGTGATGAAATAAACAGCCCCATGTCTAGCCCTCACATTCATTGGACCACATATGTCAGAATGAATTAGTTGCAATGGAACTTCAGCTCTTATCGCTTTTCCAAATGGTTTTCTTCTGTTTTTCCAGGCTAGGCAATGTTCACAAGTAGTCAAGTCTACTTTTGTTAAGGATCCTAACAAGCCTTCTCTTGCTAGTATATTCATTCGTTGTTGGCCAATATGGCCAAGCCTTGCATGCCATACATTCACATCATCATTATTAGAAGATGTAATAAAGGAAAAACAAACATTACTATTATTATAAGCAACATCAAGTACTATAAAACCATCGGAAAAATAACCACAACCATAGTATGTTGTGTCCAAAAATAAATGGACACCAGTACTGGAAAAATTTAAATTAAAACCAAGTTTAACAAGTTCTAACACGGAAATCAAATTTCACGAATATCGGGTGCATATAACACGTCATGTAGGTATAGGATTCGACCTCCACGCATGATCAATTTGCATGTGCCGATCCCTTTAACTTCCACTTTTGAATTGTTACCTACATATATCCATTTTGTTTCCCGTGGTATTCGTCGAAATTCCACGAAAGCACTCTCTTTCGCTATGTGGTCTCGTTGTCTCTAAATCTCCACAAAGGATGAGACTCGCTTAGAAAAACAGAACTGAAACATTTATATAACTTACTTGTGCAAACAAGTAATTTACCTTCTTCGGCTCACAATCGCGAGCAAAATGTCCCTTTTACCACAATTATAGCATTTCACCTTTGCCATATTCCTCTTCCCCGGCAGGGATGCTTTCCTTTTCCGTGTTTGAAGAACTTTCTTCTTCCTTCCCGAGCCTTTTCGTATTGCCTTTTCTTTGGGATCCACCTTGGAATTTACGTTTAAATCCCTTCCTACCATGTGAACTGGAACCACCATATACACATCAAGATTTGCCTTACTCGCATTAAGGCGATCTTCTTCCATTGGCCTAAATGGCGTATGGCATCTTCTAAATTTCGATGCCCTCATTGTGGGTAAGGTGTATTTTCATATGTTCCCAATTTTGAGGCAATGATCTTATGACAAACTTGAACTGTTGTTCATCTCGTTAGGACATGACTCGCATCTCTTAACTCACTTATCATGTTTGACAAATGCCGTAAATGTACTCTCATAGTATGTTCAGCTTTTTCTTATATGTGTCAAACTTGATAGTGAGTGGACCGGAGTTTGGTAATGGACGTACCGCCAAACTTTGTAGCAAGTGCGGACCACATGTCCTTTGCTAATTCATAATCCCGGTACTTCTTCATGAGATCATTGTCCATGCTGCTCAACAAAGTAATGCGAGCAGTGGAATTCCTCTTCTTCCATATGTCATAAGCGGCACGGTCTCGCCTATGTTGAGCCGTGACTCCCTCTTCAGGCTCTTCCATGGTTGTAGTAAGAGCTTAGAACCTCTTGTTCTTCCAAAACATATTGGATTTTCATGCTCCATATCTCATAATTATCGCCGTTAAATTTTTCTCCTTTGTTAAGTTCGCGACAATGTTCTTAGATGATGCCATTTCTAAACAAAATTACACGTTGGATAATGCATGTTATTCAATGCTCGGAACATACATGTTCATTTAATTAATTATACCAATAATAATTGTATATTAGATTTGGAATCAAAAGTTTAACAATGTCAACAATCATCATCCAAAATTTCCAATTTCCAATTATCATAGATATAATTAATTGCAATTCTAAAAATATATTTAGACACAATTATATAAATATAAATCAACATCAATTCACATAAAATTTTTAAATTTTAATAAACAAAATTAATTACATTATGTAAATAGAATTCAACTTGTAATAAAAATTAAAACAAACAAATTCCAAAACAACAACAAAAAACAAAAACAAAAAAAATTAAGTGTACAGCCACATTCCTAAAACTGGGAAGGATCTGATAATCCTTATCCTAAGGTCTTTATCTAACTTGTAATTAACCCTAGGTAGGGAACTCCCGTTTCTTGTGATGTCCTTTACGAGTGGAGACTCCTATAGATGCCCCACTGTCCTTTTTGCACCCCAATCTATGTACTCCTTGATATAGTTGTTGACCAAACGCCTATAATTTTTATTGTCATCTTTAAAGTTATGAACTTTCACTTGGTCCAAACCATATCAAGGAGACCAACGAGATTAGGGTAACCAAGAGTCTCTCTTAGAACTTGGAATTTCGACTCATCTTCCTTTAATCCCCCTATCCAGGACAATTTCTGAATCTTTTCATTCACATGAATGAAATGATTTACGAGTTGCACCAACTCATCCTCTCGTCTCTTAAAATCAATGTGTGAGTTTGTAGAGTTCTAATCATGTTCATAACCCTTTCCCTTTGAGCGGGTGTTCTAGCAACCATTGCACGTCTATAACGTAACATTTTTTCTCGTAACAAATACAAAAAAACTATTTATTTATCAAATAAAGGTTGACTATATTTGATAAATAATACACGTGTTTATGGTTCAATAACAAAATTAGACTCATAAAAAATATACCAAGTATGCATTTTTTATTCTTTACAAAGAAAAGAAAAAAAATTACAATACTTCACGCGCCCCCACGCGCCGGCAGAAGCTGTCACGCGCCGCCCAAAAGCGGCAACGCGCCGACAGGATACCCACGCGCCGGGAGGAGCTTCCACGCGCGTCACGTGCTCACACACAATACGGGCCTGGGTCAACCTGCTCCACACTAAACCGGTCTATCACATATTCACGGGTCGGGTTTGTAGAGTTAATCCGACCCGTTGACTTTTCGGATCGGGTCTTTGACTGGGTTTGACTGACCCGTTGACTTTTTGGGTCGGGTGTTGACCGGGTTTGACTGACCCGTTTGACTTTGCGGGTCGGGTTTGACTCATTACCGGGTTTGACTGACCCGTTTGGTCATATGGGTCGGGTCCACGGGTCAACTTGACCCATATATTTATATGGATTATGGGTTGGGCCGGATAGGAATATAATGGGTTTGTGAATATGGTTAACACCAAAACAAAACTAGCCCAATGGTTAGAGTATTGGGCTTTCCACCATGGAGACTTGGGTTCAAGTCTCACCACCCACGGCTGTGTCAATTTTTTTCAAAAAAAATAACAGGATAAAAACGACATGTCATTCATAAGGGTGGATAAAAAACGACGTGTCGGTTTGTGTCGTCTTCAACCTCTGTCCGGGTCTGCAACTGGGTACCCGACCCGGAAATCAACCCAATCGAAACCCGAAACTTCAAAAGGGCATATCTAAGTCATTTTAACTCTATTTTTTATGATTCAAAAACCATTTTCTTCATAATTTCATAAGGAATTTAATGGACTAAGAATCATTACCAAAAAAACAACTTTTTACGTACAAAATTTGAAAAAATCAGACCTGCATTTGACAAACCAATAACATGCTTCAACATTACAGTATGAATTTCAAACAATATGAACCACTGCTCTGATACCAATGTTGGAAATTATATAGAATAACATATATCCTAACATAATCCCAAGATCATAGTCACCATTGCAATCACATTTTCATATAAATGAACTACAATGAATTTACACAGCATAAATACCTTCACTCCTTAACTCTGAAGCAATAAAGTTAATCTGGAAGAAAACCACGAAGAATGTTTCTGTTTTCCAAATTCTAGAGAGAGAGAGCGTATTTTCCTTTTGAATATTTGAGAGTGACAGTGTGTATTTTTTCTAAAAGGAAAGGTTTTCCTTTTATATGGCAGCGGTTGGAGAGAAACTGCATTTGGCAGTTTCTCTCACACACGTCGCTTGGGGTAACCCATCATGGGTGTACCCCTTATCCAATATGTATAATTTGCCAAGTCGATTTTACACCTGAAATATTATTGTCATCCATGTCCTGTGGCCACACGTATCACACTGACTGCCTTCAGGAGTATCTGCTACATGCTACAGAATGTCCTTTATGCAGAGAGGAAACCGAGTTTACATGAATATTATTTGTTTACTTGTATTTTATGTGTTGAAAAAACTTTGTAGAGACGTGTTAAGGTAGTATGTTACAGTAATAAAATTACAAGAATAATCAAACAGTCATTCTTTTTTATTATTTTTTTAAAATGATACATTGTCTTATTTATATAATACCATCATTCAAATTACTTAATCTCAGTTTCCACAATTACCACCAGGTCCTCCAAAGGTAAACGTCTCCCCAAGTTCGCCACCTTGATAACCAAATGTTTTGACATCATAACAAGCTGTATTATCAACAAACAAATCCAGATCAGCTTCTTGCATATCAATCAATTGACCACCTCCAACCATAACTTTCAATTGTGCAAAGAAACATGATCTCTTGTAATGGTTGTCTGGAAATAAGCTGCTCCCCATTGGTGGACTCAAACCATCAGGAGAATTATACGTCCATCCACCAAATTGAAGAAATGAAGCTCCCTTATCTAAGTGAGTAAAAATCTCCTTTGGCCAATATCCGATTGTTACATTGTTATCAAATGATAACCACCAATTACCTGTTGCTTTATCCTACAAATATTATATTATATTTATCAAAAACAATACTAATCTATTTATATATTATTTAAAAAAATATATTGAATTAAAGTGTCAAAAATAATTATTGGTTACCTTGAATACAAAAGGCTGAGTTATATATTGTATTCCATCCCTAATAGATATTTTAGGATAACGTTGACCAAGATGGTAGATAGGATGTACTTGTACAAATCCTGGGCACATGGTATTGTAACAACCAGTATTTTTTGAAGCATCTGCCTATTTATACAACATTAAGAATTTCAACATCAATAAAAAAAAAAAAAAATTCAAAGATTATTAAAAAAGATAAGAAAAATTTAATCTTACTGTCCAATACGCAGTTACTCGTGTCTGATTGTCACCATATATACGTGGATGCACCTAAAATATTATCAAACTTGATTATTATATTTATAAAGTTAAATTAGAGATAAAACTTATGTATAGTTGAAAGAATCTTACTGCCCATCCAACTTGTATACTGTTACGTTCAGCTGGTGGTCCATCTTCTAGCCACATTTGAGCCTTGCTAATTTGTAACATTTTTACCTCTGGATTTTGCAAGTCTATTATTGTGCTTGCTCCAGTGTATAAGTAATTTGGATTCGACTTAGTACTTTGAACCGTTGCATACTAGGAAAATCAAATTAATAACACGACATTCATAAATTATAACTCTGCGTTTTGTTTTGACATTGAAATAATTTAACGTGATGGCCAACTTACATGAGCGCCAAGTTCTGTACTTGTAAGCGGGTGAATATTATTTTTCCCAAATAGTCCAAGATGTAATTTAGAGAGCGATCTTAAATCAGTCTGCTCGTAATCAACTTTGTTTCTTTGGATTGGAACCTTTCCAGCTGGACAACCTTTACTTTGCCCTCCAAACATTGAATGTGTGGATAATGGTATTTGGCTATTGCTCTTAAATTCAGGAAAGGAACTTGGATTCATCTGCATATATATTATTTTTAAGAGAAAAAAAGAGATATGTAGTGATAGTCAAACTTTTAAGAAAGATTGTTAGCATTGAAATATTATCAATATATAAAATTTTAATTTTAAGATGATATATGCTTCTTAATAAAAAGCTGAGATCATAAAAATCGATAGATGAAATTTTTCTTATACCTGAATCTTGTGATTCTTTAATAACACATGATTAAAAGCAGGCTGTTTGTATATGTCCACGCAGTCATATTGGTCCGCTTCTGCTAGCTACAACATATAAATATATAAATGTAAATAAAAAGGTAACTATTTCTAATCTCTAAAATTTGCTCTAAAATAAAAAACATTTCTTAATAAGGAGTTTACAAATTGTTAGCTTTACATTGTTACCGCATATAATAACATTAACCCATTGGTATAATGTATGACTTTTGTTAGAACTCAAGTCTAAGGGAGAGCCCAACCCAAAAGACAAGCCTGATAGATGGGAGAGCCCTTAGACTTACTTCCGCGATGACTTTCGCTCTATCGACACTGACCTGATGGTAGCCTTTTCCTCCTTTGGGCGGTTTCACTAAGTGAAACCTATTAGTTATTAGATGGAACACCCTCTCCCAAGGGAGAGCTCAACACAAAAGACCAGACTGATAGGAGGGAGAGCCCCTAGGCTTAAGTACCATACTTGGTGGGTGTGAGATCTCGATGTGGGATCCTAACATTGCACCCCCCTTCAAGAGCCGACGTCTACGACGATTTTCACTCTATTGACACTGAACCGACGGTAGCCCTGCGCCTTCACTCACATATCAGTTATTTAATACAGTACCACCTCCCAAGAAGAGCACACTGCGCCTTAATTAATCTAGCCTATAGGTAGCCCTCTCTGTAGCTCAACTCTCAACGAAAGCACTAATGTTAATACTCAACCCCAAGGGAGAGTCCAACCCAAAAGACCAGCTTAATAGGTGGGAGAGCCCTAAGGTTTAAGTACCACACTTGGTGGGTGTGAGATTCTGATGTGGGATCCTAATAACTTTATCAAATTCTAACTCCGTTTAAGTTGGTTTTAAAATAACAATTAAGGGTACCTACACCATTTCAACAGATCATTAAAACACTAAAAGTTTAAAACACACAATTATTTATTTCATAAACTAAGAATGTGATCCTTTTCCCATCATTAAAGTAATTCCAAAGTACAATTCATTTAAATTATGATTTTGATAATAAAAGAAATACATATTCCCCAAGAAAGGGCATAATTATCATTTTAGTTTCTAATTAGGGCAAATATACAAAGGATATTTTAAAATAAAAATTGCATGTGCTGATATCGGGGATGTCACGTAGTATGTAAGAGATGACATTAGGGTTCTTGATATTGTTTTTAACCCTATATTGACATGTAAAATTGACAGATAGTTTCTAGTTTTTATGTGATAATTTGATAAAAATTTAGCATTGAAACATAAAAGTCAATTAAAAATTAAAAAAATTTGTTACCTGAATTGTTTGTTTTGCTTGTAATTCACTGAAAATTTCACGCCCACCTTCAATCCCATGGCAGCTTAAATTAATAAATAAACCCAATAAAAATAACAAGAATAACATACTCTGAAGAAATGATGATAATTTCGGAATTAGTTTGAAGGATGAACTCTATTATCAACTAAATTTATACATGACGTCTAAACATTGAATTGGGAATATTGGATTCATACACTGAATTGAGACAAATCTAATTTCACAGAAAAGGAAACAAATATTAAGTATTTGAAAAATCAATATATAAAAATAATGAATCTTCTTCCGATAGATGCTAAGTGAGACTTTTCTCATTAAAGATTTTATTTATTAACTAAAATAGCTTTACCCTAATAGGAAAGAAAATTAATGTACGTATTTTCCTTTTTTTTCTTTTTTGTTTTTCATCCCTGTGGTGATCCGAAAATAATATAGTTTAACTTGTAGTTAAGTTTAGTGATAAAATAGTGTTTTTAAATAAAAGATAAATTAAAAACAAAAGTATCTCAGTTTATCTCGACTATGTTTTATTATATGTTTATGAGTGATACAAGAAAATAGTCCAGTTGAAGTGAGCCAAAGAAAGTTGAAGATTCGGTTGGTAGTAGGAACCGAGGCTACCTAGCTATTGAGTGGAGCCTTCCTGAATACTCTATTTTCCTTTGATGCTTTGGGGTGAGCTGGCGTCGACCACTCTTTGTCCCTTCCCGGGGTTTGATTGCTGAGTGCTTGTAGGCCTTGAGTAGGCTATTTGAATTGTTTTTATTTTTGTATGTGCAATTGCGGGAATTTTTATTGCTGCCCTCCTTTTATGGAGTAGTTTGTTTCTCTTCTGGTTTCTAAGCATGTTCGGTAGTCGGCTGTTTGTGGCCTATTGAGGCGCTTCGTTTTTTTTTTTTTTTTTAAATAAAAGCTTAATTACCAAAAAAATTGAAAAATAAAAAATAGTCCAATGATAAAAGATTGGCCCAAAGTGTGTCTGGAAACGAAGCAAAATTTTAGGGTTTTGGGTAAACGGGAAATACACAACTTTGGACAGAAATATTGGTAAATATGACCATATTTTATGTTAATTAAATTAATCACTTCCTAAATATACTGTCTCATTGATAATAAAATTATATTGGACACATGATCATCTTTTCACATTACAATCAATTAGATTAATGATGATTATTCATTTATTTTTTATTGTATGTAATAAATTGTAAACATACATTTCATATTTCTTGTGTGTTCTGTGTTATTTTGATGAAATACTGAATACATATGATGTATAGTTGATGATATATAGTTTGTATTATAAAAATACAAGAAAAATAGCAAATTTGGATTATCAACTCTGAAAATTATCTAATGATTTTGATGAAATATGTTATTCAAACCACAAAATTAAGCCCATAATGTGGACCATCAACTCTGAGAATGATATATAATTATGATGTGAAATTATTTGTTTGGGGTTTGTAAATACGAGATGTTGTTATATGCATATTTTTATTTATTGATTTGTGAATGAAAAATATGATTTGGTTAACGATGATATTGCTATGTACAGATTTAATATTTGCTTGATAAATATGTAAAAGTTTATGCAAATTACTTCTTTTAATAGAATTTGATCATTTTAGTTTACTCACACACAATGTTATAAGACCCAGACGGGGCCTTCACCCGGTCAAGGGGCCAGTTCCCGAGTTGACCGGCCTTACTAGTTGGACAGATGACGTCAGCATGTCATAATAAAATTTTAAAATTCTAATAAATTTTTTGATTATTTTATTTATGTTATAGTGTTATTTGGATATGGATGGAACTATTTTAGAAATTTAAAAATTTATTATGTCATGTTGACATCACCAGTCCGGTTGACCACTCCAACTGGTTGAATCGACGATACGACACTGTTCTATTGGTTCAACCCTGGGTCAATCTGGTCTAACTATTATAATTGAGTTTAGGATATATCGAGCTTGATAAAGGTCTGGTTCCGATCGAATTGGTTGGTCTAGTTGGGGTTTTAAAATAATGCTCATACACATATATAGAGAGAGATTATAATCAAGTTCTTAATTAAACAATCACAGTTAAAATATAATATATGTTGTAATTTTAGTAGTGCAAGTGTAATAGAGTAGAAGGACTAAATATGCAGAAAATAAAGATGAAGGAGGAGTTGTAATATTTCTTTACTTTCTCAAAATGATTGTTCCACAAAAATGAAGGGGAGGGGGGTTATTTATAGCCAACCCCCCTCCCCCCATTCACTGTCTCAAGGTTAAGGCAGTGGGTGGACATATAGTTTACAACACCCCCCCTTGGACATCCACCACTTGCAGATAATTGTATTTAGCCTTACTCAAGAAAAACTAAGTTAAGAAATACAATTCTACAATGGGACTGTAACTTGAAGTTCGATGTGCTTCATATTGCCTCATTAAAAACCTTGTCAGGAAAACCAAGTGGGACAAAATCTGATCCAGGAAAAAAGAGTACAGAGCACATATGTCAAGTACAATAAACTTTTTTGCAAAAAGCTCTCTTTAATCTATGCTTCTCTTTATCAATGCTCCCCCTCATAATGGTAGAATTAATTTAATGACTTATTGAGCCGCCTTATATCAATGTTATACACTAACTTTTCAAATGTTGATGTTGGTAAGGCCTTAAGCATGTCTAGTCGGTGTGAGACTCCAACACTCCCTCTCACGGTCAAGCCCATATGTTGGGTCATGCATGAAGTCCAGGTAGCAACTCCTCACCCGCAATCAAGTATACAATCGAACCTAATCTGACAGGCTGATAGAATTTCTTTGAGATGGGCCTAACTCCTCACCCAACAAGGCCTTATTAGATGAGGAGTCAGGCTCACCTCAAATTCTAACATGGTATCAGAGCCCATGTTCAATTGAGCTGAATGCTTGACCAGCGGATGAGGAGTTAGAGTCGACAACTACCTCCAAAAACATGCATGACCCAACATATGGGCTTGACCATGAGGAGAAGTGTTGGAGTCCCACACCGACTAGGCATGCTCAAGCCTACTTGTTTATAAGAGGGGGTAATCCTTCCATTCAACAAGGCCTTATTGGGTGAGGAGTCAGGCCCACCTCAAATTCTAACATGGTATCAAAGCCTAGGTTCAGTCCTAGTTAGTAAAAACGCGTAATATACGCGAATTATACGGACAGCCAGTATAATTCGCGTATAAAACGCACGATACGTATTTTATAAAATCGCCGTATAATTCGCGATAATAAGGGTTCCCGTATAATTCGCGAATTATTCGCGAATTTTTGAAAAAAAACAAAATCTCACACCCCCAAAACGACGTCGTTTTGGTGGGTTTATACAAAAAATTAAAACCCTCCATCAACGCCTCAGATACATTCATCCTACGAACTCACCCATCTCTATTCAAATCATCACTCCCATCATTGGAATGTGGAAACAGCTTGATATTACGCCAACGGGTGGGCAAACAACGTCGGAATGTGGAAACAGCTTGTTCGTTGATAGAACACGAAGAACATGTCGCATTATCGCAAAGGATTCCAAAACTCAAACAAATGGCATGCATAATGAAGTCATCATGTGGGATCCAGGACTACTTTGCACCCTCCATCAACGCTCGTATGGTGTCTCACAATAAAATAAGTCCGATCCACCATAAGTGATGCATATTGTGGAGCCAAAACAAGCTCTTCTTGTAGTTTGCTAAAGGCATATAGTGTAAGAACAGCAGAAGATGCTCTACAAACTAATAGAGTCCTAGGATCAAGAAAAAGAAAAAGATTTGAAAGTTGAAACTTTCTCAAGAACCAAAGAAATTTGTAAAAGAAAGAAAGACAGAGAGAGAGAAAATGTTGAATCTTTCCGGACCTAAAACTTATTTTTTATTTGCTTAACTTTTTCAATTGATATTAAATCTCTTTTATACAAGCATCACCACGTTGGCCATCCTTTACAAAATAACATCTCCACCGTTGATCATTCTTCTAGCATCTCCACCATTGATCAATTGTAAAACTCCATGCCTTGTAATACTCTAACATCCTCCCTCAAGCCAAGCAAGAAAACTTTGGTAGCTTGCCCTGTGAAAAATTTTCAGTACCTTGTTAAGTTCATATCTATATTATATTTTTATATAATCATGCAATGTGAAGTGTTGATGTCAATTTTAGATGTTTTTATATACTGTGTATTTGTGTTATTGGTTAATTGAATACTTTGCATTTGAAATGTTCTGTTGATTTTAACTACGTAGTCCATAAAAGTGTTAAAACTAAAATTAATATTGCCGTATTTTTCAAAACGTATTATTGACAATACATCGTATTAAACCCGTATATATCCGCACCGTATTTTTTCCGTATCCAATTTTATGATCGAATTTTTTATAAACGATTTTTCACCGTTTACCGTGATTATACCCGTATAATTCCCTCCCGTATCGATTTTTTAAAAAGCCATATCCGTACCCGTATTTACAGTAATTCGGTTGGCGAGGGGCTTCGGGAGTTACCGAGCTAGGCGCTTGGCCAGCGAGTGAGGAGTTAGAGCCAGCAACTACCTCCAATAATAGGCATGACCCAACATATGGGCTTGACCGTGAGGGGGAGTGTTGGAGTCCCACATCGACTAGGCACACTCAAGCCTATTGAGTTATAAGAGGGGGTAATTCTCCCATTCAATAAGGCCTTGTTGAATGGGAGGATTCCCACCCCTGCTAATCCAATAGGTTTGGCGTGCCTATCGATGTGAGACTCCAACACTCCCTCTCATGGTCAAGCCCATATGTTGGGTCATGCTTGTTATTGGAGGTAGTTGTCGGCTCTAACTCCTCACCCGCTAATCAAGTACTCAGCTCAACTGAACCTAACTCTGATACCATGATAGAATTTGAGATGGGCCTAACTCCTCACCCAATAAGGCCTTATTAGGTGAGGAGTAAGGCCCACCTCAAATTCTAACAATACTTCTTGTGTGTTTTGTGTTATTTTGATGAAATACTGAATACATATGATGTATAGTTGATGAAATATGGTTTGTATTATAAAAATACAAGAAAAATAGCAAATTTGGATTATCAACTCTGAAAATTTGTTATTCAAACCACAAAATTAAGCCCATAATGTGGACCATCAACTCTCAGAATGATATATAAGTATGATGTGAAATTATTTGATTGGGGTTTGTAAATACGAGATGTTGTTATATGCATATTTTTCCTTATTGATTTGTGAATGAAAAATATGATTTGGTTAACGATGATACTTGCTATGTACAAATTTAATATTTGCTTGATAAATATGTAAAACTTTATGCAAATTACTTCTTTTAATAGAATTTGATCCTTTTAGTTTACTCACACACAATGTTATAAGACCCGGACTAGGCCTTGACCCCATCAAGGGGCCGGTTCTCGAGTCGGCCGATCCTACTAGTTAGACAGATGACATTAGCATGACATAATAAAATTTTAAAATTCTAATAATTTTTTTGATTATTTTATTTATGTTATATTATTATTTGGATTTGGATGGAATTACTATTTTAGAAATTTATGAGAATTTTAAAACTTTATTATGTCATGTTGACGTCACCAATCCGATTGACTAGTCCAACTGGTTGGATCAACGATTCGACACTGTTCTACTGGTTCAACCTTGGGTCAATCTTGTCTAACTACCATAATCGAGTTCAAGATATATTGAACCTGATAAGGGTTTGGTTCCCAATCAGACCGGTTGGTCTGGTTGGTCTGGTCAGTGTTTTCAAACTCCTGAAACCAATCCTTATTAGGACTCATATGGAATGAACAACTCAAGTCCAGCACCCACTCCTTAATAGTGTCAGACATTGACACTGTAAGGACCCCAAGTTCATCTATCAAGTTTTTAGTTGAGGCTAAATTGCTTTCTGTGTTCCCCTGTTTCTGCTTCTTGATCCATTCAAAACAATTCTTTTTAATGTGGCCTGATTTATTTCAAAAGAAACATTTTCTTGTCTCTGTTTTGTTCTTATTATTCCCCTTCCATTTTTTCTTATTTTTAGGCCCCTGATTAGTTTGATTCCCTTTCCCTGTCTGACTAGGCTCGATTCTGCTCTTAATAAACAGGTTTGTGCCATTTCTCTTCTAGACCTTTAGTTCTAATTCTCTAGCTTAAGCCCTGATATTATTAAATCTAGGTTAGGGATAGTACCGGAGTACTGTAAAGCATTCTTGACAACTTGGTAGTCATCTGTAAAGGAGTTTAATAAAATCATCGCTAGGCTAGTCTCTCCTAATTCTTGATCTATCCTTTTCAAGATCAGAGTCATTTTTAGGAACTAATATAGAATTTCTTCTATGCTTTTAGAACTATCCGTTTTATAAGAAAATAAAGCACCCTTTAAAAAAGCCAGGTTAGGTGCGGATTGAAGTGCATATAAAGAGTTAAGCTTAACCCATAACGCAAGTGGTGTTTCGATTTCGTCTACCTTTCTGAGAACACTGTCAGACAAGTTCATTACTATCAAGTTGTAAGCTTCTTCGTCAATTTCCTTCTTCTTCTTTAATTTCTCTTCCGGCCACTTCTTAAGGTTGTTTTCCAATGCGAGAGCCACCTTGTTATGAGAGAGTAGCACTTTTATCTTTTTCTTCCAACTCCCAAAGTCAATATTCCTGTCATATTGAGAGATCTCCATTTGAGTGGTGGTGTTTGTCATGGTAAAGTGTTTGGTTTGATATGGTAAGATGTAGGGGTGATAATCCGGTTAACCGAACCGGTTTATCCAAACCGAAAACCGGACCGGTTTTGGTTAAAAACTGAGTGTAAACCGAACCTAATTTTCAGTTCGGTTACCAGTTAACCGGTTTTCAAATTATCCTTTGATCCTTAAAATTCTTCAATGTTTCATTTAAGTCCCTAAATTCAAATATTTATTATTTTATATATAATAATTTTTTCACTTTTATATTTAGGGTAAAACCAGTTTGAAATTTTTTTCAAACTGAAAACCAAACCAGTTTGTTAAAAAACCTAATTTTTGGTTCAGTTCGATTTTCGGATTATTTATCCCACCCCTAGTGAGATGGTAGGTTCAAGAACTCAAGAATGTTCTTGAATTTCAAGAATCGGAGAAACCTTATATTCCTTCCCTTTTATGAAATCTACAGTAATTCACTCAAAATTACACACTACGGGCTCCTAATTAGATCAAGAAACCCTAAGATTAAGAAAACCCCAAAATTTTTCGACAACTTGGAAAACCCTAGAAATTTCAAATCTAATTTGAGACCCCGATTTCCCCAAATCTTGTTAACAACGCTCTGATACCACTATTATAACTAACACCACATCCGAAACCTAAACAGATTGCATAAAAGAAACAACAAAAACACACACACAAGAACGCCAAGATTTAACGTGGTTCACTTGCTCAAATTTGAGCAAGCTACGTCCACGTTGAGCTCGGGAAACAGGCGAGCTCACTGCACTACTATTGATCAAGAATCCAATACAAATTTACATACTTAGTACATCAATTCCCCAATCTTCAATAATCCTGTAACTAACCCTAGAGACCCTTTCCTTGGAATCCTAATGATCTATGTGTACAATCACACCCAAATGACCTGAAAACCAGTGACTCAACACTAGTTACAAGATACAACGAGCAAATCACAAGAAATCCTAACAAACCCAGTTTGCTCGACATAGAAGAAAGAGAGAAAAATGTTGTAGTAGAAATCTGCCTTTTAGTGTGCTTTTATATGGTTGACCAAGGGGACTCATTTCAGTTGTTGGATCTCCATTCAATCAACGCTCAGAATTAACTCACCCTTTGTTCAAAACGACATTGCTTCTCTAGACAAAATGTCATCGCTTCAAGCCTTCACCACAACATACTTTTATACTATTTTCTCAAATCCTCACTAATTTCACCGATGAATGTTCCACATAGTTTATAATGATGCTCTTAATATCATTTGCACAAAAACCATATGGTAAATAATCGGAAAAAAAGACATTTGTGAGGTGTCAGTGCCATCAAATAGGTTGTGACAATATTGTCTCATACTGCCTTCATAGTTGGAAATATGATGAGGTTGCCAATTAGACTCGGGTCCATATAGTTAATTAGCCATCCCTTCACCACCGCATCTTTTGTCCTCCATCACTTGTAACTATGATCCTTTTCTTGTGTTTATGGAATCTCTCCATTTATATATCCCAACTTGTCTTTGCCTTAGATATACAACTCAACAACCTGGGACCATAACACGTAGTTTGTGTTGTTCAACTTGACGTCGATCTGTATTGCGGACTCATTACTCTATGATTGAATATGGGTTTGAGTCTGGTTCAACATTTGAGTCATTTTGGATGCTAGGTCTATCATGATTGAGTTTTCTTCTTGTGATTGCTCTGCCACGACAATACATTCTTCCATTTTCTTTTCTGGCCTTTCTCTTCTTCTTTTTTGTTTTCTCTCTTCCAAATTCTATATGTCCTAGAATTCTGCTCTAATACCATATAGAACTATGGAGGAAGATTTGATTTTAAGTCATATTGATACATCTTATAAGAGAAGGTTAATATAATATGTACAAACATAACTAATATAGGAAAGATATTAAAAAAAAAAAAAAAAATCAGTCATAGGCTACTATCCCAGAGGATTCTCAATCACTGGAATCAAGGGATTGGTAGTAAGCTTAAATTTATACCTTTACTAGAATAAAACTGGAGTAGCGGGTCCCTAACTAAAAAATGGACAAAGGAAATTCCACGGAATATTTGATAGCTTTAGCGAAACTGGCAAGTGTTAAAAAATGAATTTTAACATGATATTAACAGCCTTTATCAAATAGTAAAATTAAGAATATGGATATATACAGTAGTTCTCTTTTTTTTTTCCTTTTCAAAATTAGTAGTAAGGTTTGCTATTTTTTAATATTAATCCATGTGTGTCATAAACACGTTAACAAAAACTTTAACGAAGTAATTAATGGTGCATTGAAAATTAGTTAGCGTATACTAAACTTAATTATTTTATTTATAGTTGTATTGCGCGGAAGATAATTAAGAAGAGACAGAAGAATAGAGCAAAAGATGTCATCGTTGTACTTTGTAGCTCTATTTCTCTGTTTAAATTGTCATGGAACTGAAGGTAGGCGCAAAATCTATAGGGAATTGCTGAGACAACCTTCAATATTCCAGGTATATCATGCATCATAACCTAATCATCATCTTTATTATCAAACTGAAGCAACACATTTTTTGTTGGGCTAATTAACTTTTTTATCGAACTCTCAATATTGATATATATTTGTTGAAGCTTGATTTTAGACATCAACGACTCGCACGTGCAAAATGCTAAGAGAGTCTTAGAAATTACACGTAATGGATCCATGAGATTTGAATATGGAGCTGAGATTTTATATGTTGCAAAAATCATAAATAATAGACTAACAAGAGAGGTTTTTATAATGGTTCGAATGCTTAAAATGCTTAAAGCAAATCTTACATCCACTTTTATTTTATTGATCTTTGACTATTTTTATGATTTTGCCCATAAGACATACAAAGATGAAGAAATACAGTGTTTACAGAGAGAAATAATTAAGCTCTAATCTATGCCTAGCTCTCATATGCCCAGCCCCCATTTTCGGGAAAAGAAGTGCCAATTTATACACCTTTGAGGTCAATGTAATGAGTGTTTTGCAAGTTACCTTGACACATGGAAGGCTCTCGTCCATTCATCTCTTGAAATGAGATAGGGTTGGTATGAATATCTGTGAGGAGGTATGGGATTGGCAGCTAGTACAAAAAGACATTTATTGAGCTGACATAAGCGTGACTTTTTAGGCATAACAGAAGCCCCCTAGTTTTTGGAGTGCGTAATCGCGCTTTAGAAACTCAAGTCTTTGATTTGAATGGTTGTTGCACTATAGGTTGTAGTCTCGAACTGAAGAGCTCGAACTATTCCTTGCGTGATCGAGTGCTGAGAGCTAGGAGCTGATCGCGATCTGAGAGCTAGAAGTTGATCGCGATTTGATAGGAGCTCGATCTAAGATCATAAGGAGCTCGATCTGAGATCATAACGAGCTTGATCTGAGATCATAACGAGCTCAATCTAAGATCATAACGAGCTCGATCAGAGAGCATAACGAGCTCGATCTGAGGTCATAAGGAGCTCAATCGAAGAGCATAACGAGCTCGACCAGAGAGCATAACGAGCTCAAGCTGAGAGCATAACAAGCTCGACCTGAGATCATAATGAGCTCAATCAGAAAGCAAGAGATCAACGATCTCAACGTGCGATCAGCGATCTGGACACGTGATTTGAAGCTAAAGATCAGCAATCTAAAGCCGAAGATCAGATCAACCTGAGCGTGCGATTAGCGATCTGGGCGATCTAAACGAGTGATCTCAAATGTCTTGAACGCGCGATTTGAAGCTAAAGATTAGCGATCTGAAGTCGAGAATCAGAACGACCTGAGCGTGCAATCAGCGATCTCGCCATGTGATTTGGACGATCTGGGCGATCTGAATGAGTGATCTCAACGATCTTAAACGCGCGATTTGAACTAAAGATTAGCGATCTAAAGTTGAAGATCGTGATCCGGCGTCGCGCCGCCGATCCGCCATGCGATTTGAAACCTAGGATCAGAATGACCTAAATGTGCAATCAGCGATCTCGCCACGCAATCTGAGCGATCTGAATGCATTATCTCAACGATCTTGAACTCGTGATTTGAAGCTAAAGATCAGCAATCTAAAGCTGAAGATCAGCGATCTAGCCACGTGATCTGGGAGATCTGAATGCGTGATCTCAATGATCTTGAACGCGAAATTTGAAGCTAAAGATTAGCGAGCTAAAGCTGAAGATTAGCGATTTGAGCATGCGATTAGCGATCTGGCCATGCGATCGAAGAACTTTGACGTAGGTTTGAAACCTACATAGGCCACCAAACTGGTGACGCTTGGATTTGGACATCAACGACTCGCACATGAAAAGTGCTAAGAGAGTCTTAGAAATTACACGTGATGGATCCATGAGATTTGAATATGGAGCTGAGATTATATATGTTGCAGAAAACATAAATAATAGACTGACAAGAGAGGTTTTTATAGTGGTTCGGATGCTTAAAGCAAATCCTACATCCACTGTTATTTTATTGATCTTTGACTATTTCTATGATTTTGCCCATAAGACATACAAAGATGAAGAAATACAGTGTTTACAGAGAGAAATAATTGAGCTCCAATCTATGCCTAGCTCTCATATGCCCAGCCCCCCTTTTCGGGAAGAGAAGTGCCGATTTATACACCTTTGAGGTCAATGTAATGAGTATTTTGCAAGTTACTTTGACACATGAAAGACTCTCGTCCATTCATTTCTTGAAATGAGATAAGGTTAGTATGAATATCTTTGAGGAGGTATGAGCTTGGCAGCTAGTACAAAAAGACATTTATTGAGCTGACATAAAAGTGACTTTTTAGGCATAACAATATTAGATTTATTATTTGATCAATATATTTTATATTTGCATCTTAAATATATGATAAAATTTGTATATTAATATTAATTAAATGATGTGAGATAGAATAAATTAGTTTTGGCTTTACAACCAAAATAAAATAACTTTTTGATAATAAAAAGAAAAAAAATACAACTCCATCAGTGAATAAAAAGATATTATTTAATTCAGAATTAACCTAATAATACATATATAATTAAGTAAATATAAATTATAAAATAAAGAAAAAAATATATTTATTACTTAAACATGGCGGTATAGAAGCTTACTATCAACTCTGAAATTGATTTGTAATTTTTGGCAACTCATTGTTTCTTCATGAACAATCGCAGCCAAAAAAATGCTAAATATGACAGCGTGGATATACACAAACGACCTGCTTTCGATCATATCCTATTAAAGAATCACAAGATCCAGGTATTTTTTTTTTTTTTTCTCTTTTTCCATTTGATTTTCTTGAAAATTTATAGTGAAAAAACCAATAATAGGTTGATCGAGTGGTAAAGACTTAAGATCAAGAGGTTTGCTCCTCCTGTGGTCTTAAGTTCGAATCACAAGAACAGTTGCTAATATTATTGGTCATAGACGGTAGGGTTGCCCTATTTTGGAAGTCTTGTTTTGGGGTTGGAGGACTAGTTGACGCAAAAACTAGCCCGAACACCCGATAAAAAAAAAAAAAAAAAAATTATAGTGAAAAGATTTTCCCTTGATAGGACTTCAACTTTTTATTCATATACTCCATTTGATTTAATTATTGTGCAGATGGCTCCAAATTCCTTGCCAAAACCGAAGAATATATACGAACTTAAAATTCAACAATTATCCACACTTGGAATCCACCGATGAAGGTTGTCCCAAAGGAAAGGTGCCTATCCAAAGACTGAAAGTTGATAACCTAACGGATGTTATTCATCCACTTACAGAGACAGCACCCGGTAAACATGTAAGTTATTTAGTCATTACCAAGGCATAATCAGAATTTTGATTTAACGGGTGACAACATAGCAACAGTTAGTAACACATTACAATATAGAATATAAAAACGTTTCGCCACCTTCTTTTTGTTTCCAGATTGTTATTGCTAATTCATTCAAATTTGACTCTGATAAAAAAAAAATAATAAAAAAAAAAATTAGTACACATGATTAGTATTGATCGCATAAATTAGAGAATTTAGTAGAACATGTTTTTGGTGCACTTGGAAAATGTCATCAACCACTAAGAGGCCATGGAAATTTTATATTACTTGTTCATTTTCTAAACAAAGCGAAGATTTGACATCTCAACCATTCCAGTTTCTTGCTAGCTAATTTCATTTTCTTCTCTTATAAACTAACCAATCAAACAACTCTCTCGATATTATCAATTCTGGTTTTTCTTTTTTCCTTCTTTTCTCTTTCTTAAACTTGTTTTCATTGATCGATCGCGCCTCATGCATGACAGGAACAAATTCATGAATATTGCCTGTGAGCAAGCTCAAAATACATGGTTGATTGATTGATCGTTAATTCCTTGGTCGATGGAATTGTGTTGTTATGCTGTAAGTGTATTGAGAAATCGGGGATGTTGGAACGGCTCAATCAAATCAAATCTCTCAAGGATTGGGTCCTTTAATTTGATTGAGCCGTGCCAATATCACGTTTAATTTCTTCGTTCATCCCCTTTTGCTTCTCTTGAATTCATTTTTGGCTACTCATTTTAAGGGTTTTTTATTTGTTATACATCGATGGTATGTTTTATAAGTCAATGATGATTATGCATATATAGATAAATGATACATATATCTATTTAAACGAATAAGATTGATGAAAATACTGCAATCGTTCCATGCAGATACATAGACTTCCCTTCGAATTCCCCTTGCCCTAGTTACTGTATTTGCATATATGAAATTAATATTGGAAGAAATTATGGATGGTACTGTGAATACTATATTAGGAGTTAATATTTAACATTAAGCTATTTTGAAAAATTAACACATGAGATACTAAACATATTGATAACATATCAGCAAATATAATGACAATTGTATCTTATAATCTTAAAAGATTTATTAAGAAAAAATAAAAATTCGCAAACTAGCTTAAAATATGCTTTTTTCAGTCCTTGTTTTCTTAGAAATATCAAATATCAAAAGTTGGATAATATTAAAAGTAGAGCAGCATTACACTTACAACTTTTTTATATATCATTTTCATAAAACTTGGATGTGACAGCTCACAATTGATCAGTTTACAATGGATCAGCTTACAATGGATCTTATCTATCCAAATGTAAACTGACCAATCACGAGCTACTATCATAAGGTTGTATAAAAAAGTTATATGAAAAAATTGTAAATGTAATTTTATTGTTAAAAGTAAGATGTTTAATTCCTCCACCAGTTAGGAATTTGATTTATACTGCTTATAGTTTGCAGGGGTTAAGTCAAATGTGTTTAAGAAAACTTATGGCGCAAGTGCAACTATAGGCTTAAATACTCCACATGTGAAAATGAATCAAATCAGTGCAGCTACTATCTGGATTGAAGGTGGAGAAGGTCCTCAACTTAACAGTTTACAAATTGGTTGGGCCTAAGTCAATTTCATCTATATATGAATTCAAATTTCTGTAATTTAGTTATGATTTTTCACACCTTAATAAATCAAATTAACTAGCTTCCCGTATGATGACTGTGCTTAATATTTTAGGTCCATCCACGTACCTATGGAGACTATCTCACGCACTTGACAGGATATTGGACAGTAAGAATCAACTCTTTGTATATCTCTGATCTAATATCTTATTCATCTATGGGCATGCCCTTCACAAATCTTAACACAACTTAATTTTATGTAAAAAAAGGCAGATGGTTCTATCAAACAGGTTGTTTTAATGCGCTGTGCCCTGGTTTTGTACAAGTGCATCGTAAATATTACCTTGGTCAAGCTTACGGAAATTTTTGGGCCAAGAAAAACCGTAACTTAACTCATATTTTAGTACATCGGGTAATGAACAATTACTTTCCACACTAAAAAATGGTTTCAGATTCTCAGCTTTTCATTACGAAACTGAGAGTTAATTTCTTTTCCTTTTCAACAGGACAAAGCAACGGGACATTGGTGGGTGATACACTTGGGATATTGGCCTGAGAAGCTTTTCACTGAGTTTGGTGGTGGAGCAAACAGTGTACAATTTGGTGGGTGGACTTACGGATATCCAGATGGGATGAGTCCACCAATGGGGACAGGCTATTTTCCAACAACAAATAATCTCAAACAATCAGGCTTTTTTTTAAACCTTAAATATGTTGATGATTTGGGGGTTTTGCAGGATGCGCATAGACTGCGCCAAGTTGCTGATATTAGTAACTGTTATGATGCCATATATTTGGGTCACAAAAATAGAGTAAATGAACAAATCTTAACCTTTGGAGGACCTGGAGGACAATGTGACCTCTGATAGATCTAGAATTAATGAGGATTTGATGGTTCATTTGTCATTGGGAAGTGATTTGAATAATATTAATCTCATTTAAATAAAGATGCTTATTTTCTGAAAGTAGTATATATGAGTTTTATGTATGGTTTAATTATTCTAATAGCTATTATATAATTAAGAAATGAATGAGCTCTCAGTTGACAGAAAACCAAACTGCATGCGTCCATTTTAGAATCAAAATGATATATTGTACAAGGGCAATCAAAATGATATACTTTTGGTCTCAACATTCTCCTTTTAATGTTTTTATGTATACAAGGAGTTGCCTAATGCCAATTTCCTAAAGATATTGTAATTAATAGATCATAGATGTGATCTTTGATGAGGGCATTACATGACTGGCAGTGCAAACACATGTTTATCCTTCAATAATCCCAATTTCTCTCTTCAGCTTTCTCTAAAACATAATTTAAAAAAAAAAAGAGCTCTGTTTCTATAATAGTTTGCCCATTTCTATAGTTGGATTGATGATTTCATCAGCCATCATGTGAAGCAGCCCTGGTTGTGAGAGTGAATCCATGTAGCCTTGTAGGGGAAGGAATGAAGAGAGAACTTTCATTTGAACAAATAGCCTGCACATTCGAGAGAATTAATCCATTGTTTTGGTATTTATAACAACTGATTTTGAAAATATCAAACAAATATTAAATTAAAGTATGCAGTAGTTTCTTCTGGTTCCCAAATCCATTTTGGATATCCAAAAACAGGGTTAGAATTTCTCACGTATTAGATTGATCGACCAAATGGCAATCAATCAAATCAATATTGAGTCAAAATTTGTTGCTGCTCTTATCCTCTTTCTGCATTTTATGATTTATAGTTTCTTGGTCAGAGACTACTGCCTAGAACTTGAAGCACAAGAAAAAAACTGGTAATAACGTAATGATCTTTTCTGGTAGAATTACTGTTTCTGCTAGAGGCTTTTATAGTTTAAGCTCTGGATCCACTACTGCATTACATGTACTTGAAAGATATATTAATTTTATACATTAGAGATGTAGTAATCTCAGAACCTTTATTTTTTAATTTAATCATGATCACTAATCAAAGAAGAGGAAGTATATACAGCATTAATCTTCTTATATTTCTGATGGTCTTACCCTCACTACGACCTACGTTGTAGATCAACATTAATCTGTCAACACTTTGAAAGCACAAGCATATCAAAAGATTTCCCTTCATTATACTGACACTCTCATAGAATGCAAAATTTAAGAAACTTCCAATCACTTTCTTAGAAAAAATAAAGAAAGCTCAAAGCTTCTTCCATGAAGTTTATGAAAAAATGTATGATTGCATTCTCCATTTGCAAATACTCCACCTCTTTGAAATTATTCCTCTAATAGTCACGTAATGATTCATGGAATTTATCCAATTAGTATATATTCATTGCAGGTTTGGCAGAAAACCTTTTTTTTTTTTTTTTTTTTTTTTTTTTTTTTATAAGAACTCCAAACTTCTCTAAAAAATCAGTGTAATTTTCTTGGTTTGATTAAGCTTTCACAACTGGTAGTTTTCTTCTTTTGTCTATAAACGCCAAGAGTTTCAGATGTGAATGGCGTATCATTTCCTTTGTAAACCAAGTCATCGTTCGTACATTAAATTTAACAATTCTTTATGGTAAATATCACTTAGATCCATAAAGATTAAAGAATCAAACATTGGGGGTTTATGTTATTTTTAAAACAACAGGGGGTTACAGAACGTAAAACATACGATGTCGTCTACAAGGTAAATGACATGTCGTTTCTAAACTGGAACGATGTCGTCTTCTTAGTAAACGACATTGTTTGGTATAAAAATTAATGTCATGTCGTTCAAAATTTAAAGGACATGTCGTACAATTTGCCCCTGTACTTATAATATGTATCAGAAAACCCCCCTAATGTTCAGGTACGTTTGGTTTATTATTTTGGATAGGATTTCAGAGATAGTATTAGATAGTTGAATAGGGTGATTATTACCAGGTACAATTTAAAAATTTACAAAAAAAACCCCTTAGGTTTACTAATTTAACTAAACACCCCAATATATAAAAATTTTGTAAAATGATAAAAACACCCCCACCCACCCACAGTAGCGATTCTGACCACCATCGTCCGAATCTAGCATTACAACACAGATTATGCGGATCTGGCTAGATCGACGACCAGATCTAGCCATCAACGACGTCCAAAGAAATGACAACTATCGATCGTTTTTAGGCTATTGTGACAAATTCCGATTACCACCGACGGTGGTTACCATAATCTAGAACTATGGGTGGGTGGGGGTGTTTTTGTTAATTTTTAAACCTTTTTTTCTGAGGGTATTTAATGAAATTAATAAACTTAAGGAGTCTAAAATAATTAAAAAATATATAATAGTATTTCCTAAATAATTAAACAAAAATATTTTTAGGAATATGGATATAAATATTAAACCAAACGCACCCCTTACTTCTGTGGACCTATATGATATTTACCATGAAAAAATTTCAAAATTATGAGCGCCAGGTTGTTTAATCTCTGAAGACAAGAACAACATGACGTTCTCTCATAAACGACATGTCATTTACCTTTGAAACGACCGTTATATTGCACACTGAAGCACAACCTCGGAATTCCAAATATAGCTGCAGCATCTGAATCATCATATCTACTACATTGCCTTTGGGGCGTCGACATTCTTCCACAAGCTGTTCGAATGGCTTCTGGGGCAGGTAATGGCCCTATAGAAATTAAATGAGTTCCATTCAAGAAGAAGTAATTGTATTTACGTTCTCACATGCTTCTGGCAGCCCTGCCTCTGAAGGAAATATTATCATGCGACTACTGATATGAATGGCCTGGTTGTGGGCGTGATTGTGATGGTGATCCTGGATCCATGTAAGACGCTGCTATATTGAAATGGATGATAAAGGAACAGCAAAAGAAGAACAAACCGGAATTTTGGCTTCTCCAGATGCCGTTTCCGACGCTGGAAAACGGCGTCTGCAATTTTGCAAATGTACACCGTATCCAGACGCGCGAACGACGTCGGTCGAAAATCCCTATCCAGACACCACCGGCGTTCGTGAAGAGGTGTTCTCCCGACACAGCCACGATGCGCCCTTCTTCGTTGTATTATACCCACGGATTCTTTCAAAATGAGCAAAACAAACAATGAGCGATTCAATGATGGACGGAAATGGATTTTGAATAATGAGGGGTGTTCGGTCGTATTTCTATGTTGTTGGTAAATGAGGATGAGTTGTGTGTTGTGGCTGACAATGTTGGCTTGTATTTTGCAAATGAATTTGAACTTGTAAATGGGAAGGAAATGGCCAAAGTGCTAAATTGAATAAAATAAAATAAAAATTTTAAAAAAAAAACTGAAATGTATATTGGTTTAAAGTGCTAAGAGCTAGTTCGAACACCCAATCACAAGAAAAAAAAAACATTACCAATTAATATTACAATGATATATAATTAAATTAATAAAGAAAAATAATGATCTACGTAGACGAGGTAGATGAAAACAACGTAAACATCTTTGAAGAGTTTCTTAAATATTTGAGGAAGTCTACCGGACTCATTTATTTACTAAATCAATAAAATAAAATAATTAGATTATAACATGAGAATGACATAATGTTAAGGAATTTTTATTTAAATAATCCTTTTTGGTAATTTTCAATATTATAATATATTTTTAAATTTTTAAAAACTAATAATAGAACTAAAAAAGATTTAGGTACGGCTCAAAGCCTCAAATAACAACTTCATTTAAATTTTTTTTTTTTTTTTTTTTTTAATGTATCTACTTGAGCCTTATCCACTTGCTATTCTGTGAAGAATATAAGTATTAAACACATCTTTAAGATTATCCATGGGATCAAAATGCAGTCTAATAGTATTGTGCCTAAAAAATCACACTGATGTCAGCACCATCAATCAGAGTTTAAAGAGGTTTTGTGCCGTCCAAGAGCTACCACGTCACCCCAAAAGACAAAATATATTAACGGTTAATCACAAACCATCACAAATATATTTTATATCAATCTTATCATATTTTAAGATAATGAATAAGAAGTGATCTCACCTGTCATGACAACTTGCAAAAATACTCATTGAAAAAGGGGTTGGGCATATGAGAGCTAGACAAACATTTGAATTTTATTATTTTTTCTCTGTAAACAAAACATTTATCCATCTTTGTACGTCTTACAAGCAATATCATAAAGATAGTTAGAGAATAATATAATAGTAGTGGACGTAGGATTTGCTTTAAGCATCCGAACTACTTTAAAAATCATCTTCCATTTCTCTTTATTCATTATATTTTCTATTCACGTGTAATTTTTAAACCAATTTAACACTTTGCACATGTGAATAGTAATTGTCAAAATCCAGCATTAACAAATAGTAATACCAACTTGCTCCTAGTAATTGAGTTAGAGGAATCTGGGATGTTGGAATCTAATGTTGAGGGCCATGAAATTTTGACAATGAGATGTGACCAAGTAGCATCTCCACAGTCTCCACTTGGTTTTGATCAACATTGTACGTATCTAACAAATTGCCGCATGACCAGGTATACCAGAATCAATAGTCTTAACGGAAAATGAGGAAATATATATAAACGTTTTTCAAGTGATATAATCTTACCATAAAACTAAAAGCCACCATTGAAGCTGAAGCTGTGACATCAAATGGAAAATAGAAAACAAACTCACCACTCCACGCCTCTTGCTACTAGATTGGATGATTTAGAAATCATTGTGAGTTTCTCTCGTATTATTATTATTTTAAATGAAACATATTATATTACATTATCATGATGGAAACCTTGTGCTTTTCATTTAATTTCTTTAATGGGATGTGACAACAGTTGAATAACTTACAAGGAAAGCATAATTTGACACAATGGGGCAAGAATAACAAGGTTCAAGGAGTGGAGACACTAGATGTGAAATTGAATTTGGCAGTTGAAGAAGCACACATGAAAAGTTCATTGATGAACGGAGTAACGTCTCTTGAAAATGGGCAATCTCAGGTAAAATCATCTTAAATGGAACTACATTCTCTGGTTTACTGTATTAAATCTTTTGATTGCATATATATGATGCCTCTGACATGAACCAATAGAATGATCTGAATGTTATCTTAATTGCTAGGAAAAGATGAATCAGACCTTTGTGGACTCATCACCAGCAGAAAGCAAATTAGCGAAAGAGATTATTTTTTGTCCATAAATTTTATTTTATTTCCTTCAAGTGATTTAATAAAGTGTGACAATGTTGGCTCCTAAATGATAATGCTAAAATACTTGTGGGAATAAGAACTTAGAGAGGATATGCTAAATACATGCAACCATCCATCATGTCACACTCTGTTCAAACTCAAGTTAATTTTTTTATACATCCATGATTGATACTACTACAGTGATGCTTTATTTCAGTAAATTATTAGCATCTTAATTTTTGTTAATTTGTTGTTTAGCTAAGCTTGGAGCATGATTCTTCAACAAAAATAATAAATGGGGATGCAGCTTCAAGCCAGGAATCAAAACGGGGATTATTCTTTCGCTCCTTACCAATTTTCAACTCTCTATATCAATCTCATAAAAAAGATCCTCAACTACATGACAAAAAAGATCGGCATCTACCTGTCAATGGTTCTGGAATTCAGGTGATATTTACATTTCAAAATAGTGCAACTCCAATAAATTTTTTTATAATCCGCTTTTGGCCAAAAAGAAATCATTTTTAACTGCTGGTATCGTTAGGACTCTGAAATGAAATTAAGAATGTGTTTATGAAGGGCCGATTTCTCAATTGACTGCCAATATGACAAAATTCAAAACAGTAAGTGCATGCATGACCTAGCATTTCAATAATTAACCCACAAAAGAAGTCCTTAGTTCTAGAAGATTTTCATTGTACTAATTATTGGAATTCTTTAATGCAAATCCTAAAAGCTGAGCATAAAAGTTGAATAACGATGAGTAATTTCGATGAGATTATGGGGCATCATGGGTTGTTACAATATTATTTGTTTATTTTTTCACAGGGAAAACCTAGTAAAGTGCAGCAAAAGAGGAAGAAGCAGCTGACAAATTCTTTGAAGCAGAATGGGGAGAATAAGCCAGGTAAGGAGGAAAAAGCATGCAAAAATGGGGAAAATAAGCCAATTAAGGATGAGAAAGCATGCAAAAATGGGGAGAATAAGCCAGTTAAGGATGAAAAAGCATGCAAAAAAGAAAAGAAGAGGGTCCCTAGAAATTGGTTTCCCCAATTATTGGGTTGTTAAGGTTCTACTTATCTGCTCTCGTTATTAGTGCCGGCTTAAGGAGATTAAGGAGATTTGGGACGGTGAAAATTCTAAAATACAATGTTTTATATGGAATGCAAAATAAAGTTCTTAAGTAATTTTTATAATAAACATGTTTAATTAGAATTTTATTTAACTCTACATCTTTTTATGTTTATGAGAGCTTTATTGAAAACTTTTCTGTTAACTAAGTTTTCTATCTAGCTTATCTTTTTTTAAGTTTTTTATATGCAAATTTATAAATTTTATTAGACATGATAAGTATTCAAATTTAGCTACAAACAAACATTTGATTAAAAAAAAATACAAACGAAAATAATAATACTCATTAGGATTCATTAACTTGGTTGAAATGATAATGAGAATGATTATTTTTATTCTTACTTTATGATGTGATAAAGTGAAAAGAATGACCTGGACCGAGTTTGCTCTCTATTGATCGTTTTTTCATAATAAAGTGTTATTAAACAATTATTTGGGTGAGAAAAAGTCGTTATCTCTTACTTTTCTAAGCAAATATTTAATTTATGTTGGTAAGCTCACTCAAGAACTTTATGTGATCCAATTTGAGGGAGAGTGTTGACTATGTTGTTCAAGTATAGGTCAAAGGGGTTAAAGTGTAGTTTTGTAAAATACAAGGGTTGAGTTAAATGATCAGAAACGATGACATTTTAGAATAGTCAAGGTTGTTATATAAACCCAACTGTATCTTTACTAAATCAGTTAAGAAATGAAAAACAGTAATTGATTCTTCTAATAGAATCCAAATTCATTTTTGCTTCCTCCATTCTTGATTCTTCAGCTACATTTACAATTTAGTGGTATTTGAATTTGAAATAATATATATTGTTTTAATATTCATCTAATTTTACCTAAACTTTGGAGGATCTAATGGCATGTTGTTGTTTCATTATCTAACAGTTAAAGTTTATTCATATAAAACATATCTATTTAAAGAAGAAAATGAAATACAGAACGCATCGATTTAGACTCCTAGAAAATATGAAATCCTAAAAATAGAAGATTCTTTATAGTAATTAACTATATGTTTTGGTAATTAAAAAAAAAAAAAAAAGGAAAACCAATAAATAATAAGTCCTAACCATTGAATAATAACACAATTCCTCTAAAGATTAAGTAAAATTAGATGAGGAAATTAAGGATCCAAATCCATAATCCATAATTTTAATTTAACATATGATTAAACTCATTCATATGTTTGCTACAGCCCTTAAACTTTAAACATTTTTTAACCCCACCTTCTTCGGAATTAGGCATTTACACCCCTTTACGTCAAAAAAAATTATGTTAAAGAAAAAAGTTAATGTGAGAAGAGCAACATAGACCTTCTATGTTAAAATATGAAATTATAAAATAAAATATTTTAAAAATTTAAAAAAAAAATTAGAAAAGGTTTAAAAAATTAAATTAAAAAAAAAAAAAAAAAACTGCTATCATAAGTGATGCTTCCAGATGGCAAATTACTATCTGGCATCCATCACAAGCAGCAGCCCTAGATCACAGTTTACGATCTAGGATCACTAGCAATGTGAGATATTGCTAGATGGATGATCTTAGATAAGGGTGTTCAAAAGCGGTTAACTGCTTTTTTGAACCGAACCGGTTTTTAGGTTCGGAAAAATTCCCAAACCAAAACCAAACCGGTTTGGAGGGAAAACTGGTTTTTCGGTTAACCAGTTTTCCTTTTTTTTTTAATAAACTTTTTTTTTTCTAAATAAAATTAATATATATCCAAATAAAAATTAAACAATCATACATATTTATTGACCGCTACTAACAATACATTAAAAATATTATTATTTTTTATTTAATATATAATATTTATTTTTATTTAATATATATATATATGCAAAACCGGTTTCAGTTAACCGCTTTTTATTTTTTCTCGAACTGAAAATTCAGTTTTTTGAATTTTTCAAACTGTTTTCCGGTTCGGTTCGGTTTTTGTATTTTTTTTAACACCTTTAATCTTAGATCGCCAGAATATTGTATTTAGGAAAATCTCAAGAAAATTATACAAATAACCACAATCATATCCAACCAAACAAAAGCTGAAGTTGAAGCGAAAACTCACCCCATGATTTACTCCTCCCAGGTAGAAATCAACAAGTACCGTAGGATGCGTCTTCAGTTCAACAGCCACATAACATAACGCTCCAAACTTCAATTAATTAGCACCAAAATTAGTCTTTTTAAAATATTGGAAATTTGTAAACAAAGTAACACTCAACATTCAATAAATTATTTAGACTTTAATACATTTACCCCTCAAATAAACTTTTCCCCCTTAGGTATTTGAAATTACAATATAACCCATTTTGTCACTATTTTGTTAGGATTTTCGTTAATTGATTAATACATTTTACACTAAATCTATTAAATTAAATAGATACTGTAATTAATAGATGTGATCTTTTGATATGGGTATCACATGACAGGCAATGCAAAACACATACTTATCCGTCAATAATCATAATTTTTCTCTTCAGCTTTCTGTCTTTCCCTAAAACATAATTTCCTATAAAGTATAAAATAACAAAAAAAACACCTCTATTCTTGGATATTAAATTTTATTTAAAAAAAAAAAAAATTTCTGCTAAATTTATCTAAAATAAAAGACTAAATAAAATATTCATCCACTTACTGTTCATCATCATTCATCACTCACGGTTGGATAAAATTACAAGTAAGATCGATTTCTTCACAATTTATTGTGAATTTGATTTATTGTTCTTAGTTTGCAGCTTTTCAAACAACATATACACACTACTTAATTATGACATTTTTTTATAATTTTTGCATCAAATTTTTAAGACTCCTTGTCAAAAATGAGATTGTAATAGGAGAATTTTTTATTAAATGTGCAAGCTGCATATAATTGAAATACAAACCTATTTTGTGTATAATTGATGCTTACTTTAATTTTTCAATTGAAGAATTAGAAGGAAAATAAAATTTATTTCGCATTATTTTGTAGGTGCAGCCACGTCTTTTATGGCGACAATCTCACACGACTGCATAGTACTGGACAGTAAGAATCATTTTCTTCTTTTTAATTGTCTATAGTATTACTTCTTATATCTTCTATTATTGGTTGGTGATGTTACATCACCAAATCTAATACAATTCAATTTTCTTTTAAGAAAAAAAACAAAAAAAAAAAAGCAGATAATTATGTTAAAACAGGTTGTTACAATTTGCTGATAATCCTAAATGTTATGATGCCTTATACTGGGGTGAACAATATGATGATCCCGAACTTGAAGTAACTTTTACCTATGGCTATGGAGGACCTGGAGGAAGCTGTGGTATCTGATTTCAATAATTATTATACTGTGGTTGTTTATTCAATATTGAGAAAGTGTTTCAATAAAATCAACTACTGTTATATTATTATGTATAAAGAAATGAAAGAAAGAAATTAATATACTGTATTTATTGATACTTTTCATAATCATTATGAGAAGAATTATTAGTTTATAATTGACATTATCCAACAACTGGATTAAAAATCCCAGATAATTAATTTAGAATCAATAATTGACAAGCAAGAACAAAAGTAGAGGTGTCTTATCCGATGAAGAATTGATTCTTAATTGGCATTAACCACAGATAAATTTATAGCTTCTTTATACTAACTAGATCTCTATTAAACAATATCAATAATTTAATTGCCAGAAATAAAGACATTTTATAACAGATAAATGATATGTTTATCAACCAAAAAAAACTCCTATTAAATTCATTTTAATGTTGAACAATCGAGTCCTATATTAGCCTTCTAAATTTTGAACTATATAAAATAGAAAAGAGGATATTCATAATAAATTAGAAATCGAGAAAATCCATATAGATTGATACGATAATGTCATTGTCTTTTTACTGTATAGGGCTAATCAAATTCTAGTCCCCGCAGTTACCACCTGGTCCTCCAAAGGTGAAGCAATAATACATTTCATCATGCCCACAATTTCTCTGATTTAATAAGACATAACAACCAGATTTGTCAACAAATTCCTCTGTTGCATCAATACGTGGATTTTGGTATTTATTTTGATAGTTGACGAAATGAATATTTCGAAAGTAACAACCAATTCTAAAATTACCATCCGGCGTATAACCACTTCCCATCGGAGGGCTTATCCCATTGTTTCCAGCAATAGCAATTCCACCCCACGCCACAGTTTCAGCTCCATCACTTAAATGATTAAACAGTTCCTTAGGCCAATAACCCACAAACGTATTGTTATTAGTTACCACAAACCACCAATTCCCAGTTGGTCGATCCTACAGAGTCAAATAACAATAACAATTGTAATTTAATATCTTAATATTGGTAAACAGAAAATAATCTTAATGTCTGTTACCTGATAAATAAGGTACTTCGTGTCATATTGGCTACCACCCCAAAATGAAATTGGCGATACAATCAAGCCTGGAGTTATTACAGTATCTATTGTTATAAAACCTGAGCAAAGTTGGTTGTAGCATCCGGTGATCCAAGCATTATCTGCCTGTTGAATCAAAATCTAACATATCAGATAAATTAAAAGGCTGTTTTGCTACCAACAAATTGACTATAATGTATGTTATAGCAAAGAATCAGCTAAAATAATTGAAATACTTACTGTCCAAAACGTGAAAAGTCGAGTGTGGTCATCTCCATATAACATGGGCGAAACCTATCCGATTAAAATATGTGTTAAACGCAAAACATATTCGAATTGTCATATGTTAAACACATGGCTATTGACTTGGCGGCTGTATTTCAGTTATGAATATCTCATAGTTCATGTAATAGAATCGAATAGCCATCACATCATTTGGGATATTTGAACAGTTTTAAATATTGATAGATTAATATCTAACAATGGAGTACAACATATTTTATTATTAAGTTAAAAGTTTTCAATAATAAAAGGCAACGGGATCTTATATCGCAAGTTTAGCCTTTTTAATTCTCACCTAGAGAAGAGAGGAAGAGGAAACTAACATGAAAGTAAACCAGAAATTTACCGTCCATCCAGCAAGTATGACATTTAACTGATCAGGAGGACCATTTTGAACCCACATATTTGTGGATGAATGTTGGTCTCCAGCCACATTTAAGCCCCATGATGCAATATATGCTTCAGCTCCAAAATAAGGCACGCCCTTTTTCATGCCTAAATTTACTACCTATGAGCCATGCATAAACATTTAGGTGCGCATCAATGAAGCACTAATTAACATTGTGATTAAAAGAGGGGATCTAAACAATATATTAATTTTAAGCATATAAATATTATTAACATTAAGATCAAATGGTAATGACAAAAACAAAATGAACTTCATTTCTTAATATTAAAATTTACTAGTTATATGACATGGTAAATTACATATTAAATATATAATAATTATATCTTAAGTTTATATGACTAAAAGCAAACAAAATTCGTCGAACTCAAACTAAACCACAATAGAAGTTTTACAAAAATGTGGGTTTTAATATTTGCAAATAAAACAATTAGAGAATAAAAAAGAAATGGGAATTAAGTGATAATTAGTTAAGTTTTAGTGCTTTACATATTGAGAGATAGAAAAAAGAGATTAACATAAAAATCATAAAATATTTAGAAAGTCAATCCAAATAAAAAGATGAGCCTCTTATTGTATATATACACAGATACATGCATATTGAAATAGAAAAATCTTTTACATTTCGTATTAAAAAATATCTTCCCATTGTAGAAATATAAAATCTTTCCATGGGCATACAATTTATTTTTTATCACATCATATAATGCCACAACAATTGAGATTTAAAAGTTGAAAGGAGAATTGGAAATATGTATCATTAATAAGTAGAAATCTGTCGAGAAAAGAAGATGCCTATTTCTTACATGTACATGGCTACGATTGGGGAAGTCCGTTTCTGGATGTATAGTAGCCATAGATTCCTTTTGCAATGATCTAACTCTTATTAAATCTTCCTTTGAAGTTCTTCTTATTGGAACAGTGCCAGCTGGGCATGGTTCCCTATTTTGTCTTATGTCAAAAGTTTTTGATGTTGATGAAGTTCCAGGCAATTGCAACCCAGTAGGAAATGTAGTTGGTCTCGTCTAATACACAAAAAAACATATGTTTCACTTCTGCCATCATTTAATATATCTTTAAATTAACAAAAAATTTGCAACAAATTAATAAAGAAGTTACCTGAACTTTGTGGTTCTTCAGGAGAGGATGGTCAAGCGCGGGTTGTTTATTAATATCAATACAATCCATAATGTCACCTTCTGCTGTCTAGCAAAACATTTGAGTTTAATTATAGAATTTCCGAAAACTAATATTGATTTGACATATTCTTAATCAACAATGTATGATTTTGAATTTAAATTGCAGGTGGATATTGATCGGTCATCACATACTTTAATTGTTTTGATGGGCGGCTTATTGAGAATTTTGAGTTGTCTTTCTAACTCCAGATCTTCATCTTTTGAAGGAAAGATATTTGCCAGGCTAAAGCCACAGCTCGTACAAATGAATAAAATGGCTATAATTGATACCACTTTCAAAGTCATGATGAAGAAAACTCCAAAATACTATTGGTGAAGACGAAGTACTGTAAAATAACCTTGCAACCGAGCTCTATTTCATAATTCTCAGCTTTTCGTGTAATAAATGCACATTGCTTATAAAATGCAAGTTTACGTACCTAATTAAGCTGGCGGTTTAATTGTATGCAAGGCTATTAAATGGTTTGCATTTTCACTGTTCTGTCATATTCATTGTATGCTTAATATATCTCTGACTGTAATTTAGAATTGCTTGACAAAGTGTGATTGTGCTGTTTTATTATATTTAAGGAGTTTTGTGTTAATTATGTGAAAAGATATTTTCACTGTTTTCATAACGTAATGACAAACTACCACTATAAAATGAAAGTTTATATAACTAAGCTGGCAGTTTACTTTAACTAGTGGTGGAAAAAACCGGTTAACCGGTATCTTGAACCAAACCGATTTTTGGTTTTAAAAAAAAAATTAAACCAAAACCAGCCCGGTTTCAATTATAAACTGGTTTAAAACTAAGCCGAATTTTCGGTTTGGTTAACTAGTTTTAAACCGGTTAATTATAATGGGCTGCATTTGTTCAACCCAATTCGGTCAAACCTTTCACTTTGGCCCTTTTTTTTTCACCTTCTTTTTTAACTTGAATTAAAGTTATATTTATTGTAATTGAATAATTTGAATTCATATAATTTTAATGCCCATCAAGTATTAATAAGTTAAAATTACATTAGTGAAGACCTAGGGATACATTTTTTTAAAATGCACAAAATATAAAATTATTTTTTAAAAAATTGAATTTTGGAAAATGCACATTAGTGAAGACCTAGGGATAAATTTTTTAAAAATTGAAAATTATAAATTATTTTTTTATTCATTAAACCGGTTTAAAAATCTGGTTCGGTTAACCATTTTTGTTATTTCAAAAAACCGAACCGAATACTCGGTTTACAAAATATGGCAAATCGAATCGAAACCGAAAAAAAAAACCAAATTTTCAAACCGGTTTTGGTCTGGTTTTTGGTTTTTTTTTCCACCCCTAACTTTAAGAGGCAGTTCACTATTCTATATCATTGTTATCTCATCGAATTAAAAATTAGTATATGTGTTTATTTACTTATTGGATTAATCTAATCTGAAAATTAATCCAATTCAAATAAGATTTTTTGTCTAAAAATAAAAAGAGGGTGAGACTTGTTTTCAGATTATTCAATTGAAAACATATTTATTTCTCTCTTTCTCATTTTTCTCTCCTTCTAATCTAAAAATTAATACCCAAGACACCACAACTGGCTGACATGACCGAAACAGTACGTATTCAGCCAGATCCAGCCAATCGTGTGTCGTTCCGATGATTATTAGTTGTCATCTGGTGGTGGTGGTCGATGGCTAGCTGTCATCTTGGGTGGCTATGGTGCTTTAATTTTTAAACTTTTATTGTCGAGGTGTTTAGCTAAATTAACAAACGTAGAGGGTTAAAAAAATAATCTAAATATTTTCAGAAAATATAAAAAACAACTATTATGTCTTAAAAACTCATTTTTTTTAAATCCTTTTTCAAAAAGTGTACCAAAAAATTATTCAATATTTTATCCAACTCTGATATAATTTTCAGATATGTTACCAAACATATTTTTATATTCAAATCTAACTTTTTTACAGTAACATTTTTCAAAAAGTATAACAAACATGCCCTTGTCGTTTCATTATTATTTCTAGTTATTCTAGCTATAGCAAAATTATATTTTCAGGAATGCGTGCGTGTTCCTTATTTATAACCTTCAAAGAATTTTATTACTTCAAATTGTTTAGTATTTCTATAATTTTAAATCTATGACCTAATTTTTTATTTTAAATGAGATGGTGAGTTATTTGGAAGGCCATCGTGACAATAATGAATAATTTTCTTGCAATAAAACTATGCTTACTCACAATCTTACTAACCATCTTACTATCTCGATAAATATAAGCGACATATGCACGGTACTATGCGTATGGTACCCGTACTATACTGTTATATTTTCCAGGATTGTAAGATGGTTAGTAAGATTGTAAGTAAGCATAGCATTACTCATTTTCTTGTGCCGGGAGCACATGATAAATAATTTTGATGATAGTAAATCATAGATAATATAGGTTTAAAAAGACAAAAAAAAAAAAAAAAAAAAAAACAATGTTTTAATTTGAAGATTAATTTCAATTTTTGAAATAAAAAATAATATTTCTTTTCCTCTTTACTGGTGTGGTTTATGCCCTAGATTCAATATAAAATAATAAAATATATTCTTTTAAATAAGATTATGCATTACTGCATATGGTTGTTATAGTTTATACAAAAATAAAAATAAAATAATAAAGTTTATTGAAGACATTGCATTCGTAACCATGGTAATATCCTACGATACCCAATACGTATCATACGATACGATTCGATACAGGTCACCAATGATACGTATCAGATAATGTATCCTAAACCTTTCGATACGTTGATATGTACCATATGATACGATACGTATCCAATCGTATCCTAAAAAATATCGATACAAATCGATACGACTTTATTAACTTGGGCCACATGCCCAAAAAAATTTCGGGTCGAAACCAAGTCACCCAACCCGGTTCACTAAAACCTACCCAAATTTACCCATTTTGCATAGAGAAAGTAAAGAAGAACACGTGTTACCCATTTTGTATGATAATAATAATACAAATGAAGATATAGTATGCGTTTGGTTTAATATTTTTATCCCTATTCTGGATCCTATTTTTCAAATAGCGTTTGGTACAATATTCTCAAAATATTACCCTATTTTTTTAATTACATTTTAACCCCATAAGGTTATCAATTTCACTAAATACCCCCTGAAAAAAAAGTTTAAAAATTAACAAAAACACCCCCATTAACTAACTTGTCGATTCCGGCAACCACCGTCCGGTGATAGCCGGAATGCATAGCAACGGCCAAACTTCCAGCCAGAAATGGCCGGAAGTTCACCGTGGGCCTTTTCCGCCAGATTCCACGCATGCCGGCCAGGAAAGGCCGATCTAACCGTCGGCCGACGGCCAAAAGAAAGGCCGTCGTTGGCGGTCAACGCACGGTTAAATCTTGGCCGCTGCCGACCGCAGCGACCAATCATCTTTGGCCGTCGCGGCGGCAAATAGGCCGTCGCTTGGCCTTTTCCGTCAAACGCGGCCATAACAAATCAGATCGGCCTTTTCCGGCCGGATCCACCATGGATCTAGCCGGAAAAGGCCATAACGCGTGTTACGGCACAATCCGACAAGTCTGTGTAACGAAATTTTCGCGTTCCGTGATGGTGGTGGCAGGAATAACGGCATCGTCATGGTGGGTGGGGGTGTTTTTGTCATTTTACATGTTAGGGTCTTTAGTTAAATTAGTAAACCTAAGGGCTTTTTTATAAATTTTTAAAATTTACCTCGTAATACTCCCATATCCAATAACCCAATACTACCCCTAAAATCCTATCCAAAATACTAAACCAAACGCACCCATAGATATTCACATTGATCTTGAAAATGATATGAAAAGTTGAGAGAAAATGATATAAATTCTTAATTTTGTAATTAATTTTGATTATGTCATACTATAATTTAAAGTCAATAATATGACAAAATTCTTTAATTAATCTTGGGATAATATTAATTTTTAGAAAATTTTAATTATTTTTTTTTAAAATACGTATCCTACGATACGATACGCAATACACGATTCAAAAAATTAGGTTTTCGATACACGATACGATACGCTATTTGACAACCATGTTCGTAACAACTGTATAAATAATTGTATGATTGTTCCAAGCATAAATAATCTCCTACTAACTATGCAACGTGGTCTTGCAAGAGAAAATTTTACATGAAATAAAATTACTTAAAAGGTTAAACTATTTTTCTAACTGATATTATCGAAGCACCTATTTTACCTCTTCTCCATATTTCTCTCACCAGTGAGTTTCCGTAATAAACCAAATATAATCAATCCTCATTGAAAATCTTACATGAAGGAATAGAGTAATTAATTGTTGTTGATGGCTAAGTGCTAACCATGTCTATAAACTATAAACTCGAGCCCTTTTTCTTCGTGTGATGTAGACATAAACAATTATCATCAATATCCAAAGTAGTATTAGTGCTATCACAATTGGAATTATGATCGTGAAACTGTTATGCTCTCCCCTATCCTTCAAAAAAAACTCCTCAGATATCTGTTTTCTAATTTCTGCACACAAAATGTTTTCACATTATAATGTATGGTACGCATTGGGATATAGATGTGTATAAATTAGACAATTTGTATACTAATTTCTTTCAAAGATGTGTACAAATTTCTTTCTTCTATTATTAAGTTCTTTTAACATGCATAAAAAAACCTCTTATCTACATAAAGTAATTATTTTTTATTCTAAGTTATTTGCCAAACTTGTTCCTTTCTTGTGGCAGGTGGCAACTGTCTTCCCACAAAATAAATTTTTTTTTAATTTTTTAATTTATATAAGACAAACTCACCATTACGGATGGCCAAAATCCCCACGGAAATGGGCCCTCACCCATTTAAGTTGAGGATTACGTATCTCTGTCTGGGGATGGGTCATGGGTCGGGTACAGATATGATTTTTCGTCTCCCAAATTATTTTGGGGTCGGGGATGGGGATATATGGCTTTGCTCGACCCGACACAAAATCCCTCAGACTTATTTTAAAAAAAAAAGAGTTAAAACTACAGTAATAGTGGAGCACATAATTCTTTTTTTTTTTTTTTGGAAGTATCCGGGTCAGCTTTTTATCTCATAATGCTCAAATGGGTCAAATCACAAGCCACCTTCAAATTAATTTACAAGAATATACGTGTAGAAAAAAAAAATTAAATAAGTCAATTGATCAATTATTTTATTAATCAAATCAAATGATTTTTTCGTTTATCTACAAAAATCTTAGTGGTGTTATATAAACCTAATCAAATTCTTTTGTAAGACATGAAAGATAAATTTAAAAAATAATAATAATAATACAAAGTGAAAACTTAAAAGAATGCCATAATAGAATATATCATATTTCTTGCCAATCTTCATCATAAGCCTTTATGATAAGCTACAGTCTATCGCTGTTAGATTGTTGTTACTCAGTTCATCTTAAAACTTGGATTTTAAAACAAAAAAAAATGAAAATGAAAAAGAAAAAGAAAAAGAATGGGAATGATTGTGATTAATATCATTCGTGTATGAAAGTTCGAGAACTGATAATAAGATAATAAATCGTAAAAAAAATGGGAGTTAAAGCCAAAACACTACAAATATATGTGTTGTGCCTCAAAAGTCAAGCCTATGTCAGCACAATTAATGTCTCTTTCGTCACATTGTGCCTCCCATATCTCCAAAGATATTCTCACAAACTTTATCTCATTTCAAAGAGATGAATGGACGAGAGCCTTCCATGTGTCAAGGCAGCTTGCAAAACACTCATTGCATTGAGTGCAAATGTGAATAAATGGGCATTTCTCTTCCCGAAGAGAGGGGGCTAGAGGCTGGGCTGAGATTTAGCTTCAATTCTTTCTCTCTGTAAAAACATTGTATTTCTTCATCTTTGTATGTCTTACAGGCAAAATCATAGAAATAGTGAGAAATCAATAAAATAACAGTGGATGTAGGAGTCGCTTGTTGAGCATCCGAACCACTATAAAAACCCCATTTTGCCAATCTTTTATTGATATTTTCTGCAAAATATATAATCTCAGCTCCATATTCAAATCTCATGGATCCATCACGTGTGTCTCCTGAATCAGCTTAGCGTTTCCCACATGCGAGTCGTTGGCGTCCAAAATCAACCGTCAACAATATGTCTTCTAAGTTTTGAGTTCTGTGAATCATTGATTCACTACAAAAATATGTCTTATTTGTCATAGTCGTCTGACCAAACCTTGCAAATTGCTAGAGGTAAATGGTAATATACATTTGACAACAAGATCTCTAAGTTAACGACTAATTTGGTTAGTCTCTCTTAATTATAATTTTTTCTAGCAATATTTGCAAAATAAATCTGTCATGAAAGTTTTCCACCATCTACAATGGGGGTTTAAGTACATTTACGTAGAACAACATTCAATTCATTAAACAAATAGGGTGAATAAATAAAAAC
>CM047897.1:27858637-28259029 GCA_026229545.1 Pistacia atlantica
AGGGTGAATAAATAAAAAAACAAATTGAAATTCATGGACATACCGGTGTCGTTGACGGATGAAGGTGCGGCTGCTGGTTGAATTCCCATTGTGAACATTAGAAGTGCAAGCTGCGACTCAAAATTTTGTCATCTGTTGACAAGCAGAGGAAGGAAAAATAAGAATCGGCTCTTAGATCAAGCAGAATGAAAGACGTTGTCGTATGGTTTCCTATTAAAAATTTTGTGTTTGTTGACTTGTTGAGAACTAGATTGAATGGTTGAAATGTCAAGGGACATGGATCACGAATTTTTTCTATATAAATAATTCACTTTTTGTAACAGTAGTTAGTAAGAAAAATCGAGAAACTCAATACTAAAGCTGATAGAATTTTTCTCTCAATGAAGTAGATTGCAGTTTTATCATTGTTCTTGCTTATAAAGTTCAATCTAATCACCCATTGAAAAATCAGTCAAGAACCTTCTACTCCTCCTTCCTTGCTTAATTAAAACTTGATCTAAGTATGTAAGTTTTCTGGAGAAAAACCTGCGTATGGATGATATCAAGTAGCTTCGATCGGCTAATTCCGCTGCGGTTGATATTGGTGATGGCTAAGCCAAGTTCATCATTTTAGAACTGGTGCTGAGGTGAATATGAAGAATTATGAAAGAAAGGTCAAACCATTTCTTAGAGACAAAAGAGGAAAAGCCAATCTGGAGTCAGCAGTAAGTCCTGCACAATATCTTCATTCTAATGTCAACAGTACAATCAATTAGGGGATATTTTGAAAAGTGACACAAATTTTAACATACATTTAGAAAATTTTCAAAAAGAATTATCCACCATTAAATTTAGTGGGGAAAAAAAACACTATTATCTACCATTAAATTTAGCCCCCAAAAAAACCAATATTAAATTTAATGGAAAAAACTTATGCAACCTCTTCCTCGATCAAGAAATGAAGGATGTTTTAAATATACATAAAATTTAAGTTATGAATGAGATACCGAAATAAAGGTAGTTTCAACTAGCACTCTCTTAGCACAATTAAGCATACTTATTTTGATAACCAACAAACAAAATGTTACATCCAAAATCAAGAATCTGAAAATCTTTAATATAGATTTTCATGAAATTTGAGGGACTTTGGTGTTTGGCTGGAGAGAAAATGAGGAAAAATGAGAGAAAATACAAGAAGCCCTTAAAGTTGTGTCTAATTCCATGGACCAATCCTCCTTTTATAGACAACAAAACATTTGTTAAATTCAAAGGGCGTAAACCTAATATTTTAAAACACAAGACCTAAATTTTATTCACTAAAACTATAGGGGGGGATTTAATTAGCCACGTGCAAAAATGTCTAATGTTAAAAGGAGGTTTTTTCAGAAGTGAAAACTTGATTGTTCTTTTTTTATTTTATAGTCCTGAGTAATTTCCGAATCACAACAAAGGTTTGACCAAAAACAGTCATCCCCCATATCTAATTAATAGCTGGGCCTGGGTACTAATGATAGGGGTGTTATCCTTAATTTCTCAAACCTAACAGAAAAAATGGCTAACAAGAGAGTTAAGATTTCAATCTGTTCTACGTACAACAATATGCTGAACTACTTCAACAAATCTGTGAGTAAGATAACATCTGATGTTCGTACAGTGGTATCCACAACTACTTTGTAGGCTCCGTAGCAAGAAATGATATATTCTGTTAACGACAATCCTTCACGTAAATTGCTTTGAGTGGGTAAATCAATCATTTGTCCTTGGGGATCAGACATTAATCCTCTCATACCTATTAATTGGTGTACTTGAGATGCATCTCCTTTAGCTCCCAAAAAAGACATTATATGGACTGGATTAAACGGATCAATAGTGTTAAGATTTCAATTTGATAGCGATGCTTCTTTTAGTAAATTTCCGAGAGGATATATTTTATTAAATTAATAGAAATAATTTATTATATTTCATACCCTTCCCATTTTTGTATTTACCAAAAAGTAATATTAGACGAACATCCTTTTTTTATAAACTTTTTTTTACAATCTGATGTGACAATTCATAATTAATTAATAAGATTCATGCAATATTCATATGAATAATTATGAATTACCACGTTAGAATGGTATGAAAAGATTGGTGAGAGTTGATTATTGGTACAGTATTATTCTTTACCAAATATAACCCCTTACTTTACACGCCAATGTCCACTCTCTGTTTCTGTGGGTGTACTCCAGCCATCAGTGTATACTAAACAAATTTCTCCCAAAACTGAAGAGGGTTGGTGGAGCAAAAGAGAGGCTCAAGATGGGCTCAAATTACTGTTTTTGTCATCATCCATACCAACAACAATTCCCTTGATAGTTTATTTTTTATATTTTTGCAGCCACATCTTTCTGTTGTGAAGTTAAATCCACGCTCCACCAGGATTATGGGTAGGTTTTTGTTTAACTTCACCCACTCTCTTGTGGTTGTGAGGCCGTAACTCAAGATTCACTTTCTTATTTCAAAATTCTCTCAGCCTTCAAAAACACATCACCCAACACTCCACCTTTTTTGCGCTCTTCTTTTTCACATTTTCATAGGACATATTCACTTCCCGTTTCTCTAATGTTCTTGGATTTAGTCGTCTGAGAGAAACAACTTTTATTGTATTCGATTTTTTTTTCATTCTTTGGGGTGGTGCCTGCAAGAATCGGCTCTGGTAAGATTCATTCCTAGTTTTCTGTTAAATTTATATTGGATGAAATTTTCATATGGGATGTTTGTAAATTGAATTAATATGGTGTAGAAAGTGCTTTTGGATTGGATGACTTTGTTTAACTTAATTGGATTATGCATATTTCCTGATTCTGAACCTCAATTTGGCGACATTTGTGTTTTGACGCGTGTAACATATTTGAGCTTTGGCACTGTTAAAGTCTGATTAGTTTGGGATCGACCAGTCTCTGGTATGCTGCTTGTTTATGTTCTTTAGCAACAATAACCCATTTCAGCTGTCAATTTCTTGCCATAAGTTTGTCTTCTGTTTATTTTTAATATATTTTCCTGAATCAACTATCTTGAGGAATGATCCATTTGCAAAATGCTTATCAGTGTTTTTCTCAAGCCTAAATGAATTTTACCTGTTGTTTCTCTAGCTATGAATTTTGAATTATGAAGCTTAATTCCTTGATTGTATATTAGCATTGTGAAAGCTCGTTTGTTCGTGCTTACTAGTGAGTTGAATTTAAGTTGCTCATGGGCAAAGATCGTTTACCAGCCTTTCTCTTTATTTTGTTAAAATGTTAGCAATATAAATTTCAGTTTTAAGTTCTTTTTTTTTTTCTCTGGCGGATTCACTTAGTAATGCTTAGTTTATTTTGTTGAGTTAAGAGTTTCCTCTCCGGGAAGATATTTTCTCATTGAGTTCTGATTGTGGTCATGCTTTTCAAGAAAACGTAAATGTTTGCCTTTAAATAACCTGTGGGGTAAAAGGATTAGATAATGCTTCAAATCCAATTACAGGGCATAATTTTTGGGCTAACATTTGCTTAATTGAAGGGTAGAAGTATAACTGTGGTAATTTATCTGTCTTCCATGAATAAGCTGGATATTCAACTAGAACTGATAGCAGGTTCAGTTGTCTGGGACCCAGAATTAATATCACGGGATGTAAGAAATTATAAACTGAGTTTTATCCAGTCTAAGGTGTTTATTTGTGTTTCATAAAGACAGTTCTCTCATTCTATAACGAGGAAGCCAGCATAGCTGCTTGTTTTATCATGCATAGTCAGAGTAAATATAGAACTTTCTAGTAATTCGTGTTTGCATAAAACTAGATCTGAGTACCTAAGTTTCCTGCTGGAAGTTTCTTCATCTTTCTATGTATTTTTATGCTAATTTCATGTTTGTTTGATTAGTGTTATGGCTTGTAGAACATATTTGTAGCCCTTGAGCCATCATGATAATAGTGTTTTACATGTTCTTGTTTTGCTTCCTTGGGTCTTGTGGTTTTAATAGGTCTTGAATCTGTGGTAGTTCCTACTATATTCCACTTTCTAGGTCTCCTCCATAAAGAATTAAAGATGAAACTAAGTTTGGAATAGGTGCTTTTTGGATATGCAATTAGACTTAATCCTTTAGTTGAAGCTAGTATTAAAACTGGAGATGTTCTATATCTCAACTGTTTTTAGTGATTTCAACTCTAACAATCGGGCATAATAATCGTTTCTTTAAACATTTCAGTTTAGTCCCCTCTATTATGTGAATTCATGTTTGCAAGCTAATTTTGCAGATGGCAGATGTGGCCAAGGATCTACTTTCTGGGACTGTTGGAGGGGCTGCACAATTGTTAGTTGGGCACCCATTTGACACCATAAAGGTCAAGCTTCAAAGCCAGCCTGCTCCACTCCCAGGCCAACCTCCCAAGTATTCTGGTGCAATCGATGCTGTCAAGCAAACTGTCGCTGCTGAAGGCCCAAGGGGATTGTACAAGGGTATGGGGGCTCCTCTTGCAACTGTGGCAGCTTTCAATGCCCTCCTCTTCACTGTGAGAGGACAAATGGAGGCATTGCTGAGGTCTAAACCCGGTGAACCCCTTACAGTTAACCAGCAGATTATTGCTGGAGCTGGAGCTGGAGTTGCTGTTTCATTTCTTGCTTGCCCCACTGAGTTGATAAAATGCAGGTTGTTATACTATGGTTTTTTTGTTCCATTAAATCTTTTGAGTTGATCATCAAAATTGGTTGCGTGCGGACTAGGCTTCCTTTTCTTTTTTAATCTTTTAATTTTTTTTGTTCTCTGTGAAGGTTTTTATTTAATCATGTAGAGCTTAGTAGTCTTGTGATATTGAGAAATTTCATGTTCTGGACAATTTCTAGTGATATCTATGATAGAGGATTTTAAAACATTAAAAAACAAAAGTTTTTATTCTTTAATGTTTTTAAACTTTTTTGAAGCATCTGAATCAATCTTTGTTATCTCTTGTAAAAAAAATCAATTTGCTTCTTCTCTGGTAAATTGCAGATTATGATAGTGTCCCTGATTAATTTTTCAGATTCTAAACTATTCTTTGGACAATAATTCATAAGTCTTTGATTTGACATCTTGTCATTAAAACAGGTAACTATCCCTGCTAACTGCTTGTGTTTCATGGTGAGAACAGATTGCAAGCGCAAAGTGCCTTAGCAGGTTCTGGTTCAGTCAGTGTGGCAGTGAAGTATGGTGGACCAATGGATGTTGCCAGGCATGTTCTCAGATCAGAAGGTGGTGCGGGGGGTCTTTTCAAGGGCTTGGTTCCCACAATGGCAAGGGAAGTTCCCGGAAACGCTGCCATGTTTGGTGTCTATGAAGCAGTGAAACAGTACATGGCTGGAGGCCAGGACACTTCTCAGTTGGGAAGAGGCTCTTTAATTGTGGCAGGAGGTGTAGCTGGAGCTTCATTCTGGGGAGCTGTCTACCCCACTGATGTTGTAAAGAGCGTTATTCAGGTGGATGACTACAAAAATCCCAAGTTCTCTGGTTCCATGGATGCTTTTAGAAAGATCCTTAAAACAGAAGGTGTCAAAGGCTTATACAAGGGTTTTGGCCCTGCAATGGCTCGAAGTGTTCCTGCAAATGCAGCATGCTTCTTGGCGTATGAGGTGACAAGGTCTAGTTTGGGGTAATTCTATATTGTCGGTCACAGGTTGCTGGCCAAGGATTTGAGTGAACATTAACCACTGTTATCATATTGCTCATTTAAAAGCCATCTTCTACTCAGTGAATGATGCCTCTTCAATTAAAAGAATTCTTTAGCGATATGGTAACAGGCTTCTTACGTTCTTAGGTTTTCTTCGAGTTAAATTTGTGTTCTGGAAGAAACATTCTTTCACAAATAACTCTTACAGGACTTTCTCCTTTTCACATTGTTCTTGCAAATGAATTTTATGTTAAAGATATAAATGGGAAGTGACAATTGATTTTTCCAAGAATCTTATGATAGTATTGAATAAAAGAAAGTATTGAATTATTTTCTCTGATAAAACCAAAAAAAAAATAGTCTCTCTTTGTTCTTATTTCCAGTAGGAAATAATGGTTGTGTTATTTTGCAATCAGTGTGTGCTTCTCATGTTTAAAACAAATGCATCATTTGGAATAAACTATTTACTTATTTCAAAATCCATAGTGAATACAGACTTTATGTCTTCTTTTTTCCTCATTTAGTTTAGGTTTGGTAACAAATTCTTAATGTAAATCATTGATGGGCACAAAAACATCCAATAAGTTGTAAGTTTATTATGGTAATTTTCAATTATATTTATATATAGATTTCTGATTTTAAAAAAATAATAAAAAAAAATAAAAAAATGGGAGCTGACTAAGAGTTTAGGTAAGACTGAAATAACCACTTGGTTTTGATCAACATTATATTCTAAGCCACATATCTTTTTTTTTTTTTTCTTAATGAAAGCCTCGAGAATTCCTCACGCTCGAAGGTATGAGACTAACTCTCAATCAGGGTTCGAGTAAATGACTAAGGCCACAAACTATTTTCAGGGTAAAGTTTACCCACTGGGAGTCCAGTTACCAGCTAAACCACAGCTCATGGTTTCCAAGCCACGTATCTAATGACTCAAATAATCCTACCGGAAAATGAGGAAATACAGAACTGTATTTCAAGCCACATGTATCTTATCATGATCCCAAAAGCTCATTTTATCAGAATAACAAAAGGCACCATTGAAGCCGAAGCTGTGACATCAAATGGGAAATGGAAAACAAACTCACCACTCCACACCTCTTTGTTTCTGGATCGGATGATTTAGAATTCATTGTTTTCTCTCTATTATTATTATTTATTTTTTTAAATGAAACATACCACATGAGCATTATGGAAACCTTGTGCTTTTCATCTAATTTCTTTTATGGGGTTGTGACAACAGATGAAAAACTTAGAAGAATATAAACATTTGGGGAAATGGGGGAAGAAATACAAGAATCAAGGAGTGAAGGGACAATATGTTGTATCAATACATTTGGAAGTTACAGACGAACACTTGAAAGATTCATTGTTTGACAGAAGTATATTTTCTGATTTACCATATTAAATATTTTAATTGCATATACGATATTCACACACTAACACAGTACCTTTAAGTGCTTTTTTTGTATACATCAGAGGCCTGTATATATTGGCAGACACAATCAGTATTCTTTTTATAGAATGATCTGAATGTTATCTTAATTGCTAGGGAAAAGATGAAACAGACCTTTATGGATGAATTGATTTGTACTCATAATTTGCTAAAGGGAACTTTTTTTGTCCATAAATTTCTTCTTTTTTTGTTCGCTCGATAATGATAGTGCTAGAACACTGGTGGGAATAAGAATTTAAAGAGGATATATGTGCTAAATACAAAGAACCTACAATCTCATTCTCTGTTCACAGTCAAATTTATCTTTAAAACCTTATTTTTTGTTGATTTGTCGTTTAATTAGGCAGGCTTGAAGTATGAACCTTCAAAAAAAAGATATGGGGATGGATCGTGAAGGCAAGTAACCGAGTACGGGAAGTATCTTGTTGTTCCATATCAGTCTGAGAAACAATGGAGGAAGCAGAATGGGAAGAGTAAGGCCAATGAGGATGAAAAAGCATGCAAGAATAAGCCAATCTATAGTCTATTTGATAAGTTAAGTTAGACAGGCAATAAATTTTTGACACCTCTAACCCTAAGAATTTATCTAAATAGAGATACCCAAATATGCTTCTAAAATTTCCAGCATTTTTGACACCTCTACCTCTAGTTTCATAAATTTACCAATACAGCTATTTATCCTCGTGAAAGTTCAATTAATTAATCTCAATTATTTATGTAACTATTTTCAAGATAATTTCTAGTAATATCATCAAGATTAATTATTTTATTTTCGAAATTATTTTTCTGTGACTTTTAATTTAGGGAGTGTTTGTCTAAGCTTATAAGCTAGTCAAATTAGCGTATAAGCTCTAAAATTAAGCTGACATGTTTGTTTATAACTTTTTTAAGCTTATAAGTTGAGCTTGCCAAAAAAAAATAAGTTAGGAGGGAGACACTTTTTTTTTTTTTAGTTTATAAGCACTCTTCGAGTGCTTATAGACTAGTTTGACCAAATATATTACCACATTATCCTTGTTTAATTTTAAAATTTCATAGTATATCATTTTTTAATGTAGTATATTTTTTAGTCATTTTATAATAAAATGTACTTATAAGCCACATTCTACCAAACACATCAATTACTTATCAGTCACTTATAAGTACTTTAACCAAACACGTAATTGCTTAAAATTTTAAATGCTTATAAGTTAAAATTAACTTATAAGCACTTGTTGCTTATAAGCTAATTTTTATAAGCTTAGACAAACATCCCCTTAATCCTCCTCCAGGGATGTCAAGTATCAACCTTCTATATAAGAAGGTTGATACTTGACATCACTGGAGGAGGATTAAGGGGGTGTTTGTTTGAGCTTATAAAAATTAGCTTATAGTAATGTCAAGTATCAACCTTCTTATATATATATATATATATATATATATATATGATTTTCTGTAATTTGTCCAAAGTTTGTCAACTTTGAGAAAGTCCACTCCATTCTACTGTCTATTTATAGAATTAATTAACATTAATTACTTACGTAAATGGCATAAGTAAACATAAAAAATAATTAGGATATACTATTAATAGCAACAAAGAAACATAAATAAATTGTTTGTTGGAGGCAGCCACCTCTTCCTAAGACTGGAAGTCAAGCCATTATTAATTGGTTGGCAGCCTAATTTTGTTTAATTTTGGAATTAAGATGAAGCAATAATATTGAAAATTCAACGTCATGTCTCATCAATTCATATGGGACATCTGACATCTCCTAAAACAAAATTTGAAACATTAATTCTTTCTACTTTATCATATTGTCAAAGCTAAAGTTGTGGACAAGAATCCTCTTAAATTTAATTAAAATATAAAAGGTGACTACTTGTACTTATAACTCACCATGGCCGTGAAAATATAAGGTCCCTTTTTGTTCACTATTATTATCTTATTTTATCCCATTATCTTATCCTAAAAATCATTTATTTACTCTGTTCTTGTTACCAAGTATCTTTAGCTATTATTTCTCTTTGTATACATTATAAGTTAAAATAATTGACCACTTCAAATGATAAGGATGTCAACTCTCTTCGTATACATTATAAGAATTTTTATTCATGGTTATTAATATTCTACGATACGAGATATATATCATACGATACGATTCAATACGAACTATCAACGATACGTATCATAGAGTGTATCATAAACGTTTCGATCCATTGATATGTATCATATAATATTATACATATCCATTTTGTATCCTTAAAAATATTGATACAAATCGATGACTTTTTTAATTTGGAAAAATTTCAGGTCGGATCTAGGTCACTCAACCCGGTTCACTAAAACCTACCTAAATTTACCTATTTTGCATGGAGAAAATGAAAAGAAAGATGTATTGTTTATTTTGCATAATAATAATAACATAAGTGGAGATATAGATATTGACATTGATCTTGGAAATGATATTAATGGTTGAGAGGAAAAAATATAGATTTTTAATTTCGTGATTAATTTTGATTATGTAATACTATAATTTAAAGTCAATAATACCACAAAATTCGTTAATTAATCATGATGATGATATTAATTTTTAGAAAAAATTTTTTTTTTTTTAAAAAGGCGTATCCTACAAAATGATACGATACACGACACACGACACACAATTTAAAAAATTAGATTTTCGATACACGATACGATACGCGATTTGATAACCATACTTTTATTCTAAATTTTGCCACTAATTTATAAAATTTGCTTAGCTGGAGCTGCCCTGGAATGATGTGGACGCCTAATTCCTTTCCAATAAGCTGACCACGCAAGCTCTAATTAAATATTAATTATACTAGGTCCCTAATTCTTTGAGTTCAGATTCTATTTAGTTCCGAATTATAACTAAAAATGTGTTTTAAAGAGCTTAATTCATGTCGGTAGGTAATTAAATTAGAAAGAAAATGAAGAAAACAATAAAAACATGTAGCGACTAAACTTTGAAAATGGTTCTCGGAAACACTAAAAACACGAAAATGGTAGGTTATTTTCAACTAGTAAAACGATTTTAATATATTCTTACAAAAGAATTAATCTAAAAAACATGTTTTCCTTAATCTTTTGTTTAAAAACTAAAAAAAAAAAAAAAAAACGATATTTTGACTAAATGGGAAAGATATTTAGGCTTACCTAGAATTAGGAATAAGGACCTTTTGAACTGCCCCCGCAAAATTTATGATGTTTATCTTTCATCCAATCAAGCTTGATTATGTCGTTGTTCTGATTATAAAAAGTGAAAGTCCAAAATGGAAATTTAATATTTTTGTAATCATTTTTATATCTATCCAATGTCATTATAATAGCATTTCTCCATCCTGAATTTATTTTATACTTTTAATATACACCTAGAAGTTTTTGATGATTTTTTCATCTCAAAATATATAATTTATTACATTTTAAGTTGCAATGATCGGTATAGAGCTACATATATTCATGGGCATATATTTTGGAATATAAGTATATATTATTATGAATATGATTTTGCTGAGAAATAATAAAATGTTATTGTATCATGAATATCTAGTAACGTATAGATGTAGAGAGTGGTTGTGTGGATTACAATGTATTAGAGATCAGAATTGACCTCTTTAATTAGTTTATTCTGAACTGCTCTTAATAGAATAGAATATGATGAGTGTATATGGTCAGTGTTATATGCAAGTCCAAATAAATTGTATCATAGATTGACTTTGCATAAAATCTTATAAAAGATGTATAATTAAAGGATTATCTAATAACCTAAGTTTTTTAAGTTAAAGTGGAGGAAGTGTAATTAACTGTGTAAGAATGTGAAAGACCACTACATATAATCATCAAATATTGCGTAATTAAATGAACAAAAATCAAATAAATACAAAAATTAAGATAAGCTGCTACCTTAAGCTTATCAATCCATTAGAGCAAGTTGAAGAGTATGGAATGAAGTGTGAAATGATGAAAGAAATATTAAAATTAAAAAAATGAGAAGTCTGAGCTTTGGTTCTTTAAAGGCAATTTGATCTGTCAAGCAAACAACACCAAAGCCACCGAGCCCTAACCTACCTGTCCTCTTCATCCACTTGACACCTTCCCTACATCTCAATGAACCCTATTTTTTTATTCTTTTTATTATTTAAATATTACTAACTTAATTTATAAATTATTCCATTAAATAAAAAAATAAAAATAAATCACCTCTCATTTCCCTCTTTTACCCCTCAGATTTCTTATACCCCCTTCTCCTTCTCTCTCTCTCTCTCTCTCTCTCGTCAATGGACATCAAACCTGAGACTGAAACCGAAATCTCTTCTTCAATGGCAAACCCTAACCCTAACCCAGAAACACAACCAACGTACACCGTTCATCACTTAACGACTCCGCCCGGGCTAACCCAGGACGAGTTTGACGAGTTAAAAGAACACGTGGTGGAGTTCCACACGTACCAACTATGCCAAAAACAATGCTCTTCTCTGCTAGCGCAGCGCATAAACGCCCCCGACGACGTCGTATGGTCGATAGTGAGGCGTTTCGACAAGCCCCAGACATACAAACACTTCATCAAAAGCTGTTCCGTGGCAGACAACTTCCAAATGGTTGTGGGGTCCACCAGGGACGTTAACGTCATTTCGGGGCTACCGGCGGCGACCAGCACGGAGAGGCTTGACATTCTGGACGACCAGAGACGGGTGGCGGGGTTTAGTATTATCGGAGGTGAACATAGGTTAAGGAATTACAGGTCCGTGACAACGGTGCATGGTTTCAATCGGGACGGAAGGATCTGGACCGTTGTTTTAGAATCTTACGTCGTTGATGTGCCTGAAGGGAACACCGAGGAGGACACGCGTCTCTTTGCAGATACGGTGGTGAAGTTAAACTTGCAGAAGCTGGCATCTGTCGCTGAAGGGTTGGCACGGGAGGGTCAGGTGACATGAAAGCAAAAGAAAAAGAAGAAAACAAAAAAAATTTCAAAATCCAAAAAATGCTGCTGCTTTTTTTTCATTTTCTTTTCTGTTCTGTGATTATTTCTTTTTCTTCTTTTTTTTTTTTAATTTAATTTTTTTAAAGCTGTTGTGAATCACCGGAAATATCCTTCTTGTCAATAGTTTTGACTGATCTGCCACGTGATTTCACATGTATAATGTTGGAATTACGATTACAATGAAATGGCATTTGAGTCAATGGCCAATGCATGTGTACAGAAATGTTTAATTCACGCTTAATTATCTTAATTGGAAATTAAATAGCTAATTAAGTGATTTATTATTATTAATTGTTTGTTAGTGTAAAGTTAAAAAGGCAAGAATATAATTTGATATATTTTAATGACAATCAAATTTCCTTAGTTTCTACTGTAAACTAAACAAAGAAGTATATTACGAGTCAGCTGACTCAGCTCCATCCAATATTTTTTCAGCGGAATCTATGCTTTTGACTTTTGTGCTTAAATCTAAGAATTCGATTGCACTAAATGGCGCTTTTATTTCTTTCTCCAATTCCAATGACAATCTAGTTCAACTTGATCCCTTTTATATACTAAATCTCTTTGCCAATTCATAGTAAAGGGCATTTCATTAACACCAATTGCTTTGTGGATACTATAGTATGAAGTACCACTTTCATTTCATATATAGATTTTTCCATTCTCTCTATCTATTGGCATTGGTCCCCTAGAGAAAAATAGACAGTGTGAGGTGGGGCTGGAGTGGAATTTGCAGAGGGAAGAATCTACAAAAAGAGAGAGATGACAATATTTAGGCTAAAAAAGTAAAGAGTGGAATTTCTAGGGAGCAAAAAGACTACAAATAAACAGCCCCACCCCTGACCCCATTTCTAGTTAGTTCTTCCCGGCCGCCACCAAATTCCACTTTTCAGTTTAAGGTTAAAAAATATCGTTACAATCTAGTTATATTTCCAAACTGTCTTTCACATTATCACAAAATTAATAAAACATTATGAAAAATCCAAGAACTGTACACATCATAAATCATCGGCAACGTCAGATCATAATCATGCATGATTATTAAGGTCAAACCCATGATTTTGATTGGTGAGTTGTGTGGCCCAGTTATATAGAGCATCAGAGTTCATGCGGGAGCTCTCTCTGAATATGTTGCAGAGTTGGATTAGGGTTTTGATGATGATGAATGTGTATAGTATCAACGTCTCCATGTGAGGTTGTTGAGCTTTCAAATTGAGAGATGAGATTGGATCGTAACGGTAAGGATATGTTAGCCACATCTTTCTCTACATTATTCTATCTGTATATATAAATATGAGTATTAATGTAAGGATGAGATTTAGCCACATCTTTCTCTACATTATTTTAAAACCAAAGATCAAGAATACCAAAGCTGATGTTATCTGTTTATCTAATTCATATGTGTACAAAGGGATGTGGCAGCCACATCCACTAGTTTCCAATTAATCTTCTTTTTCTTTTTACAAACTAGAGGTGTGACAACTACTACATCATTTGATATCAAAACTCTTTGTAGAAAATTTTATACATCTAGTATTTTTCATTCAGAAAATAGTAGCATAATTTGACTATATCTAAATGTGTTATTCTTGATATTTCAGCTTTGAAGAATCATTCCACATTACAATAATTTTCTACACTACTACTATCTTATTTTAAATGGTATATCAACTTCATCTTTAAATAGAATTTGAATGAAGTATATATTAATTTTCTTGTTTCCCTCGTAATCATAGATAAGTAAATGTGATAGAATTTAAAGTGGGTCTATCTCCTTACCCAATAAGACTTTGTTGAATGAGAGGATTACCCTCTCTTATAAACTAGTAGGTTTGATTATGCAGATAAGTAAATGTGATAGAATTTAAAGTGTGTCTAACTCCTTACCCAATAAAGAGTTGTTGAATGAGAGGATTATCCCTTCTTATAAACTAGTAGGTTTAAGCGTTCCTAGTCGGTGTGAGACTCCAATACTCTCCCTTACAGTCAAACTCATATGTTGGGTCATGCATAGTATTGGAGGTAGTTGTCGACTCTAAATCCTCACCCGCTGGTCAAACATTTAACTCAACTGAACTTGGGATTTGATATCATGATAGAATTTAATGTGAGTTTAACTCTTTACCCAATAAGGTCTTGTTGAATGGGAGAATTATCCCATCTTATAAACTAGTAAACTTGAACATGTCTAGTCTATATGAGACTCCAACAAAATGAGTAAATATTCGGCATTAATTTGCGAACTAGCAAAAGCATCCTTGTCGCCATAAATAACTTCAGTCATATCATATGTATTTCGGTTGAAGGTGTTGAAAGCAACAATTTAAAATTAATTATGAATGAAAGGTGTAAAAACTATGATAATCTAGTTGGAACATCTTTATCCAAGAATGGGATTGGATAAACAAGTGGGCGCGAATAGTTGAATTTTCCAGGAAAAGATCGAGTTGTCAAAAACTTAAAAAAAATGAAAAAATTCAAGAATATTCAATATTTAAAATTATGTGGAAGAAGAATGAATGTGAATCGATTTATATGGAACATGACTTGATGTTAAAAGAAAAAAAAACTTTAAATTTGGTGGAAAACTTTAGATTGTCAAGTCAAGACCACGTGAAGAGCACTATCTTCTTCACAATTATATAAAGTTTATGGAAAGCGACTAGCCTCTTTATGAAGACGGAGTAATTCTATCGTCATCAAATAAGTATACTGAATTCATACATCAAACATATATGGCATTATCTATTTTTTTTAAAACAAAATTTATAATTAATCAACAATAATAATAATGCCACGTCTATCGATATATAAATTCGACATCCTTTTTTTGTGACTTAATCATTTTCCTTCAAAGATGAAAGGCCAATTCACTCACTCTGCAACTTGCCAACTTGACCATTTTTTTATTAAACTAAATTACGAACACCAACTTTGTATTCATTATTTTATCGAAAGAATCTTTGTCTGTTAATGAACCCTTTTTTCTTTAATTTATTATTTAATTATATATTTATAACACTTCTCATTAGCGGGAATATCAATATATACTCTTTCTAGTTTCTTCTCTCTTTATTATAATGGAAGATTAATTAGGGCCTTAATTTCTGCACAAAAATTCAATTACAATATCTTTGCCCATAATTAATATATTCTTCGGCTGTCCATCTTTTTACATTAAAATGAGAATCCAATGCATCTCGGCATCGTATCCAGGAGCGGCTCCAATCGATGTCGCTGCATAACTGTTACTACGCCAGTTGCGTCCTCTTCCGATGTCGTATTTCTGCATCGAATTAGAATTATTACGGCGGGAATTTTAACATAATAACCTTTTGTTGGCGACGCAATGTCAGAATTTTGCAGCATGTTCTGTGTGTTGATGTAAGGCGATTTTCTAGCGGCGATACTGGGGATGGCAAAGAAATATTAAGCTGGGAGAAGGAGAGGAGAGGCTGCTATCTCCGGCTAAACGTACCTCCACTAACTATATATATATATATATATATATATATATATATATATATCCACAGTGAAACCTCTCTATAGTCATTGTTGATGTTTGATTTTAACACCAATGAATCACACATGTAAAGTGTTATGTAGACTTAGAAATCACATGTGATAAAGAAAAATGAAATGAGAAAATAAATGAGAAACGATATTTAAAGTGGTTCGGATGCTCAAAAGTGAATCCTACGTCCTCTGTTATTGTATTCAGGGGCAGATCCAGCATTCTTGAGGATAGGCCTCAGATTTTGAAAAAACATTGCAAATATTTATAATTGTTTTTATATAAAAAAAGATACAAATATATATGGCCACAATCAAATTAATTGCTATAATATGTTAATGCAGCAATGTCAGGCTCACCCATCATAAATATTGCGGCCATGCTAGCCCACTAGTTTTATTATTATAAATATATTATACATATGACGTATGCGGCCAATCTCCATAGGACCACAACTTTTGTATCCTCAATTTTATTTAATGAGCGCGCCTCTCTTTCTCTTTGTCTTACTGGCTCAGTTAAAGTTATAACTTTTGAAGACTATTTTTTGCTTTATCAGTTTTAGGTATGTATATTACTTATTTTAGTTTAGTTTATTTTTGGGTTAAATTATATTTGTTTTTATGGAGGTTTTTTATTCTGATGAAAAAAAGTATGAATCTTGTGAGTTTGTTTTATGTTTGTTTGATTTTGTAATTGGTTGAAAACATTATTATTAATTTGTGACTTTAGATATCACAAATACATTTATAAAATTAATTTTTTATATAATTAAAGGACAACTTGATTTGCACCAATCATTAATATATTAATAATGATATTTTTATTATTTTATAATGTGATTAGTTGACTAAGTATCCTCTAATAGTAATTAAATTAAATCTAGTTTATCTATGTCAATAATTTAAATAAGTCAAAAAATTGATTAGCAAATTATATAAGTTTTTAAATTTCACTAAAATGATTTTAAATATAAGAAAATTAACACAATAAAATGATTAATTAATTGCCAAAATAATCTTTTAATTAGATCTAATTGTTACATCTAAAAACGTGATAAGTCAGTACTTGTAATTTTATTAATTAAAGTTTCATCGGTCTTTCTTTACATATATCATATTATCTTTTTTTTATTTGATAGCTATGATATCCAATTATTTCAAGAGATTAAAGAAAATTCCAGCAGAAATTGTTGATGGAGACTCTACTGATATTGAGGTTAATCAAATCCCATTAGAAGAAGAAGCCCCACATCAGCAACAACAGCACCATTTAACGAGATTTGTTGTACTGACAAGCAAAAGGAGGAAGTTCAAGCAGCATACTTGTTAAAAGGTCTTTGCCAACCTAAAGATCATAAATTTTCTTTCACTCTTTTCGGAGATAAAAAACGTAGGTTTACACCAGAGTGGTACAAAGAAGGTCCAAGTTTGATGTAATATAGTGTGGCAAAAGATTGCATCTTTTGTTTAAATTGTTATCTTTTCAAAACTGATTATGGTGACCAAGCAGGTGGTGAAGTTTTTGTGAGTAAGGGATTTAATAATTGGAAAGATAAAGTGAAAGTGAAAAAAAATGTTGGAGATCATTCTAGTACTCATAACCAATGTCATACCAAGTGTGTTGATTTGATAAACCAAAGGCAACACATCGATGTAAATCTTGCTTGCGTGTTGAAAAAGGCCAAATTGGACTATCGCATTCGCTTGAATGCATCAATTGATTGCATTAAATTTCTTTTACATCAAGGATTGGTATTTCATGGTCATCACGAGTCGGTTGAATCTGAAAATCAAGGTAACTTTATGGAACTATTGAAGGTTCTATCCAATCATAATGACGACATAAAAAAAGTTATGCTAGAAAATGCTCCGAAAAACCTTCAAATGGCGGTCCCCAACGTCCAAAGGGAATTAACTAGTGTTTGTGCTTATTTGATGACCAAGAAAATTATTGCAGAAATTGTGAGAGATAAACAACCGTTCTCTTTACTAGTTGATGAATCTCATGATATGGCAGTGAAAGAACAAATGACTATTGTTTTTCGCTATGTGGACAAAATAGGTTGTTTTATTGAACGTTTTATCGAGGTTGTGCATGTTAAGAAGACGTCTGCAAAGTCTTTGAAAATTGCAATAGATGTCTTTTTTGTAAAGCATGGATTGAGTTTGACAAGTTTATGGGGGCAAGGTTACGATGGAGCAAGCAATATGAGAGGTGAGTTCAATGGTTTGAAGACTTTGATATTGAGAGAAAATAAATCAGCTTTCTACATTCATTATTTCTCTCATCAACTCTAACTGGCGCTAAGTTGTAAGTAACCATTCGGCATTGGGTGAATATTTTCAATCTCTTTCTATTTTATCAAACACTATAGCGGCATCTTGTAAGCACAGAGATCTTCTACGTGATAAACAATATGAAAATGTGATATCTTTTATTTCTAATGGTGATCTTCATATGGGACGAGGTTTGAATCAAGAATGCACCATTAAACGACCAGGAGATACACGTTGGGGTTCACACATAGGGACAATTCATAGTGTCATAAATTTATTTTCTTCTGTTGTTGATGTGCATATGGTGATTGAGATTGAAGGAGACGATTGGCAAAACAAAAGTCAAGCAAAAAGTTTATTACGAATCATGGAGAATTTTGAATTTGTCTTTTTGTTATTCTTAATGAAAAGAGTATTGGGAATCACAAATGAACTGTCACAAGCATTACAAAGAAAAGATCAAGATCTTCTTAATGCCATACAATTTGTACAAATTTCGAAGCGTCAATTGTATAAAATAAGAAATGAAGACACTTGCTTTGGCATATTATTAAAAGAAACTTCTGATATGTGCAAAGATAATGACATACCAATCTTGGAGAATATGGAAGATAACTTTGAAGGACAAAATGGGGGATTGCGCCAATTACGAATAAACATCATTTTAAGGTGGAATTGATGTATACAGTTTTAGATAACATTCAAGAAGAACTCAATAATCGTTTTGATGAAGTAAATATGAGATTGCTTCAATGTATGGCATCTTTTGATCCAAGTAACTCTTTTGTTGCATTTAACAAAGATAGATTACTTGAATTTGCAAAGTTCTATCCTGCCGATTTTCCTCAACACGATATTTGGTTGCTCGAACTATTATGAGGATGTTAGCACCAATGCCAATTTCACTCATGTCAAAGGGATTGCCGACCTTGCTAAAAAAATGGTTGAGTTTAAGAAGAATGTTGCTTACAACAAAGTTTTCTTGCTTATTAAATTAGCATTGGATTTGCCTGTGGCTACTGCAACAGTTGAAAGGTGTTCTCTACAATGAATCTTGTGAAAAATAGTTTTCATAATCGAATGGGAGACGACTGGATGAACAATTGCTTGGTTGTTTACATTGAAAAGGAATTTTTTGCTACAATTGAAAATGAAGATATCATTGAACACTTGCAGAATATATCGAAGTGGAAAATCGTGTTAAATTGAAGATCTTCAGGCATACCATTCTAACTTGCTTTCATATTTAAACAATCAATATTCATATATTCAAATCTTCAGGTATACCATTCTAACTTGATTTTTTGGTCAATACGCAGAGGATGTGTGGATCTTTAATCTAGACGGTTGAGTTTTGATATTAATGTCTGGATTTGGAGTTATACAACATGAAGTTTGACTGCTTCTCTGGTGATTTTAATCTATCTCTTTGTATACTTTTATGTATTTTACTTGTGTTAGAGTTGTGATTGACCTCTAAATTTGTGTGGAATATTTTTGGTGGATTGTGGTTGCTGTAAACTCTTTTGCTTAAGGTTTGGTGGTTTTTTTTAAGTTTTCACTAGTTGTTTGGAAAACAATGGCGGAGCCGTGGAGGCCCCCCTGGCCAAAAATCCTAGCTCCACCACTGATTGTATTAATAGATAGGTAAAATCAGGTCGCGTGTGATGGGCTGAGTTACAATCTAGAGGGAATACAGAAAGAGAGAGTAAGAGAGAGAGAATGTGTGTGTGTATAAACTGTTTTAGACTAAGATCAACCAATCCTGTAAATGAGAGGGGTGTCCTCTATTTACAGTAGGAGAGTTCAAGGTAATGATTACAAGTCTACAAGCGAGTAAGTGCCGGGGAAATCCTTCTTTGCATCACATTGGTTATCTGCACAAGAAATATCCTCAAATTGCGTAGGGCTTGGGTAGGTGGATAATCCCTAACCACTCGCAAGTTTGCCACTCACCTACTGCATTGACAAGAACCATACCTCTTTTGTCACTGCGCGACGTGGCAGCGCCTGGACGGCACAAAACCTTATTGAATCTTGATTGGCTCTTGCTGACAAGAGTCCACGTTAGCCCTAACTTTTCATGCATAACAGAAGTCTTCCAATTTTTAAGGTTTAAGGATTGAACCTTGAGAACTTCATAATTATACCGCTACTTAACTTGTCCCAAATGATGTTTGGTCGAGCTAATTGACCTGCAAACAAGTCGCAGCACATGTCTCTAAGGGTAGCACAAGCAACCTGAGATGGCCTTCTTCCACAAGTTCAACGACCTAGATCAGGCCCCACTCAGTGTCGTACCGATGTGTTTCAAATCTCATCTGCGGTCCGCAACCTGAGAATACTTAGCATATTTTTACCAAGGACAAGGAATCGCATTGTCTCGAAATCGATATGCGGCGAAGAGTGTTCTGACCAAACAACCTTTTCAGATGTTATCCGTTGCTCTTGACAGCTAATCTGTTTAATAAAATAATTTTATTCTGACAGACATGTCTAGTGCGCAATAAGTGTCAGCCATGCACATTAAATGCAAGTCATGCTAAAACGACATTCTTTTTTAGAGCATTAAATGCACATGAGGGCACATTTAATGTGGAGGAGATAATCGAGTCGTCGCTTGGTTGTTCCAATGGAGGGAAGTATCGATTGGCATTCTCAAAGCACGGCGGTTACTTCTTCTTGCGGATTGATGACATGTGGTCGCAATCAATGGCGAGAAACGTATTTCGCCCAAGCATCACTTACCTAGGGAAATCAATCGTCACTTTCTCCCCCTATAAAACCCCAGGCTCGTCTCAAGCTTTGTCACAAAACTCATACTTTCAGAGAAAGAACAAAGCTCTCACGAAATCAATCTCCCTTTTTTCCAATTGACGTGCACCCTTTGTTTACGACAGAAAGTCTGTTCCCACAGCCAAGAGGTAATGAGGATTTCTCCTTTGCTTTTCTTTTACTATTTTGTTGATAGCTTGTCTTGATGATAATAGTGGGGTATGAACTGTTTGGTAAACCTTCGTGGTGCATATTTATGTGCAGTTGTGAGGAGAAGGCTTTTTCTTTCATAAAGAGTAAGAATTTAGGGCACGAATCCTTGGGGGTTGTCCCCAAGGGTTTTTAGGGTTTTTCTAGGGTTTAAGGAAGGTACATTAGGGTTTCTTTTGTTCTTCCACGTCATCGTATGAAATACTATACGAAGACTGAGTTATCTCTGCGTGTCACCCCTTTCTTAGACCTCAGGAGCAATGGATGCCTCAACGACCAGGACAACAGAGGGGACGAGCTCGCAGGCATAGGATGCCTCAACGGGTCTCGTGCAAGAGATTTTGTCAGTGGCCACCTGAGATGAGATACAGAAGGCAGTGAACCAATACGCACTTAGCGTGGACGTCTCCTAACACAGAACATATACAGCTCGAAATCCCCCAGAGGGAATGGCCACGATCTCGGAGTCGATCTTCAAATGCTAGGCATTGATACCTTTTCACCCCTTCATTAGGTCGATTATCGATCACTTCTAGGTTACACATCTGCAACTGATGCCCAATGTGTATATGATAGTTGTTGCTATGTATATCGCATATGGTGAGAATGGCCTCGGCCAGCTGACTGCACTAGAGCTTGCATACTCTTATTACCTGAAGAAGAGCAAGGATAAAAACTCTTTTTACCTCTCAAAGCGATCTACGATCGAAGGAGGAATATTTGGTTACCCTAGTAATGTCGGGGCCTATGAAACCAAATTTTCCTTTTCTCAATATGATGGCGTCTGCCAGTTTAGGGAACCGAGTACGTTTTCCCTCGTTTTACTTTGCGAATTTTTTCTTTACCTTCAGTCTTTGCTTTCTAACAAACTTTTTCGTCTCTTTGCAGGAAATAAGACGACCAGGTTAACGACTCGGACTGATTTCAACTGAATCGTAGCATTCGGTAATTTGCCCAAGAAAATGAGTGATGCAAGACTGCTCGTGACTACCGCCAACTTGAGAAAATACGGTTTCTTCTATCCCAAAGTGTCTTTGGAGCCCTTAGTTCGTAAGTGTCCTCGCACTTTAGAATTTCTCTCTTTTGCATGTAGTGACCTTATTCGCTAGCCTTCATGCAACGACCATGCCAACCAAAGTTTCAAGATCGACGACAAGGACTAGGGGGTTCGTTTTTCCTTGGGTCGTCCCAACTGAGCCAGCCGAGGTGATCCCTGGCAATACCCCCGTAGGAGGGATACAGATGGGTGCGCGAACACCCTTAGAATGACAAGGAAAACTTTTCGGCCCGCAACTGTTCGCGCCCCCAAGCAGAAAACCATGGGCCAAAAAACTAAGAAAAGAAAGCAGATGCAGGCTGAGGAATCAGAGCCCAACTAGAAGGCTTAAGGGTTCAGCCCGAGAGGTCATAGCCTTACCAGGCCTTTCGCTCGAGGGCGACCTTAAGGTTCGCACCTAACATTTCAATAGTCCCAAAGCATTCGAGCAGGGGACAGGGGGAGGCTGCAGTTGCCTGAAGGAGAACGAGCAAAGAGCCAGTTGGCGAGATGTTAGTTCCTTCAAGGGCGGACACACCTGTGTTAGACCCCAATGGGACAACTTTCGGAACACCTGCAACCGATGGTGTATACCCTATTAGAGTGCCAACTTGCTGCAACTTTTGAGGAGTTCGTGGCCTCTCGACCTGTGGACCTGATGACCACAGCGCTTTAGCTGTAAAGCTAGGTAAGGCGGCTCGTCCTCGTCGAGGATTTCCCAATATTGGTTGGTTTTCATACCCTTTATGTTTTTCAAAAAAATAGGGTTTAACCCTTGTTTCCTTTCTCACGCAGTCTCTGCTCACCCTGCATATGGCCCAACATAAGATTGGCCTGGACTTTGCTAGGGGTCTCCACGAGCTGAAAGAAGAAGATGAGAAGCTAAAACAGGACCTCGCGGCTCTAGACATAGAGGCAAAGCATACCACATCCAAGTGAATCAATACCTATTAGAGAGGAACTCTGCCCTTCGCATAGTACAGTTCTAGAAGGCCGAGTTCGAGAAGAGAGGCGAAAAGATCAAGGAACTCCAGAGGACAGTGGCCAGACTCACCAAAAAGTGTGGCGAGAAAGAGCAGGAGCTGAAAGCAAACTCTGAACGGGCCATGAAGGTAGAGGAAGAAAGAGCTCGGCTGTGGGAAAATACCGAGAAGCTGAAGAGAGCACCGAAGACGACCTCGAGTTTTTCCAAGGGTGAGTCACTTTGTTAATTGATCAAATGAAGCGACAAAGCTTTGAAATTGAAAGAAAGGCCGCTGACTGGGCGATTCAGGCTATCTATAGTTTGCGACCAAGGAACCCAGGGATGGACCTCTCTGACGTCCTGATCGAATATCAGAACATCCTTGCTTCCATGATAGACACTGATGATGACGTCGAGGAGGAAGAGGGACAAGAGCCTCCTCTAAAGGATGATCAGCCAAAGGAATATGTCCTAGAGGGACAAGAGCCTCCTCTAAAGGATGATCAGCCAAAGGAATATGTCCTAGAGGACCCAGTAGTTGACCGGGTGGTCGACGACCAACCGAGGGATACCGAGGTCACACCTGTAGGGCCTTGAGGTGGACACCAGTGATCGCTTCTTCCTGCTTTTGCACAGCCTTGTTTTTAACTTTATTTTTTCATTTCTTAACTGTCTTTCTACTTGTCTCCATTATATATATAAAAGAAATATTTTTTTGCTATTTGTGATAACACTTATAATTTTGGGTACTTCACAAGACTAATGTTACATATGCGAAGAGGAAACTTGTAAAAACATTGCAACGAACAAGATCATACAAGACAAATTTGCTTAAGAACAATCGTATTTACAAAGTTTGCAAGGAAATGAAAAATTATGAGCGAGTTCAGAATTACTGGTAACAGGGGCGGAGATGCTCAGCATTCCAAGCTCGCGGTACTTCAAAATTATTAAGTCTTTTGAGGTGATACGTTCCTGGTCGTATTACCTTGGCGATGCGGTATGGCCTTCCCAGTTAGGTCCTAGTACCCCCGTGCTCGGTTCCCTTATATCGAGAAAGACTTCTTTCAAAACTAGGTCGCCGACTTGAAAGTATCTTCCCCTAACCTTAGAATCGTAGAACCTCTTGGCACGTGGCGTGCTGTCGTAGGCACCCAGAATTAAAACCTTCTGAACCTAACTACTGAACTGTAAATAGGGTAAGCAAGGGTCGATCCCACGAAGAGTGTCTAGCCGAATTTTCTTTGATGTGAAAAAGGCTGGGGGGTTTGTGTAAAAATAGAAAACAATCTCAGCAAAAACAAAAACAATTTAATTCGAATTCAATCAAAATGACGAGTTTGGTCTCTATCAACATCCACCATCGGAATCTTACTACTGATCATTGATGCAAAGATAATCAATTCACACATTGAATATTCACTGTTGGAACTAATTTCCTATCTCTCCTTAATTGTAATTAATCAGGAAACAAGCGATCCTAATTAATCTTACCCCTAAACAAACCTAGACAAGCGCTCAAGATTTAATCTAGTGGCAGCCTTAAGAATTAGAGAGATCGATGAAGCTAAACAACACAAACACAAGCGATTGTATTTAATTTAGTTGAATGTTCTTCGTAAGGTTACTAATTCCTAGCGCAGCAAATTACTAACCCTAATTGCTTCACAAGTTGGAGGGATAAAACAATTACGGATTTGATATCAAACTTAGCAGTAGATTTCAACAAATAATACACTAGTAGGCCTCCTAGTAATTAAATGCATCAATCATGAAAATATGCACAGAATAACATTCAATACTCAAACATGAATTTAACACTAAAAACAGAAAGATCTCACAGTTTATTTGATTCCGAGGTTTCCGTTTCCTTCGACCAAGTTACAAAAGTTCTAGCCGCTCATGGCCATCACAAAAACTCAAAAGAGAAAGAAAAATTCCAGAGAGGAAAAGAGAGAGAGGCGTGGTCCCTCCAAACCTAATCTGATCTCTTTAGCAAAAATCTAGATTTAAGTGTTTGAATCCCACTCAATCTCCTAAAAGAAATATTCTCCTATCTTAAAATAACATTAATCCTAATTTAATTCTAATTGGAACTAAAATAAAATAGATTCCTAATAAAATAGGAAAGTGGTGTTTCCAGCTGTAATTTTCGTGCAGCATGTATGTCTTCAAAACGTGCAATAATAGACTGACTTGCATAACAAGTCAGAACGCTCCTGGACGTCGGCAATGCAGGTGCGTCAACTTCAAGCTCGATTACAACCTTTATTCAGCCAGTATCTATAAAAACTCAAAACATGAAAGTTGTAGATCTCTTTCTTAGTGTTCCACATCATTTCGAATCATCTCAATTGGAGCTCAGATGAGAGAATTATGCCCAGAATACGAAGCAGTGGCGAAACTGTCCGAATTCCCCTAATTAATTCCGTTTTTCAATTAACACCTCCATTTGCTTCCTAAACCAAAATAAAGTAATACTGAGTACAATTAGGAAACAAATACATATAAAATACTAAACATTAAGAGGGGTTAAATATGACATTTTGCATTCCCATCAGCACGTTGCTAGTAGGATGCTATCCCTAATCGAGTCTTGTCACAGTGCTTTTTAACTAAGTCCAGACTTGCACGCAAAAGTGTCTCATTGTCTCTTTCATTGAATAAGTCTCTTCGAAGTGAACCAATATCTATTTCCACTGGGATCATAGCCTCGCAGTCATATGCTAGCAAGAATGACGTTTCTAAAGTAGAGATTCTCAGAGTTATTCTATATGTCTATAGAACTTCTGGGAGTCATATGGCACGCTGCTAGTAGGATGCTATCCGTAATAGAGTCTTGTCACAGTGCTCTTTAACTAAGTCCAGACTTGCACGCAAAAGTGTCTCATTGTCTCTTTCATTGAATAAGTCTCTTCGAAGCGAACCAATATCTATTTCCACTGGGATCATAGCCTCGCAGTCATATGCTAGCAAGAATGACGTTTCTAAAGTAGAGATTCTCAGAGTTATTCTATATGCCCATAGAACTTCTGGAAGGTCGTTGACCCATTTACCCTTGCCTTCAGAGTGTGCTTAATGGTCTTGTTAATAGCTTCAACCTGACCATTGGCTTGCGGTCTTGTGCCTGAGGCGAATTTTTTATGGATCCCCAACTCATTGCAAAACTGTTTGAATTCCTTATTGTCGAACTGCTTCCCATTATCAGAGATGAGTGTATGAGGAATTCTGTAGCGGCACACTATATTTTTGAAGACGAAGTCTTTGAGTTTCTTGGTAGTGACCGCGGCCAATGGTTCAGCCTCGATCCATTTGGTGAAGTAATCTACTGCGACCACAACATACTTGACCCCTCCCTTTCTGGCTGGCATGGGCCCAATAAAATCAACTCCCCGCATGGAGAATGGCCAAGGGATGGTCATGATTATTAGCTGGTGGGAAGGAGCTCGCAGTATGTTCACGAACTGTTGGCACTTGTCACACTTTTTTACAAAGTTAAAAGTGTCTTCCTGAAGTAGCGGCCAGTAGTACCCTTGGCAGACAATTTTGTTGGCGAGGGATCGCACGGTAGTATGATTACCATAGATCCCTTCATGTATCTCCCTCATGACATAGTCTGCTTCTTCATCGGTTACACATCGGAGAAAAAGGGCACTAAACCCTCACTTGTACAACTGATCTCCTATGAATGTGTAACGAGCAGCTCTGGTACGGAGCATTTTTGTCTCAATCTTGTCATTGGGCAAAGTCCCATCTCGAAGATACTAAATAATTAGAGTCATCTAGAAAATTGACTCTATCATAGCCACGACCTACTCGGGCGAGTTGATACTGGGAATCTCTATGTATCGAACGAGAATACTTTCTGATGCATATGAGTCTAACAACGAGACTATTCTTGCCAAGGCATCTACGATAGAGTTACTGTCTCTAGGAATTCGTCTGATCGTGAAGTGCTTGAAAGACTCGAGTGCGGCCTTAGCTTTCTTCAGATAACTGATCATGTTTTCTTCATTGGCTTGATATTCTCCCAAGATCTAATTGACAACCAGCAGGGAGTCATTATGAATACTGATCGCACTTGACCCTATTTCTTTTGCCAATCACAGGCCAGCGAGTAGCGCTTTATATTCGGCCTCGTTGTTCGTAACTTAGAACCCAAATCGAAGAATTCCATGGATGCGAGTCCCTTCGGGACTAAGGAGGAGAATACGTGCCCCGGCTCTTTTCCTGTTCGAGGAACCATCGACATAGAGGCTCCATGTCGATAAGTTTCGAACCGTTTCCTAGGTGACTTCGCTGGCTCGCTGCTCAGATTCCTAATTCGGTTGGTACGAGAACTCTGAAATGAAATCGGTAACAATCTGCCCTTTGAAAGTTGCTTTCGGTCTATAATGCAGATCGAACTTACTCAGTTTCATTGCCTATTTGAGTAACTTACCTAAAGCCTCATGCTTCTGAAGGACTTGTCTGAGCAGATAGTTGGTCAAGACATGGATTGTATGGGCATGGAAGTAAGGTCACAACTTTCTAGAGGCGATCAGTAAGACATAAGTCTCGGCCTCCAGTAGTCACTTGCTCCCGTAATATACTAGCCATTGGACTCTACTTTCCTCCCGAATGAGAGTTGTGTTGATTGTTTACTTAGAGACGGACCGGTGCAGGAGTAGAATTTCCTCGGAGAGAGGCTTGGACAGGAGAGGTGGCTTTCTGAGGTGCTCTTTTATGCTCTGAAAAGCATGCTCGCACTCTGGAGCATATTCAAACTTTTTGTTGGTCGTGAGTATATTAAAAAATAGCAAGCAGTGATCTGTTGCCCTTGATATGAAGCGACTGAGAGCTGTTATTCTTCAATTTAGACTCCGAACCTGTTTTCAATTAGTCAGGTTTTTCATATCAAAAAGAGCTTGGATCTTCTTGGGGTTAATTTTTATCCTCCTCTGGTTAACCATATACCCTAGAAACTTTCCCGAGGATACTCCGAATGAGCACTTGAGAGGATTGAGCTTCATTCTGTACCTTCGGAGTATGCTACACATCTCAGCGAGATGTGCTATGTGATCTGAAGCAACATTCGACTTGACCAGCATGTCATCAACATAGACTTCCATCGATTTTCTCATCTGCTCAGAAAACATACGGTTGACTAGCCGCTTTTAAGCTGCCCCAGCGTTTTTTAAGCCGAAGGGCATGACCTTTTAACAATACAGCCTCCGATTTATAACAAACGAGGTATGCTCTTCGTCCGATGCATACATCGGAATCTAATTATATCCCGAGTTGGAGTCCATAAAACTCAGCAGCTCTTATCCGGAGGTGGCATCGATGAGCTGGTTGATCTTGTTAAGGGAAAAATGTCCTTCGGACATGCTTTGTTGAGGTCAGTGAAGTCAACACAGGTTCGTCACTTGCCGCTAGGCTTATTTACCAAGACCAAATTTGCAACCCAGCTCGGGTAAAGCACCTCTCGAATGGACTCATTCAAAAAGAGCTTATCTACCTCGATTTTTAGGGTAGCATAGCGTTCAAGGTCCATTGATCTTCTCTTCTGGCGAACAGGCTTAATCGCACTGTCAATATTCAGCGCATGGCATATGACATTTGAGCTGATCCTGATCATGTTAGCATGAGTCCATGCGATCACGTCGACATTCTCTCTAAGGAAACTTGTCAGGTTTTTGGCGAGTTGAGGGTTGAGATTACTCCCGATTCTCAACACTCAGGTCGTCTCATTTTAATCAACTGATACCTCAGATAAATCCTCGACTGGCCCATTGTGGAGGCACTCTTGGATGTGAGGATCCATGTTATCTTCTATGGGTCGGATTGTGGCTTGATTCTACTGATCGTCATTGCCTGTTTGGGGATACCAATTGGCATTCCTCTTCCCTTGCATGTCATCTGTACTGCTCTTATGTAGCAGTCGCAAGATTCGCGTTGAGATCCGTTTACTTCCCCTATCCCTATTGGGGTGGGAAACTTCATTTTCAAATGGTAGATGGAGGTGACTGCCTTGAAATTTCTCAGCAGAAGTCGTCCCAAAATTCCATTGAAGGTGGACAAACAGTCTATCACCAAAATTTATGTTATTTTGGTCACTGGTCGATTTCTCCCAACATGACTGGGAGTGAGATTGTTCCCCTAGGAATCAGATGATCCTGATAAAACCATAAAAAAGGATGAAGGCAGGCTTCAAGTCTGCCTCGTCTAGTTGCATTTTTTTGAAAACTCACTGAAACAGGATATTCACGGCGCTTCAATTGTCCACTAACATTTTGTGGACTTCGCACTGGCCTAATTTAGGTGCGATGACGAGAGCATCCTCATGGGGATGATACAATCGCACCGCGTCTTTCTCAAAGAAGGTGATATCCTCCTCCCTGTGAATCTTAGCGGGTCGTCGTGCCGTGGTCATTACACTCACGGGGTCATGACAGGCTTCCCAAGCATACCTCTCCTGGGTACCTAGAAAATTCCCCGTGAGGTGTGGTCCTGCAAAGATGATCCCTACACAATAGAGTCTCTTGCGACCACGACGCTTCTTCCCTGATTCCTCTTGATCTTTCTCCCAAACAGGAGGTGGGCCATTAAAATATTCTTTGAAGTGCCCCTATTTGATGAGGTCTATGATTGCCTGTTTGAGAGCCCAACACTCATTAGTGTGATGGTCATTATCCTTATGATAGCGGCAATACTTTTTATTATTTCTGGCTGAGGGGGGATTCTTTATGGGCTCTGGCTCTCCGAGCAAGCTAGCCTCATCTGATTTATCCAGAATGGCCGATACTGAGGAGTTTAGAGGAGTGTATTGATTCTTGTCGTGATCGCGACGAGGAACTAGGGCATAAGATTTCTTGGGCTTAAACCGCTGCTTTTTTCCTTTCCGATGATCGTCATTAGCCCATCTGCGATCAATCCTATTCTCCCCCCGGTTGGGAGCACTACTCGAGGGACCAGGGTCATGGCAATTGAGAGCGGCCACGGAATTTTTAATTCAGAGGTATTTTTCGATGAGGTTGTAGAAGCGAGTGAGGGAAAAATTCATCCTCGGATTGTAGTTCCTTCCACAAATCTGTCTACAGTCGAACTCTCGCAATAATGAGAGTCCGAATAGACTCTACGGGAGTATGAGCCACTTTGTGGAGTTCTCTGTGGAATCTGTCTATGTAAGATTTGAGGGATTCATCCCTCTCCTACCGTATGTTGCTCAAGTAGCTCAACGACATTGAGAACTTCTTGTTCGCTTGGAAATATCCCAGGAACGACGAGCTCATTTGAGGCCATGAGCTTACTGATCCCACGGGAAGCGACTCGAACCAACGCTTGGCATGGGCAGTCAGGATTATTGTTAAACAACGACATTTGGCCAAGTCAGAGACTTGGTAAAGTTCCATAAGGTCGTTGAACTCATACAGGTGATCCTACGGGTCTAAATTCCCATCGAATGCCCACATGTCAGGCATTCTAAATCTCGATGGGAGAGGAGCAACTAAAACCGTTGGAGAGGGAGACGCCTCTGCGACCTTTCCACGCTCATTCTACTGAGCCTTAAGCTTATCCAACGCTTGCTGTAGTTCCTTAATCTGAGGCAGCAGAGCTACTTGGGGATCACTTTCTGCAACGTGGGTTTTACCCTCACGATTGTGGTTGAGGTTGAGGAAAGACCGCAAATAGGGCTCTTCCTCAACTCGGCCAGAAGCTTTGTCAAACCTTGACACACGTTGGTTGGAGCCGTGTGATGGTATTGAGTGATTCGAGGAATTTTCCCAATCTCCGCGGTGGTCAAAACTGACCCACGGATGACGGGGATTTCCCGCATGACGACAATCGAGATTGTCATTTCGGTGATATTGGGAATCTCCCCGCCTTACACTTTTGTGGGAGTGTCCATGCGATGTGGCATGGGACGGCTCATGCTATGACATGTCGCCGAGTCGCAGTGCCACTGGTATTCTACCCGTTGCGCAATTAGTGTTCGTTAGTCCTTTGGAGCCCTTTACTTCGTTGTTTACCACTTGTTTTCCCTTTCTTTGGCACACTACAGTGCCCGCGGTACGGGCTTTCGCCCTTTTCCATGCTTTCGCGCGACCTGCAAGCTTTTCTTTGTTGTGGCACCTCCTCATTGGATTCCAGTGGTACGGCCTGATCCAAACGGTCTAGCCTTTGGCTAACAGTTTGGAGAGTATTATTGAACCTCTCCAAATAACTCATGACGGTTGGGTTGAGCCGCGAGCTTGAAGGAATATCCGCCATAATACTCTGTTGGACTGGCGGCACTTCGGGAGAAGTGTCCTCTTGTACCTAGGGGATTCCTTATTGTCATAGTCAGTTCACTCATGTTCAAAACCGCAAGCCATTTGCTGATTAGTAAGACCAATTGATCAGAGATTTCTGATGAAGAGCGAATACTAAATTAGGCCTTCCTTCTAATGTCAAACTGTTAATGCTTGATTTTGACACCAATGACTCACACGTGGAAAGTGCTATGCGGACTTAGAAATCACATGTGATAAGGAAAAATGAAATGAGACAATGAATGGGAAGAGATATTTAAAGTGGTTCGGATGCTCAAAAGTGAATCCTACGTCCTCTGCTATTGTATTAATAGATGGGTAAAATCAGGTCACGTGTGGCGAGCTGAGTTACAATTTAGTGGGAATACACAAAGAGAGAGAGAGAGAGAGAGAGTGTGTGTGTGTGTGTGTGTGTGTGTGTGTGTGTGTGTAAACTGTTTTAAGATCAGGCAGTCCCGTAAATAAAAGGGGTGTCCTCTATTTATAGTGGGAGAGTTCAAGGTAATGATTACGAGTCTGCAAGTGGATAAGTGTCGTGCAAATCCTTCTTTGCATCCCATTGGTTATCTACACGAGAAATATCCTCAAATTGCGTAAGGCTTGGGCAGGTGGATAATCTCTAACCACTCGCAAGCCTGGCACTCACCTGCTACACTGACAAGAACCATACCTCTTTCGTCTGGACGGCACAAAACCTTCTTGAATCCTGATTGGCTCTTGTTGACGAGAGTCCACATCAGCCCTAACTTTTCAGGCATAACAGTCATAAGGATGAGACTAACTAATTTTATTACTATAAAGAGGTTATTACTTAATAAAGGTGTAGTTACAAATTTTTTTTATTTTATAATTCATGTTTTAGTAGTACAATATTAGGATTTAAATTCATGTTTTAATAGTATTAGGATTTCAAATTTAGTGCTTCAATTGCCTACTTTTGAAACGGATAGAAGATCATGTCTTGGAACTAGCAAATAAAAGTGTCCTTGATGAAATTATAAATGCAGTTGCTACATGGTCAATTGATGTGAAGCCACAGACAATTGCCAACTATTTTAAACATTGCAAGATTAGGACACCCGATATTGATGAATTGTAAGTTACAAATTAAGTGGAGGAGGAGAATCAAAGTGTCCTAGTAGAATTAAGTGATTATATTTGACAACTTCACTACACTAATCGAATGAATATTAATATCTTTTTCAATCATCCAAATGAACAACAAGTCATATATGCTTTATTTGAAGAAGAAATCTTTGCTACAATTAGACAAGAATAGAAAGGAAATAATCATGAGTATGATAGTATGGAGATACAAAAAATTTCGTGCCAGGAAGCTTTAAACATACTTGAGATGCTAGAAATATTTTGGCTTCAACAAGAAGATGTCCATGCTAGCGAGTAATGTACTCGTAAGTTAAAAGACGGGGTATCAACTCTAAAGCATAAATCATTGTCTGATGAGCAACTAAGGGGAATGGTCTACCGTAGGAAGAATAGTGGTAAGAAGCAGGGGAATATTTGCTAGGCAGGAGGTTAGAATTTTTTATGAGGGGACAGGTGGCTTAATAGGATTGGACATAAGAGAAATTATGTTAGAAATCAAAAGGTGTCAGGAGGGAATAAAAAGGGCAGGAACGAAAGAGAGGATATTCAGAATTAACAAGTTATTTTGGAAGGGAGGTAGCTGACCCTCAAAGTTAGTCTTTCGTTTACCATTTTCTTAAATGTACTTTGTTTACTTTCTCAGTGTTATTTGCTTATTAAGTGCTAATAGGACATGGCTTCTGGATGTATCTTCTCTAGATGTAATGTTCTGTGTGGTTATTAATATAACAGGGTATTTTCTCATTTGAGTGTGAGTGTTGGTTGTGTTTGTTGGATAGATTGTTGGTATTGTTAGTGGAATTGCAGGTCAAGTTCCATCAATTGGTATCAGAGCATTGAGTTATGGGTTATTGTATTGACGAGAATGGACTCTAGACTGGATAACGTGGAAAGAGAGGTTACGAAGTTGGGAGTGGAGATGGGTACTATTCGAGAGTGTCTGGTTGAATTACAGCCCTGGGTGCGAAGAAATGATGATGAAGAAGCTAGAAGAACTGAGATGCGTTCATCTAAAAATGTCCGATCTCACCAGGAAGAAAATCCAAATAGGGCGAGTGGGTCTGGCACCAGTAGCCAAAGTCGCAGTGAAATGAGTGGAAGAAAATTGGAGATGTTGATATTTTCTGGCGAAGACCCTTATGGATGGATCTTTAGATAGAGTGCTACTTTCACCTCAATGGAATAACTGAAGAAGGGAAATTGACAGCGGCAACTGTCTGTATGGAAGGTGAAGCCATAAACTGGTTCTAGTGGATGGAATCCAAAGCTCCGGCTAGTTCGTGGGCCATGTTTAAGCTGGCACTCCTTCAAAGGTTTAATAGATCCCAAGAGCTCAACCCCTATGAGTTGTTAATGGCCATGAAAGAGACTAGGTCAGTAATGGAGTTTCGACGTCAATTTGAAGTTGTCGTTGCACTTCTGGTAGGGGAGAAGAAGGATATTTTACAAGCAGCATTTATCAATGGGCTGAAAGTTGAAGTGAGAGCTGAAGTCCGTTTAGCCCAGCCCACATCTTTAACTCAAGTAATTGATCTGGCCCAACGCATTGAGGAGAGAAATCGAAGAAGCCCAAGTGGGGGCAATTAAACATTCACGTGTTAATGGGCCTAGGTCTTCATATGGATCCAAAAACTTGACCCGATTTGATAATAACCCAAACCCAAAATTCCCAAATACAATAGAATCTCTAAAATCAAATCCTAATTTCCATTTCAATCGACGATTGCCAGAATCTTCAATACATGGCTCGTCGACCAACTCCTCCAGTCGTGACCAACCACCATCATCTTTTCGGCCCTATGAAGGACCAAACTTCCAACTACGCGAGTTCCCATTCCGTCGAATGACAGATGCGAAAATCCGGAAAAAAAAAATGAGAAAATTTTTTGCTTCAGATGTGATGGTAAGTTTTCGTTTGGTCACAAATGTGGGGAAAAGCAGTTTCATACTATTTTAATCAATGAAGAGGAAGATGGTCCATACCCGATTGGTGGTGGAGAGTCCGTCAAATCTGGAATGGAGCCACAGCAGGAATAGGTTGAGCTTTCTCTTAGCTCAGCGGTGGGGATTCATGGTTCAAAGACCATGAAGCTTAAGGGTAGAATCTGGGGTAAGGAACTGATTGTGTTGATTGATAGTGGGGCTTCCCACAATTTTATTAGTTCAAAGGTGGTGGAGTGTTTGGGTATTTCTGTGGTGGGAACTCAGTCCTTTGGGGTTAGAGTGGGTGATGGGTATAGTGTGAGATGTGAGGGAGAATGTAGAGAGGTTTGCATGGAGCTACAAAGGGTGACGATTATTCAAAATTTCTTTCCATTTGATATGAGCAGTGTTGATGTTGTTCTGGGAATTGCATGGCTGGAAACTTTAGGTGAGATGACCACAGACTGGAGGAAGCAAACCATGAGGTTTAAACTAGGAGACCGGATTGTGTGTTTGCATGGGGACCCATCTCTCAACAAAACCATGGCCTCACTCAAGGCTATGATCAAGGCGTTGTAGAGTGAGGGACAGGGGTGTTTGATAGAGTTTGGGCAGATTCAAAAACAGTGTGATAATAGTGGGGATGTTGATGATCGGTTGCTGGAAGTGTTACAGAAATTTAGTAGAGATTTTGATCCACTCCCTAGATTACCATCTGCCAGGACTAGAGACCATGCCATTCAGTTAGTGCCAAGGACTCAACCACTAAATCTCTGACTTTATAGATACCCTTACTACCAGAAAAACGAAATAGAGCGTATTGTCAAGGAAATGCTAGCTTTGAGAATTATAAAGCCCAGCATCAGTCAATTCTCAAGCTTAGTTTTGTTGGTGAAAAAGAAGGATGGGGGGGTGGAGATTCTGTGTAGATTATAGGGCAGTTAACAAAGTGATAGTTCCGGATAAATATCTGATTCCAACTATCGATGAATTATTTGATGAGTTAGACGGCGTGACAGTGTTTTCTAAACTTGATTTGAAATCAGGCTATCACCAAATCCGAGTGAAACCAGAGGACACACTTAAAACAGCCTTCCAGACGCACGAAACGCACTACGAGTTTATGGTAATGCCCTTCAGCCTCACCAATGCACCGGCTACCTTTCAAGCAGTTATGAATGACGTTTTCAGGCCTTATCTAAGGAAGTTCTTGTTGGTTTTCTTTGACAATATACTGATATATAGTAAGGAGATGGGCGAACACGCGAAGCATCTACGCATTACCTTGCAGGTGCTCTTAGACAATCATCTGGTGGTCAATAAAAAAAAGTGTAATTTTGGGCAATCACAGTTAGAATATTTGGGGCATGTGGTTTCAGCTAAAGGGGTGTCCGTTAACCCTTCAAAGATTGAGAGCATTATCAAATGGCCAGAATCGAGAGACATCAGGACACTAAGAGGTTTTCTTGGGCTAACAGGATACTATCGCCGATTTGTTCGCGATTATGGAAAAACCGCCTTCCAAGCACTGCCCTGTTAAAAAAAGACTCGTTTGTGTGGAACACAGCAGCTTAAGGGGCTTTTGAAGAACTAAAACGGCTCATGACCAGTGTTCTAGTTCTCCGGATGCCTAACTTCACTCAAGAGTTTGTCATAGAAACCGATGCTTCCAAAAGTGGATTGGGACCAGTGCTGATGCAAGAGGGACGACCGATTGCTTTTCTCAACAAAGGTTTGTCTCTAAATTCAAAGCTGAAGTTAGTCTATGAAAGGGAATTAATGGTTGTAGTTCTGGCTGTGCAAAAGTGGCACCATTACTTGTTGGGCAGACGTTTTGTTATTCGAACAAATCAGCGTAGTCTTCATTTTTTAACTGATCAGAAATTATTGAGTGAGAATTAGCAAAAATGGGTTATCAAATTGCTGGGGTTGGACTTCATAATTTAGTATAAACCAAGACCACAGAACAAGGCAACTGATGCTCTTTCTAGGATGCCAGACGTGGTAGACCTTCATGCTATCTTACTAGGCTGTTTTTCTGGACTGGACAGTTTGAAAGATGTTATTCAGAGTGATGACAGATTACATGGGATCATGCAACAGCTCCTAATCGACCCCAACAGTCATTATCCCTTCAAATTGGTGGGCCGCCATTTGCTGTACCATACCAGATTGGTGCTACCTAAATCTGGGCCTCACACCGATAAAATTTTACAGGAATTTCATGCATCACCCATCGGTGGCCATTCGGGGTTCTTTCGGACATACAAGCGTCTCACAAATGTGGTGTTTTGGGAAGGAATGAAACACGACATCAAAGAGTTTGTAGCTGCTTGCCCTGTTTGCCAACAAAATAAATATGATGCCATGAGCCCAGCGGGTTTGCTTCAGCCGTTATCCATCCCTCACCAAGTGTGGGAAGATATTTCTATGGACTTTATCATGGGGCTTCCCAAAGCTAAAGGGGTCGATACAATTTTGGTAGTAGTGGATCGTCCAACTAAATATAGCCATTTTTTACCTCTCAAGCATTCGTACACAGCTAAAGTGGTAGCGAATCAGTTTATCAAAGAAGTGGTTCGATTGCATGGGTTTTCCCATACCATTGTTTCCGATTGAGATAGGTTTTTCATGAGCAACTTTTGGAGCAAATTATTTAAACAATGGAGTACCCAATTACGCATGAGTTCCACATACCATCCGCAGACAGATGGTCAAATAGAGGTAGTAAACCATTGCTTAGAGACCTACCTCAGGTGCTTTGTCAGCGGGCAGCCACAGTTATGGCCCAAATGGGTTCTATGGGCAGAGTTTTGGTTCAACACTACTTATAACTGTTCCACAGGAATGTGTCCTTTTAAGGCCCTCTATGGCCGTGATCCCCCAACAGTTTTGCGCTATTCAGACCACACCTCTTTAGTCGAAGAAGTGGACCATCAACTTCAACAACTCAACTGTGTTTTGGATGAGTTAAAAGAGCATCTCCTCAAGGCTCAACATCGCATGAAGACTTATGCTGATCATCATCGCCGAGAAGTTACGTTTGAGGTTGGGGGCTCTGTTTATTTAAAGTTGCAGCCATACAAATTGAGATCTCTCGCTCGTCGACTTAATGAGAAACTTAGCCCGCGGTTTTACAGTCCATTTGTCATCACGGACAAAATTGGGGCAATTGCATACCGGCTAGCATTACCACCCTCAACTCGTATTCATGATGTTTTTCATGTTTCGCAATTGAAAAAGGCAACTTTTCCAATTCCCAATAGTCAACCTCTACCAGCAGCTCTCAATGAAGATCTCATTTTACAACTTGAACCTGAAGCAGTACTTAAGAAAAGGAAACTCCTCAATGGATAGTGGGAGGTGCTCATTCAATGGAAAAGCCTACCCCCATTTGAAAACACTTGGGAAGACTTTGAAACTATCCACTGCCAGTTTCCTTCTTTCCACCTTGAGGACAAGGTGGCTCTCCTTGGGGAGGGTAATGATGAGTCCGTAGGAAGAATAGTGGTAAGAAGCAGAGGAATATTTGCTAGGCAGAAGGTTAGAATTTGTTATGAGGAGACAGGTGGCTTGATAGGATTGGACATAAGAGAAATTCTGTTAGAAATCAAAAGGTGTCAGGAGGGAAAAAAAAAAGGGCAGGAATGAAAGAGAGGATATTCAGAATTAACAAGTTATTTTGGAAGGGAGGTAGTTGACCCTCGAAGTCAGTATTTGTGGAGGTGGCTGACCCTCGAAGTTAGTCTTTCGTTTACCATTTTCTTAAGTGTACTTTGTTTACTTTCTCAATGTTATTTGCTTATTGAGTGCTAATAGGACATGGTTTCTGGATGTATCTTCTCTAGATGTAATGTTCTATATGGTTATTAATATAACAGGGTATTTTCTCATTTGAGTGTGAGTGTTGGTTGTGTTTGTTGGATAGATTGTTGGTATTGTTAGTGGAATTGCAGGTCATGTTCCATCATTGTCCTAAACAACTTTAGATAAATATTTTATTTCATCTTAAACCTTTAATGTAACATAACATATATTTTTTTACAATATACAAATAGTTATTACTATGTGGAAGCAACTTTCCTTAAAATGAAAATTAGAAAAATTATAACTTATTACAATGTGGAGTTTATTCTTATTTATAACTATCCCAAAATGGGAATTGAATTTTTTATGACTATGTAAAGTTTATTCCTATATTGAGTATCACTGTAGAGAGGTTAACTGTATATAAATATAAATAAAACAATTATTATATAGTTTTAAATTTTAAATTATCATACAATATTTCAAAATATGAATAACAATAAATACAGTAAAACCTCTCTATAGTTATAATGTTGAGACCAACTAAATTTATTACTATAAAGAAGTTATAACTTAATAAATATGTAGTTACAAGAATTATTGTGTTGATTAAAAAATTATTGTTTTGATTTCTTATTTTATAATTCATGTTTTAGTAATATTGTGATTTCAATTCATTGTTTTAGTGGTATTATAATAGTATGAAAATGGATATCAAAAAGTCATTACAAAATTGAGTGATTAGATTCGACAACCTTACTACATTAATCAAATAGATATTAATACTTCTTTAATCATCCAAATGAGTAACAAATCATGTATGTTTTAATTGAAGAAGAAATCATTACTAGAATTAGACAAGAAGAGGAATGAGATAATCTTGAGGATGAATACAGTACGAAAATACCAAAAGTTTCGTGCCAAGAAGCTCCAAACATGCTTAAGAGCTAGAAATATTTTGGCTTCAATAAGAAGGTGTCCATGTTGGCGACTTATTATGTACCCGCAAGATATGGTAACAACTCTAAAACATAAATCATTGTCTTAAATAACTTTAGATAAATATTTTATTTCATCTTAAATATTTAATGTAACATAACATATATTTTTTTAATAATATACATATAATTATTACTATGTAGAGGCAAGTTCTTTAAGACGGACCTAGAAAAACTATAACTTATTACAATGTGAAATTTATTTTTATTTATAAATGACCCAAGTTGGGACTAGAATTTTTTATGATTACATGGAGGTTATTCCTATATAGAGTATCACTGTAGAGAGGTTCTACTGTATATTTATCAACCACCACTAGATAATCCAACAGTCAATTAAGACTTTTGGATGTATTATTTAAAAGGTCATGAATTCAATCCACCTAGATTGTTAATAGGGTCACCACTGAAGAGATTTACCCAACTGTCAACTTCAAGCCCTCGAAAGATTAATTAAGGTACGCACAAACTGACATAGACACCCCTGATCACGAAAGCCCGAAAGCCCCGATGACAATAAAAAAGGAGTAGAACATGCAATCTGAGTGTTTTGTGTAGCGAGTGAGTTTTAGGTTAATAAGGGCCACAATTGAGTTCGAAATTAGCCGTCCATTCTGGTTTTCAATTTCTGTTCCTTTCGACTTGACTTCACTCCAACGCAACTCAAACCAAGTCGGATTTTGACTTTATTCAACCCATAATTTATCATTCCGAGGGCAAAACTCATTTTTCAAAACAATTCTTATTGTATTGTAGACAGAGTCGCAGGCTTGTAATTCACCTAAGCCTTACAACTCATTTTTGCGTTTTTGACTTTATTCTTCATTATCACTCTACCAAGGGCAATCCCATTTTCTAAAACAATTGTAAATACCCACAAAGGCAGAGTCTCAGGTTTGTAATTCACCTAAACCTTGCAACTCATGTTCTCAAACAATGCTTGTAACAGCAGCTTTCTCTATCAGCAATCTCTAGTTCAAGAACATCAAGCAAATCATTAAGGCACCTAGACTTGATTTGTGACCACAGAAAGCAAACTTTTATCTAGGATTTCACTTCTACATTAATTAGTTGCCCATCAACTACTCCATAGCTATTACTTTCCTTTTCACCACACAATACAAGTCAGTTTATAAGTGCATTTTAATAATACTTCCTTGTACTCAACCAACAAAGGTTTACATCCAACAGTTATGGGAGGGTCCAGAGGACCAGATTCAATCTTGATACTTTAATTTAGAGTTCGCATAAATCCTGGGGTTAGCAACCATTCTTTTTAAATGAAGTTTAAACAGAAAAGCACCTAGATCGTAATTCATATTAGAAACTAATTAAAAAAAATAAAAAGAATAAAATCACAACAAAAAATCTGAAATGAACAGGGGAAAACTAAATCAAGACTTGGTACACCAACGGACATGATAAGTGTTTCTTCAGGTCAAGCACCACCGACAAACACAACCCTCATATAGGCTTAATTTGAAGTTGTCGTAGCTTAAGAAATAATCAATAATAAACAAGTTTACAAGTAAAGTTTTAAATCACTACAAGTAATCAATCTTCTCCACTAAAAAGTAGGGAATTTGGAATTTGAACATATAACTAATAAGCAATTACAAAACCAAAGCAGCCAACTAGCTCATACAACAGTTCCAAGTAAACCTAAAAATTTGAAATGATTCAACAATTCATTGAGCAGAAAATGGTACAATAAACAAAAGATCAGGGCTTTGAACATTAAAAGTACACAAGAATTCATCCACTAGGTTGCCTACATATAAAATTTGATGACTGTATTCCTAACTCCTTTCAAGCTAAAGCTGTCTTTCATGCTACAACTCCTGTCAAGGTAACCAGTTGTGTTGTAAGATCTTCACTATTCCACCTAATGTAAACCTTCCCAAGAACACAAAAGCATTGCAGCTGAAGCAAAATCTAATCTCAAACAAGCTGCAGTATGGGTATCAATAAAAAAAGGACAAAAAACTTACAAGAATAGACATAAGAAAAGAAGACTACAAACTTTTGATAGGAACTCTTACACCATTATACATTACATTTTCACAAATGAATTTCTCACGATAACAGGATAAGTCAGCATAAAGAAGGTACCAGCTCCACATCAGGCTGGAACTCATGAATACAACAATGTTATGCCTGGGTTATTGATCCCTCCATCTTGGACTTGAGGTAGGGAAAAAACCTGAAGGTGATAATGGAAAAAAGGCACCTGGAGAAAGCGGGGGTTGAGGCCCTGGACCTAAAATCCCAGACTGCGCCATGGGAGAAAATGCAAAATTGGGTGTCAGCGGTGGAGGAAACTGAGCCCCTGGAGAAAGCAATGGATAAGGTGAACGTGGTGAGAACAAGTTCATGTAACCAGTAGGAGATGACAAAAGGAACTGAGAGGTGGGCGATGGTAAAAGTGGAGGTCCATTCATTCGTGGGGAAGGGAGATTAGGCATCAATGGGACTGGACCTGGACCATTTACTCTAGGTGAGGGAAGACCAGGCATAGGTGGGTTTGGAAGCAAACCAGATGACGGCTGCTGAGGGTGAGCTTGACCCTGAACTTGAGGTGGTGGATGAAATTGTGCATGTGGATGAAGTGGAGCTTGGTTTCCCCTATGACCAGGATCTCCAAGAACATTTTGAAGGTCACGCATATAAGCTGAAATTGGAGACTCGGCTGTATTTGGCCAAGCAGAGTTGTCCCAAGGTGCCATCGGTTGTAGTTGTCCATATTGTGACATTGCTTGTCCATATGGAGCATGAGGCCTCATTAAGTTATTATTGTAAGGAAAAGGGGGTGGAAGTGGAGCAGGCATTGGAGCAGGAGCGGGAGCAGGGACCATAGGGGGTATATGAGGTCGGTTAATGGGTGTTAATGGGGGTGGTCGTATCTTCTGCAGCCGCATACTTTGGGGTTTTGGTGGATTTTGGGGAGGCCTAGGCAAAGGATCTTGCGAAGGTGAACCAGTGAGCTGCTGCACAATGTTCCTAAAATCATTCTTGCTTATGTTGTAAACCTGAGGCTGCGGTTGTTGCCTATTAGCATTGTTATTAGCAGCAAAATTAGGTTGGTGCAAAGGACTCTTCCGTATGTTCTTGCCCATCTTATTCACACCCAAATGATCATTATTATGCCTATTTTTTGAGTTATCCATTTTGAGAAACTGTACTCCAACAACTCTAAACAAATTTATCAAATACTCACATAATCAAACCATTGAAAGCTTCAAATAGAACACCAGAACTCCAGATTCAAGCTAAAACATTACCGATCTCTCCACAACAAAAACTCAAAATACTAGCTTTAGCAAACCAAGAATTGATTTGCTTCACATACCCACAAAGTTAAACCATTCAAAACCTTCACAACAAGTCCCACGACTTCACAATTGAATCTCAAACAGCATCAGTAATCTTTCAAGAGGACTTAATACTTGCTTCGACTGCCCAATATTAAATTCCCTCTCAACCCCAATAAGTCAAACAGCAGCAAAACTAGAATATAAAAGTACCAAAACCTCCAAATTCAAGCTTAAAACAACCCCAAACCTTACTTTCAGAACAATACAAGCTTGAAACAGATCGAAATTCACAAAATTTTCACCAAAAGCAACAGAAATCAAACCCTAGACAAGATATATAAGCAGCAGAAAAACATACCCTTTTCCAAGTTTTATCGAATCCACAACACCAAACTGAATCAGCCTCAAATCTCAAGCTCAGAATCTTGCAACGAAACTAGGAATTCAAAATATTTCTCCAAGAAAACCCAAAACCAAAAAATTAAAATTAAAAGCCATATATGAACCTAAATTATTCCCGGAAGAAAATTCAACGAACCCCGTAAGTAAAGCAACTTTATTCTTCGGTTTCACACACAAAAAACAAGAAAAGTAAAGAGAAAATAATGGAAGGGTCTGACTAGAGAAAGCAAACACAAAGAAAACGCCAATATAAAAAAAGACCCTACAGATCTTCTTCACAGTCTAATACGTTTAAAAAAAGAGCCAAGTTAAGTTCAGTTGAAATGGAAAGTGGGAATTACAAGAAAAGAAGAAACCCTAATTGAGAGAGAAGAGGGGGATTGGGTTGGGTTGAGAAGGTCAAAATAGAACTGAAAATGGAAGAAATTGGAAATAAAAAAATAAGTGGGTGAGGTGTTCGTGTAGGACCCAAGAGAAGAGGTTGGGGAATTCCAGTGAGGTGGGCTGACATGCTGACAATTGTTAGTCTTAGTCCAATCCTTATTTTTATCTAAACTGGATTTCCCTTTTTACGTTTATAACGTTTGGTGACAACTAACTAAATATTACTACAATATATATTAAATTAAATAATTTCCTAATTATAATCATTAACATAAAATGTTAGGTTATGCTAAACTCGGAGGACTAACACATAATAGTATGATTAAGATATGTTAGATTATAAATAGAACTTGTGACATGACCATACAAAGGAGTTTCTTTAATTGGAATTAATGTCATTAACTATGTTGTTACTTGTTAGATCTTAATTATGAATTAAGACAAAGAGTTAACGACTTTTTTTCCCACTCAAATAATAACTTAAAAACACTTACTTGGACTTTTAAAATACTATTTTATTATCTAAGTTTATATCCTGACGACGAACAAATAACAAACTTGTTCCAAGCTGTTAGAGCTTTTGAAGAGGAAGGGGAAGCCGATGAGTCTTTTAATGGTGGAAGGTTAGATTTTAGTGGTTGGAATTGATCGAAATTTGATTTGCAAGGGACAACTACGCAAACCCTAATCACTCGATTAATAGTGATTGGCACAGTCGACGAAAGTAAGGCTTTAGGGGTTTTGGTGAGTGATGATGAGAGAAGAGAATGGTGGTGATATGAGGTCGCAACGATACCGAAATCGGAAATAAAATATAAACTTGGTAATAAAATTGTATTTTAAAAGTCTGTGAGTGGAAAAGTATCATTAGACCATTATTTGGGTGGGAAAAAGTCGTTTACTCTAAGATAAATTAAACTTATAATTTTGTATCCCAATTTAAATCAAAGTTTCATATCTAGAGATTATAATTCACTACATAACCTCTAAGGTTTATTATGTTATTAATCTGACATAAGCAATAAGATTGGGTGTTTATTAAAAACTTGATCTTGTTAGATGAGTAATCCTATGAAAAGTTTTAAGAAATGATTACTACATATACAAAATTGGATCCCAACTTTATATTCTAACTTATGTGATTATTTATGTGTCAACATCATATTTATTAAAGGGAATTCGTTAACCATATTAACTGACAGAAAAAGTTTTTATCTTGTAGAGAGGAGGGGACACAGTTTATATGAAAATCGAAAAAAATCCAACCCAATAAGAAATTTTAAATTTATTGAGATGAATGTAATAAAATATTTGTTTGAATAGTAATTTGACGGGTGCTGCTGCTACATTCAATAAAAGCTTAGGACCAAGGGGTTTGCTTTCCTTGTGATCTCAGGTTTGAATCACAAGAACGGTCGTTAATATTTGTTGGTTATGGACTGTAAAACTTACTCTGTTTTGGAAGTTTTGTTCAAGGTTATGAGACTAGTTGAGATAAGCGTAAACTAGCTCGAACACATCCGATAACAAAATTAAAAAAAAAAACCTGCGTATGGGAGCGGAGTAGGTGTGAGGCAAAATGTAATTGGTGAGTATAATTGGATGTTGAATATAATTCATTTAATTAATTTTGTGAATAAACAATACATACATAACTTAACTAACTATATATAAAACCTTTATTTGGAAGAACAAAGCAAGTGCAGAAGGGATTACGATTAGGTGGAAGTCAAACTAAGGAAGGAAGCGGAGTTAGCGCCGATGTTTTATCAAATTGTCCAATCCCACCTTATTAATTTCATTCTTCTGGATGGTCTTCGTGGTCCTCATTGATCGTGGACTCCTATTTTATCATTTATTAACGTTTTGATATTTATAATTAAAACTTGGACCTACTTTTTTTTTTCAATTAAAAAAATAAGATAAAATTTTGAAACAAGGCAGCCTCCAAATTTCAACAACAAAATCGTCAATTAAACAGTCTTGAATTAATATATTAATAATAAGTAACCATGTTAGTCCAAAACAATCTCAATTTTGTCAAGCAGATGATAAAACTAAAAGTGCAGAGCTTATCGAAGAAAAATGAGTTAAAGTTAACAGAGAGTTAGGCAAATGGCGGCATCAGCAGCCACCTTATACCTTCGTACACACTGGGTCTACGAAAATTGTATGAATGGCAGCCTCATGCTGTAAAACTCAATGAAAAAATTTATTTGGGGTGAGAGAGGCTCGAACTCTCGACCTCAGGATAACTCAAATCCAAGCTATGAGACCTACGCGCTAGCCAACTGCGCCACCACCCCACTGTGATGGTGGTAAGAAATTAAAATACTAGAACAGTAACACCCTGACTGAGCCCTAGTTAATTCTTTCAAAGAAAATTACCTGACGACTTTGTGAATCTCATTGAGCGTTTAATGACCAAAAAGCCCTTTTAGTTCATGTAATTGTGATTTAGTGGTTATATAGCACTTGAATTTATTATTATTGTGAAATTATTATTTATATGCCATTTTAAAAAAGTAGATTACTTTCTTTTTGTTCATTTTTCATTATGTTTTTTTTTTTTTTTTTTTGAGAAAAGAGAAAGAAAGAGGGAAAAGGGAGGGATAAAAAGAGAAAAAAAAAAAAAAAAACTATTTTTATATTATGAAACGATTATAATGCCCATTAATTTAAAGATTGTGCCTATTAGATATTTACTCTTGTATAAAGACTAAAATATCCTTGTTGACTTTTTGAAACATGGTTTTAACTTTTAATGATACTATGATAGGGATGTTTTAATACTGTTAAAACATGATGGGTGCATTTAGAATTTACTCATCTCTCTGGGTTGGAGAGTAAAGCCCATGAAAAATACATGGCAAGAAGAAGGTTTGGTTAGGGCTTAGGCTCAGGGAAGGGAAGGGCATGGGATGGGATGGGAATGGTGTTAATTTAATTTTGACTCGTTTTTCTCGTTAACATAAATAACATTAAAATCGCTCTCCTTAAAACGCTGAAGCTACTTCATCCCCGAGTCCGACCACCACCGCTTTCTTTGCTCTTACAAACACCTCTTCACTTCTCTTCTTTCTCTCTCTCGCCATCTCTTCTTCCTTTTATCTATCTATCCATCTATTTTTCTGCTTGTTTTTTCAACAATACTACACTCTTTCTGCATTTCATCAGGTACATCTCATCACCTTTTTTTTTTATGGTATATTAATTTCTATAACATATTTTTTACAATTTCTTATTCTATTTAAGGCTAGATCAGTAACCCCTTTTACTTATTTCTCCTGATTTATTCATATAAACTGTTTCTCTTTCTGTATTAAAGAAAATAAAGATAAAACCTTGTTTTGGAATTTGATTACTTATATCCATTTATGTCATGATGCTATTGAATAATTGGCACATGGGTTCGGCGTTTTGATAAATTCGGTTCATACTCTGTTCATATTTTTATATGTATATTTTTGGGTTATGTATGAATTTGAATTACACTTAAAAGCTGTCAATTTTCCTTTTTTTGCCATTCCGATTAAGGTTGTGTAATCTTTTCTGAATAATGAATAAACTCTCTGCAGTATGATGTTGCGAATATATTAATGACTGAGTTTGGAAACTAATGTAGTTGATTGAAGTGAACTATTAAAAGTTGGAGAATTTATCAAATCTGAGTCATACCTGAGGTTACAACATGAGTACTACAAAATTTTTACCTAACCTGTAGTCTAATTATGGAAATATAATAGAATGAGATATTAAAGGTGGTCAAATCACCTAGCAATATGATAATATGCATGTTCCACATTTTAATCTCTGGATTTTGTTTCTACCTGAAGGTGGAAATATGCTTTCTAATTTGCTAAATACTTAAGAGTTAGGAATCCAATTACTTTTATGGCTCATATAGTGGAGGAAAGAAAATAGTTTTCATCATGGGTTTTTTTCAGGATAATGTTATGATATTGTAAAATCGATTGTTTTGGTGAAGAATGAATGTATACAGTAATTTTATTCAACGCTGCCCATATTTATTTGCCACCATTATTCGTAAATAAGACCTTGTATCGTTGGCAAGTGTTATGGGTGAATCCTACATTGTGGGGATCGGTATTTATGGGGAGTGTTGAATACACGTGTCGATGCACTAGATAAGTGACAACTCCTAGATGAAGACTGAATCATTTATAACTGTGCTTGTCCACCTAATCTAGTGTATATACTCTTTCACTCATTGTGATTCAGAAATTTGACTGATGATAACAGTGCAATATGTGTTTTTGGCTGCCTAGGCCTGCATAAGAATAAAAAATTGCAGTTCGACAACAAATCTGTGGCCGGGGATGCACTGCTATCTGTTCAGTGAGATGCTGAGGAAAAGGTGAACTTCTTTGAATTTCTGAAATTCACCTAGAGAAAATTTGTACATAGGAAAAGTATATCTAATATTTTAATTTAGTTCAGAGTTGTCTCTATCACATATTCAAATGGCATCTCTAGGGAAGTCTTAATATTAATTCCATTTTGCATCCCCTGTCATCAGAACCTTATTCTACTCAATGGAGGAAAAAGAGAAAGAAAATTTAGGATATGCACCTCTGAGGGATTTTCATTTTTAACCCCATATACTGCAATTGACATTATCATTTTTGTTGAGCATATCAGGGAAATATATTAGTTATGAGTGCATTTACCATAAATCAAAGTTTTTCCTCTTGCTAATATAAAAAGTTGCATAAAGAACTGCTCATTTTCCAGAATCTTCTTGTTTAATAAAGCTCCTTGATGATGTGGTTTTGGATAGAAAGGGTAGTGAATCCCATTCCAAAATCTTCTTTCAAGTTAGTTGAAAGATATTACATTGATCATAGAACTAAAAGTTAGTGGCTGAAGTTTTTGTTAAACTGGAAAGCGTGCACCGTTGCTCAGATTTTTGCTTCTTAATCATGCAGATGGTGACCACTATACAAAATGGAAGAGGAATAAGTATGACTGCTGCTGAAACACAAGCTAGTTGATCATTCTATGCAATGGAAAACGGGCAGAGTATGAGTGATGTGGGTGCACATGATAGTTTAATGATGATCACCCTTGATCAAAGAGACCATAACAAAGGCCGTAATGACATTATGGCTCGTCGGCTGAAGAACCGAGAACGGCAGCGTAGATATAGGGCCCGGAAACGCCTTGAAGCAGACTTAAAGAAGTCTACTGTTATAAATCAGCCACTGACACCTCAAGTTGATCTGCAACTAAATGCGAGTCTTAGCAATTGCGTAGACCGTGTTTACTGTAAACGAAATTGGAAAAAGGATGCGAGAAGGGCTTCTATATTTAAGGGTGAAGAAGATACAATTAATGGTTCTGTTAAACCTGCTTTTAACTACACTACTGATAGCCAGACACTTTTGCCCCCTGCAAATAAGGCAGAAACGCCACTAGAAAATAAATTTCTTTCTTCTCTGGGCTTGGTTAATATTGAAACGAATAACACAAAGCTGCGGCGAAGAGATTGGAAAGCAGAGGCAAGAAATAAGAAAAGCTAATGTGGTTAATGCCCCAAGATGTTTTCTAATGAACAATGTATATAGAAATTGAGTGTCTGCTGACACCTGACTGCATGGCTAATAGAACTTACACTGTCGCGGTAAGTTAGTTTGTTATGGATGAAGAACCTCTGTTGTCATGTTTCTGGTAATATTTACAGTTTCTTTCATTTTTTTTTTTTTTTTTCTGTTTGAGATGAAAAGGAGAAATGGAGAATCAAAAGATATACTGATTCAGAGATTCCTATGTGGTTATTGCTGATTTTGTACCCAGAAGCCTAATAGCAATGTTAGGCTGAAATTTGACATCAATCTGAGATTGTCTCCTTTCAATACAAGGATTGGTATATATGGTTCATCGTTACAAATTATGAAATTTAAACTTTTGCTTATTCAAAAGCAATTTGTTGCCTAGTTGGTCTAGATGTGTTCTGAAAATGCTATGAATAATACTTCGACAATTATTATGAACGTAAGAATGGTAACCCTTGGTGGCCATAGCATATGTTTCAACTTCGTATTCTTTCTTGATATCAAGCTGAAGTTTCCATATTCTCCCCAGATTGCAGTTGAAGTTCTTAGCTCTCTCTTTTAAGCCTACAATGAAACTCAAAAACCACTTCTTATAGAAGCACAATTGGGCTACTGAAATTAACATGTTTTTTACTTAACCCATTAAGGTAGCCATCCTCCATGGGCCTTGCCATTTAAGAGAAATAGAATGAGAAATGGAAATGTACCTTTCTTCTGTTAACAAACCCAATGCAAAATAAGATAAGGTAATACAACAAAGGCTTCGTAGCCTTGTTTTGCATTATAATTACAAGTCCTTAAACGAGAACTCCACCAATTGAAAGAACAAACTAAATATATGACAATCAAAATAGATTATAATTAAGCAAAGGGTTTTTCCCTTGAATTAATTAACAAGACCATTTACAAAAGGGAAATGAAATGAAGCACTAGTAAAACCGAAATATAATAAATTCACACAAAATTTTCTTTAGCATTATATGAACAACACACCCCAGTCCACTCCGCCTATAAATTTCATTATACATGTGCGAACTTCTTAGGTTTACTGTTACATTGAAATCACAATGTACTAAAAATTTAAAAATCAACAAATTAAATAAAACAAACAGAGAAAGTAAAGTAAAACAAATTAGACATTATATATAATAATTCACAACTCAATCTCCTCATCCTGAGTTGTTGTTGTTGTTGTTGTTTATCTTCAATTTCTCATCTCAATGCATTCCTTTGTCTCAAATCCTCAAAGCTCCAGTCCCTTCTCATTCCTGAGCTTCTCACCAACCTAGGCTCAGTGTTTTCTTCAAACGCCACAACGCTTGTACTCTTATATCGGCGATGACCCTTCTTCACCTTGTTAGAAGAAACCAGCTGCATCGACTGCGACGTTACAGGCTCTCTTATTTGCTCGTATGGCGGTGAAGCTAACGGTCCCGACCAGCTCCTCTCAACCTTTATACAACATAATTTCCTGTAACGCTCATTATCGTGACTGAATTTTTCAGAATTGGTCCTGCATTTCAGGCAATTGAGAGTCATTGTGGTGCTATATTATTTAGTATATTTACACTATTTTTCTATTATCGCGGGAGAAAGAGAGGGTTTGAAGAAATGGAGGGGTGTGAGGCTACATGAGAGTAGAATGCATGCAATTAAAGAGAAGAGAAAAAACAAAATTTTACAGATAAGATATGATGCGTAGTTAATGTAACCTCTTTTGGTTGAGAAAGAATAACAACCGTTGCTATGTTTCTGGTCATTTTAATTACTTCCGCAAATACAGCTTAACCAATTCTAAATATAAGCTTAAATTTTGTTTAATATTAATTATAACTTGTAATAACAATACCAATAAAATTTGAGATAAACATAACTCACTATTCAATAAGGCCTTTTTGAATGGGAGGATTATCCTCTATTATAAATCAGTAGGTTTAAGCATGCTTAGTCGGTGCGAGACTCCAATTCTTCCCCTCACCCTTATTGAGCAGGCCCAGTCAGTGTGGGACTCTAACTCTCCCTCTAACGGTCAAGCCCATATTGAGCGGGTCTAATCGATGTAAGACTCCAAACCAGCAGCCCTGAGTGTATCTAGTCGGTGTGAGACTTCAATTTTCTCCCTAACTGTCAAGCCCATAATGAGCGAGTCTAGTTGGTGTGGGACTTCAAACTAGCAGGCTTGAGCGTGCCTAGTCGGTGTGAGACTCCAACTTTTCCCCTTACGATCAAGCCTATATGTTAGGTCATCCCCTCACAGTCAAGCCTGTATGTTGAGTCAAGTCTATTAAGTGCTTCACTAAACCTAGCTCTAATATTATGATAGAATTTGAGGTGAATCTAATTCTTCATCCAATAAAATCTTTTTGAATAGGCAAATTATTTCTCTTATAAACCAGTAGGTTTGAGCGTACCTAGTCGGGGTGAAACTCTAATAAAGACTTAGCAAGTGCATGGGATTTGACCCCATAATCGAGTCAATAATTATCATTGGTTACTGGAATTTATTTTTATCCTGATTTTAATTAATCATTAACTTAACAAAATACAAAATAAAAAATCTAATTATAATCTTTTTCTTCCTCTTTTTGTTGTCAACTAAAGATAAAGGTTGTCGGAATATTGAATGATTGAGTTGGCTTCATCCTTAAGAAATAAGAAACAAATATTTTTCATGAACAATTGAATCACTGTAGATATACTTTTCATGGCTTTAATTCTATTTCTTGTTTTGTTTGTACATTGAATCTGATAAAATTATTATACCGCATAATAAAGTTAATTAAGCCATTTACTATATGCTAAGAAGATTCTTGACTTTATACTCTGTGATTTGATGCACTTCATTTTTTGTTTTTGGATGAATTCCTAGTGTTCTATAAAAAGCAGTTCAATGAATTAAAACATTTTTATCTTATTAATTCCTACAAATTTCATTTTTTTTAATAAAAAATAAAACTAAATATGTCCAATTGATATGAAATTATTAACAATAGTTTCTGATATATGCAATGCAAATCCTGATATTTATTAATGAATATTTTTTTTTCTTAATGGGCTCTTTTATGAGGTTTTGGTATTATCACAATCCTAAATTTATAAATCACCATTGTTATAAGGAGTTTTGGCATAATTTGAGTAAGTAATATTATATGTATAAACAAATCTTAGAAAGATTTATGTATAAATCTGTGTACCAGAAAATAAATGAAAAAGTGAATATAATAAGTTTGACTTTTGATTTTTCTATTTATTTGATGTCACATCAATTTGTAAACATCTTCGTAAGATTTTATTTGGTGCCACATCAGTTTGTAACTTGTATACACATCTCACATTATTGTAATTTGAGTAATTTAGAGTTTGAGGCTTTCCAAGATTAGCAATATGCAGCCTTTAGGAATGTAAATATTCTTGAACCTGATGGAAACATAATCATTTAAGGATACCTCAGTTGGAGATTGATTACCCCTCCTCATTAATAGTATTAACTACTCATTAACTATGGATTAATTACCCCTTGATTAATAGGTAAATTATGAATTAGTGAACAACTCCAAAATCTGAACATACACCTTTGAAAGTAAGTGGTTGACTTGGACCCTTGAATGTGCCAATTAAAGATGTAAAATTCAAATTAAATTTAGCCCTTTCGCCCAGTGCAATTTTATCACTAAGATTGTGTCAAAACTCAAAAAACCTTGGTTAAATATGGGAAACTAACTTAAAGTGTTCCAAAATAATTCAATTCAAAACGATCAAACCCCAGAAATCTTCTCTTCATTTCTTCTACTCTCAAAGAAGACTAATCATAGAACAGAAATAATTTAATTAGGTTCAAATTTAGAACTATACATTCAACACGAAAAAAAAAAAAAAAAAAAACTATATCCAATTGATCGAGAGCCTAATAACGTTCATCCTTAAAGACACAAACCTAATACTCATTAGTTCAGCTCCTTGATAATTCAAATCATCTGCATCTGCAAACTAGACTTAATACTAAAAGCTACTGAAGAACAAGTAGAACAACAAAATATGCCTATATTACAGAGACTGCGTGCGCTACTGGGAAGCCTTAAAATGTCCCAGAGCCATACAACGTTAACAACAATGGAATCATATGAAGCTCTACCTGATGCCAAATTTAACCTCTTTTGACAAACTCTTATCGACTGTCACCAACTTTGGCTACTAGGATGTTCTTGAGCTGCTCTTGGGTGTAAAACCGACTTCCCATCTTCACTGTCGCTTGTTGGATCATCAATTCATTCACTACTGACATACTGGCGTGATGAACCTCCAAGTCCAACTCTTTCAAGGCTGCCATTAGCTTAGCTGCAGGGTGGTTCTTTTTACTTGATTGAATCCTGATCATCGCGTCCCATCCAATAATCTTCACTTCAATATCCATATCAATCAACTTACTAGCATGGCTCGACATTTTGAGGTCTTGATCGGATGTTGTTGGCCCTGGACGGGATTCTTTACTACCACCGAATTCTTGCTTCATCGATTCCAATTGGGTTTGGAGATCCTCTTTATCAGATTCAGCATTTACAAGCTTGCTTTTAAGTTCATTAATATACGAAATTGCATCACCGAGAAGTGAAGCTTTATCCATCTTCGAAACATTAGGTACAACAGCTCTCAGAGCATAGAACCTCTGATTGAGCTTCTCTCTTCTTTGACGCTCTGCTTCGACATGATTCAATGGCTCTTCTCTACCATTTGCTGGCTTTCTCCCTCGTTTTCGTGGCTTCTTTTCAGGTTCCACAATCCTGCTACTATCAACCTCCTTAACAACAGAAGCCTCAAGATCAGAATGATCAGAATCGCCTGCGCCACCAGAAGACTTTACAACACCTGAAGAAGGCAATATCACACCGGAAGTAAACGAAAGCATCCCTTCGTCGTTACTTCCTCGGGAAGTAGGCGATCTTTTCTTCTTATTACTCTCTTCTGCTACCAAATGAGAATTACTCGAAAACAAATTACTCCCACTTCTCTTACTCTCAGCAAAATTCAATATCTCCCCTGATTCCGGCTTCAACAGAGGAGAATTCCCGTTTCTGTGGTCATAAGCATATTCAGAGAAATTCAACTCTCTTGAGAAAAACGACTGTGACTGCTGAATTTGCTGTTGCTGTAAAGAAACTCCACTTGGGTTTTCAGTTAAAGAAGTTGAACTAGGATTCTCAAACTGAATTCCCTTAGAAATCTGCGGATTATTATTAGCAACAGAAGCTGAAACAGAACCTGACCCGGAACCCGAACCAACCGCTGGGGCTCCTCCTCCGGCAGAGTCTTTGATATCAAACACAGTCGACGTGGGATCATTAATCCACGAAGAAGGATCACTCTCTCCTTGATCTGGATTTTGCATGGAAGATGGCCAAGAACCGATATCCATACCATTGAAATTAAATAAAAATCGGACCTTATTCATCAGATCCGAGTTCTGAACAATCACCTCAGTGGAACCTACTTCAACAACCCCGTTTGCTAAGGGTATACATACCATCGTCTGTAAACCGAACACCTGCCCTTGTCTAGCCCGTTCACAGCCCGAATTCATAAGCCGTTCCGGTCCGCAAACCCAAATCGGGCTGCTGCTGAAAAACGCTTGACCCGGGAGCCCGCCTCCATTAACGAAAAATGATTGAGTCATAGAAACCAAAAAGAACCATTCCGTATCAGTAACTTCTTCATCAACGGAATCGTCGGTGGGGGCCATTGATCCAGAAATCAAGGAGTTGAGCTCGCGGAGCACCTTTTTACGGTGCTCCTGTTCAACAGCGGATGAAGTTTTGATTTTGGCTTTGCCTTTATCGCCTTCCCCTTTATAGTAGCCATCACCCCAGCCCAAAAGGGAGGCGCCGGAGTAATCGCAAGAGGATTGCCAGAAGATGGCGTAGGTCCAGCTCTCCCGTGCGCCTTCGATCAATTGCTGAAGGCGTTGCTGGAGGGTTTCTTGATTGAAGGGCTGTGAAGACGAAGGAAGGTGAGTTTTGGAAGGGTCAGGTGTAGATGCAGAGGATTGAGAAGGAGGCCACAGACCGGTTAAATCAGAGGTCATGAAAGCTTCCATAACAGAACCGTTGTCGTCGGTCCAAAGATTAATGGTGGGTGGCAACCGGTAGTCCGTCATAACATTGAGAGAAGAAAATAATTAAGATGTTTAGATGAAGAAGATGGAGATAGAGATGATGTTAAGAGAGGAGAGGGGAGGGGGAGCTCATTTAGAGTGCATTTGGGTTTGGGATTTATTTGGAGTGAATTTGAGCTGAATTTTAGTTTAAGCGAGTGAAAAATCAGAGGGGGTGTTTCGGGGAAAGGAGGAAGGACGATTTAATCTGGAAAAAGCCGGCGTCTATTAGTTAGTTGAGTGAACTAGGGTTGGCTTTGGTGAGTGACACCTGACAGAAATGTGGACATCTGTCATTGGTTGGGATGGATAGTGTTTTGAGTGAGCTGAGGTAAAGAGAATGTGAACTGTGTGGTGTAAATTTATTCTACTAAACGAATTCAATATCCAAACTAATATGATTTTATTTTGAAAAGGAAGAGAAAGAAGATAATAACATGAAGAGATATCATGGTTAATCATTTTCTTAATAGTCCGAGAATTAAATTTCTTATTAAAATAAGAGTTTTTTTTTTTTTCTTACAAAATTAAAATAATCTTAACAAATGTAATTAATTACAAATTTAGATATAATAAGAAAAATTTAAAAATATTTATTATTTTGTATTCAAAATTCTCACTTGGGTTTACTCTGTCTTATTTGGAAACTACTTGAAATTTGCAATATTATTAATAAATTTACAAAATTAAAAACGAAAAATAATAATTAAAAACATACACTAAATTAAGGAGAAGTATATTAGTTAAAGGGGGAACGACTTACACCTATCCAAGGTTTGCCTCAATGACAAATTGATACCCAAAAGGTTTGGAAACGATAAACTAGTACCTTCCGTCATGTGTTGTTAGTGATTTTCGTTTGCTAAAAGGATAATACAGTAATTTCATGTACGATCACCAAACTTTATTTGAGAAATATTAGTCTATTTTTTAATTACTTTAGACCCCTTACGTTTATTAATTTCATCAAATACCCCCAGAAAAAAGTGTAAAAATTAACAAAAAACACCCTCACCCACCCATACTTGATAGATTCTAGCAACCACCTCTAGTGGTAGCCGAAATATGCCACAACGGTCTACACCACCCAGAAATGACCGGTAATTCACCGATTTGGCCATCAACCACGGCCAAAGAAATGGCCGTCGTTGACGGTCAACAACGGCCACATCTTTGCCCATCGACGACCAAAGATGGAGTTTGGCGGCCGTCGATGGCTAGATTTGACCATAAATCTGGCCTTTTTCGGTCAGATCCGTGGTGGATCTGGCCGAAAAAGGCCATATCTAGAGCTGGGCATTTGGGACCGGGCCCAAAAGCCCAGCTCTAAAACCCAGTCCTAGGATCGAACCTAGGAGGCCTTGTCCCAAAACGGGACCAGGCCTAAGAAGGAGGGCCCGGGCCCTCCTCCAAGGCCCGAGCCTGGGCCCAAAAAATTTTGTATTTTTTCAATGTAGTCCCCTACAAAATTACATAAAACCCCCTGTTAATTTTAAAATAAATATAAATTACTAGTGCTAAAATGAAATTTTACAAAATTTATTTTAAAAAAAAAATCTTCTAGGTCTAAAAAATTTATAAATTTTACCCCTAAAAAATACTAAAAACCCCCTATAAAATTTCGTTTTGCCCCCAAAATATAAAAAAAAATTGAGGGGAAAAAATGAAATTATCCTAGGACTGTCCTAGGCCCACGAGTGATTGGTCCCATTTGGGACCAGTCCCAAACGGGCCCAGGCCTGGGCCCGCAAGGGACCGGTCCTTTGCCCACCTCTAGCCATATCGATGCGTTACGACAGTCGATCGGTGCGTGTCGTAACATTTTTCACCTGACCAAATTAGGCGGTGGTGGCGGAATCTATGCTGCGGGTGGTGGGGGTGTTTTTGTCATTTTATTAATTTTTTATATATTTGGCTGTTTAGTTAAATTAGTAAGTCTAAGGGGTTTTTATAAATTTTTAAATTTATAAAAAACAAAAATATCAAACTTTCAAGGACATTCTAGTCTTTTCATCATTAGCAAACGGAAATCACTAACAACACATGTCAGAAGGTACCAGTTTATCGTTTTCAAATCTTTTGGGTACCAATTATCGTTATGACAAATCTTAGGTAGGTGTAAGTCGTTCGACCTCAGTTAAAAATGGTGGAAGATACAGACTTTTTCCTATTTTCTCGAATTTATTTAAAGAGAAATTGTATTAATACAGAAATTTCATCTCGAAAAAGTGATGGGAGGAGGTTTATATTTCAAAATGCAGCATAAATAGAATATGTACTGTTTACTTTTTATCATTTCACTCCAAGTTCAAAGCACTCTCTGGTTGTGTGTTGTAATAAAATGCCGCCGAGTGATAGGAAAAAATCGGCTATTCATCGCTAACTCAAGTTAATTCCCTGTTTAACTATAGTTAGATAATATCTTAAGAGAAATATAATTAAAATAATAAAACTTACAAAAAGGACGCGTTGGCGTCACGAGAGATAATTGTGTCGTCTTGCCCTGATTGCATTTTTGCTTCGCCCTTTTTCGCATAAAATATTAGAGAGATTCCCCGTAGTTTTATTTGTATATAAAATAAATTAATTAAATAATAAGACACGTTTTGCTTGATGCGTGTGGTGAAAATAGCGTTTTTATTTTATCTGTTGGGGCACGTGTATAAACCACTTTCCCATGTGAAAAACCCTACACCACCTTTCATTTATCACATAATTATAATATTAGTACATAATATTTTTTTATTTATTAAGGAAAAATTAGGCCCATTTTATGAAAACAGTATGTTGGAAATTTTAAGTCTATTTAAAAAAAAAAAAATTAAGTTTTCTAAAGAACCAAAAAATTTCAAAAAATCTATATTTTATATTTATTATAGAGTTTTATAATGTATTCAAGCATCCCTCCCTTCCAACTAAAAGAGTAAAAGTTTTATTTTTTTATATGATTTGAATAATATTAATTAGTTAATAATTGTAGTTGGATAATAATTTTTAAATTTTAATATATACATAACTAAAATGGAACCTCTAAATTAATCACAAATAAAGATAATAATTAATTGAAATAAATAAATAAGATAGCACAGTAGGAGCAAAAGAAGGGAATAAAAAAGTCAATCATTAGAGGAAGCTTCACAACCTCTGAATTATCAAATTCTTTTTTCTTGTGCTTATAGCGGAACTCCTGCTGTCTTTAATATTACCTAATATTTCTTTTATTTATTATTATTCTAAAATATTTTATTAATATTAATTCGATCATCATAAGATACGGGATTTCATTTTTATTAACCTGAATTGTAGAGCAAGCGACACTAAAAGAAATAATCATACCAATACCTGAGGAGAATTTTATTACAAAAAAAATCTTTATTAAAAAAGCAAAAGAATAAAATAGAAGGAAAATTGATTTATTTATGATATTAAGTTGATTTCATTCATTTTCTCCAAAGGTTTTTAATTTTAAGTTTAATCATATCAATTATTTTAAAAAACTATTATTTAAAGATCGTTAAAATACTTGAAAATTAGCAATTTTTCAAAATGCAAATGAAATTAATCTACGGTATATATAAAAGGAAAAGAAACTGTTTATCTAGTTTTTTTTACGTGTATTTGTACAGTAAGGTCATATGTATTGTGATTTCTAAACTTTGTCCCAAAAAAAAACAATTAAAACATTTTGGGATAGTTGTATTAACTAAGTCAATAAAGATGTTTGACCAAAGTGTGCTCGATTAATCCTAAGATTAAATGCCCAAAAATGAGTTCCACGACTTTCACATGCGAGGGTCTATTAACTTACTATAAAACGTTTTAATTACTGATGTGCTTCAAATTCAAACTCAAAATCCATATTTAATTAAGAAAACACTATTCAAATGAAGAAAAAGAAAAAATTAAAGTTTTGGGACAGATTCTGTCATCGTCAATTAATAGCGGATTTATAAATTCTTCTATGAGTAGATCAAAATAAAATGTAATAACATAAAATATTTATATTAAATATTATATGTTTTTAATTGAAATTGATATAAAAAGGAAAAAAATATATATATAAATATTTTGTTTTTAAATTTGAGGGTGGGCCAGATACTCTAGGTTCGCCCTGTTGTCAATTATCAATTAGGTCTTGCTTTATTTTTAAGTAGTGATTAAAAAGGATAATAATGATTAGTAATTAATTATTATAATAAGGATTGCATTAGCTGTAATTAAAATTATATATAATTTGGACGGCAAGTGGAGTGATTTAAGTAATGCACAATTGCACATGGGACTTCTTTTTGTACCTTTAAATTCATTTCACACGCGCAACACGTGGCGTTTAAGCACGTGTTACTCAAATTTTTTGTTTCCTAAAGGGTTGTGACATTTATAACGTGGATTTATATTTCCTTAGAATTCATACATTAAAGATTTGTCTAAATTGTTGAAATTGTATCTCATTTCACACTCACTTTACATTTTTTTTTATCATTTCATTGTCCTTTGTTATGAAACTTTAAACATGAAAATTGAGGGATTTGATTAAAACTTTGTTACTCAGGATTAATTTAAAGGTGGATCTAAAAGCGTTGACAAAATTTTAATTTTTTTTTTTTCGATCAATTTAGCTGTTAATATAAAAGAAAAATAATGATGAATTTTATAGGTGTTTCATAAGTGAAATGTTGGCAAAATGATATTTACCAAAACAACTCTTGAAATTATAATTGAAGCGAGGGATTTTGTAAATATAACAAAATCTATTTTAATTTAAAAATTAAGGTTATTATTATTCACGTGATACTTTTATTTTAAACTAAAAAATGATTGATACTAAGTTTTATTTTTATCAATAAATGAATACTTCACTTTTGGATACATATATATTTATAAATGAACACTTTTTATCATTTTTATAAATAATATGGACACTTTTTTCAAGACATATATTTATATAGTGTCTATTTTAATGATAAAAAATATATTTTGAGTGACAAAAATTATAATATATATTATATCATTTTTATTTTAGCTTTTAAAATAAACTTGTTTAAATGATACTATCTATAAAAAAAAATAAAAAATACAAAAAAGGAAAATAAGATTTAGAATAAAAATGGAATGTATAATATCTTGAAAAAGCGCGTGTACCACAAATGTCTGAAACTCGAATAGCTAAAGCGAAAATGCACGAGGAACGTGATTGGTGAGCAAAAAGCCAAAAATGTATTTAGTTATATAACCAAGGAGGAAAGGGCGGCAAGGTGCACATGTTTCATGCTCTAAATTAATTAAATAAATTATATCTACGCGTCAATTTCACGTGTCCAAGTGTCACCGTGTCTTTTTTTTTTTTTTAAGCCGCCATGTATGCCTAGTCTTCAGTTTACTCAAATCAAACTGCAGCCTTCAATTTTGGCGGCACGGTTTAATTCTACGTCGCAGTTTCCTGATGACGTGGTCCTTTATTGTTGGTAGTCTTTGTTTGTCGAATGTTCTTTTAAAAATGATACAGTCATCCACCATAATACACCAACTTTATATATCGAATAATGTAATAAGATCTTTACTATTTATTAATTTCAATTTAATATTAATTAATAGTCAGAATTTTGTTATATTATTCGATACACAAATTTGATATACTACCGCTAATAACTGTAGCATTATTCTTGTTCTTTTACTCTTGTTTATGGGTTTTTTAGTTTTTATTTAATAAAAATAAAAAACAATTCGAAATTTTGTTTAATTTGGAATGGTGGATGACATAATCGAAGCTTCAATAAACAATAATTAAATTTCAAATAATTTTTATGAATAAAATTAAACCAAATTAATAAATATTTGGAACTTAACTGTGATCATTCTTATAAATAAAAGTATTTAAAACCAGTGGCATCAGTCAGCTAAGCTATAATATCTCTAATGATATATGATAATTATTGTTAAAATTAATTACGGGGATGGCTTTTGTAATTACCTTGTACTGGTTTATTAGCTTACTAAAAGTAATGACTTCCGGTATTGGAATGCATAGGGTAGAAAAATATACGGCTCTCTTTAATAGTTAAATAATAATGAGTTTACTCTTTTAGTAGATTCTAGGGTGCGTTTGGTTTATTATTTTGGATATAATTTTGAGGATAGTATTGGATTGTTGGATAGGAGAATATTATGAGGTAAACTTTAAAAATTTATGAAAAAACCTTTAAGTTTACTAATTTAATTAAAGACCCTAATATATAAAATAACAAAAACACCCCTATCACCTGCAGTGCCAGATTCCTGTCACCACAGCTGGAATCTGGTCAGAAAATTTCGTTACAACACAAACCGATCGGATCTATGCCGTAACGCGTCTTTATGGTCTTTTCCAGCCAGATCCACCACAGATCGGGCCAGAAAAGGCCAGATCTACGAACTGGTGTGGCTGTAACGGTCGAAAAAGGCTAAAACGATGGCCATCTTTAGCCGTCATTGTCAACGACGACCAAGATTTGGCAGTCATTGACGACAGATCTGGCCATTACCGGCTATTTCTGGTGGCTGTGTGACTATTGTGATAGATTACACATCCACGGATGGTTGCTGAATAACGGCAAGTATTGGTGGGTGGGGGTGTTTTTATTAGTTTTAAATTGTTTTCTGAGGGTATTTAATGAAATTAATAAACTTATAGGGTCTCAACGTAATTAAAAAAATAGACTAATATTTTGGGAATAACATGTCAAACAACATTTGAAAAATATGATTAAAAATATGGATAAAAACAATAAACCAAACAAGCCCCTAGATATTATTGAAATATTTTATTTTATTTATTCTATAGTTATTTTAATATAAACAGACAATATTGATTTAACTATAATCAATTCAATAACAATTTAATTCACTAAATTATTTCTTCTGAGTCTCATTTGTCTGTTTTTCACTCTTCACCGCTCATAATCCCGACATCGTATGGCTAGCTTTAACATTGTAATTGTCTGATTGGTTGTGTGTACAAGCCTAGGAACAAACTCATTTCCATATAAGTTACAAGTGATTTCTATCTTTATGTAAGCAAGTTGTAGCTTGCAATCCAAACTATGAATTTTTTTTTTTTTTTTTTGTTAGCTCATCCTCGGAGGATCATTACCTGTTCTTCAACGTCAACAATTAAGCTCAAGAGTCCAGCTTGTTGTGAACAAGATTAATGATTCACGAGAACGATAGTGACTCAATGGAGGAATTTTATGATTTTTTAAAAACTAAAACGATAACTTATAAGTGGCGTGTGATGCCTAACTCAAAATATTTGTTAATACACGTGAGATAGATTTGAACAAGATGATATTGACAAGTTAACTAACATTATCAAAATCTATTTTATCATTCCCCTTAACTAATTATACCACTCTGGTTTATATGGAAACATCTGACAAAAAAAAAAAAAATATATATATATATATATATATCTTATAAGAACAAACAATTTAACATAAATCTAATTTTTAAAATGCTATTTAAAAAAAAAAAAAAAAAATCTAGAAAACAAGGTCAATGGGCTAAAACTTATCCAGAAAGAGAGAAATTAGTTGGGGGTCAAGGAAAGGTCAACCCACAAGTAACACATGATTTGAGTCCTCATGTGAAGTTGATAAGAGCTTACAAAAAGTTTATTCGTCTTTAATTGTTTGTTTTGGTCTTAACGTGGGTTTTATTTATACATACATTATTATACATACCATGTTAAACCAATACTTATTTTCTATTTTAATAAAAAAATCTCAAAAAAAAAAAAAAACGAAATTTAAAGTGGCTGTCAATAATTGTGTGTGCGAAGGTGGAGAAGCAATACAGTAACATTTGTATACCAGCACACACGTGATTCTGATTCACAACTACAAACAGATTAAAATACAGTGACACCTTGCCACTTGTTATTGACATATCAATTTTTTCCTCTTAATTACAACAGACAAGATCTTATCCGGTCCCACCTCCCAAAACAAAACCACAGCTCCTCCTTTTCACACACACTATATATTTAATATATTCGCAAATAAAACGCGAATTATACCTCCAATCATACCATTCGCATATTATTTATAAATTTTTGTATTTTATCAATCAAACCATATTATTTTTTAATTATATGCCTTAGTTGTTTTATTTACAAATTATTTCTGTATTCGAATTTTTGCTAAATTTTTATAAACATATTTTTTACTATTTAAATATTATACTCATAAAATTCTCGTACCATTTTTTTGTCGTATTCATATATTTGAAATATTATATTGATTTTAACTAGATAGTTCATAAAAATGCTAAAACTAAGATTGATATTGTCATTTTTTCAAAACATATTATTAATAATATACCGTATTAAACCTGTATACATCAATACTGTATTTTTTTATATCCGAATTTTATGGTCGAATTTTTATAAACGTATTTTTCATCATTTGTCGTGTCATATCTATAAAATTTTCATAATTGTTTTTTTGTTGTAACTGTATTTACTAATATATATATTCTAATTTCTTAATGATTATAAATTCTCTCAAAATAAATACTATTTAAAAAAAAAAAAAAAAAGTGTGAAAGCATTTATTCATGGAATTAAAACGTGGTGAATAAGAATGAACGATATGCTTGTCCTTCTAGTGACAATTGTTGAATAGTAGTGGTGGTGGATATAATCATATAAAGCTGTCTCCTCCTCTCAAAAAACATATGAGGTAAGGATTTATCGGGAGGGGCTGCAGGGGAATTATCGGTCCATATTTGATGAGAAATCAGATAATTTATTCATCTTCGAATCTCATTTATGGGGAATAATAATAGACCTCAACTTGACTCTATCTGTCTCCCATTTTTGAATCCCGCCAAAAATTTAGGTCAATATCTTCATCAGGAAAACCTGCTTAATTAAAAACATCAAAATCCCCTTTTCTGTTGCCTCCATTAATTCATCAAAATCTGAGATGATTTTGACAATTCTAAGAGTAAGAGCTTTATTGCAGTTTTATCAAGTGGGAAGATCTCTCGTGATTCTGAACTAGAAAACAAAAAATTGGTAGGCGAATCCAGAAGCATTTGAGACTCCCCCATTAAATAACTTTTGGTCACTGAAATTCCGAAATTCATCGAATCTGGATATCTTTCATATGATTTTTCGTCTGATATTGTTCTATTTTTCAACTATCAATGATTTCCAAGATTTAATAAAGTTTGGAATCTCTGAATTGGATCTTTTCATATTCATACACTTATAAGGTTTACCGTAATTATATTTTCTCACTCATAAACTTCGAGAAAAATAATTAAATGTAATTATGGCAAACTTTCAATGGAAAAATGTCATTCACTCTACATTATAAGATCTTTGGATCTACCAATGGCCGGAGAAATTTCATGTCATTATCGAAATCAAAGCCTTTTCTATCACGAGGAAAATGAGCTTCACAAAACTCCATTTTACATTATGTCTAGGACCATTGAACGGATTCATGATTAATAAATATATAATAATAATAATATTTTTTATTAATCTCTACTTCTACTTGCTTCACTTAGCATTTTTAAATATACAAAAGCAAGAAAATTCAATGTACCCACTGCTCTATGATAATGATCTTAGCTTTTCTTTAAAGGATTATTGGGTTATTCATTTATTTAATTGTTTTAGCTATTGTTTTCTTACTAATAAAAATTACCCCACCTTCACCAAAATTAGTCCAAATCAACACAAAATCTTATACATTTGGAATATAATAATATTTCAACAAGGTCAGGATAACTTTGTTTATTTCATTGCATGGATGCAATGAATGATATTATTTAAGAATAAGACCATTCATCAACCTACATCTAGTTATTTAATTACGATCATTTCATAGTTATAATCTATTCTCAATAAGAAAAGACATGCATGAAATTCTCAATAGAAAACAATGTCCAATACATAGAATACAAATACAAAATTACATGACTTAATAATATCTATATATATACACGTACAAATATGCTTAAGAAAGGGCAAGAGGGATGGATGTACACAACTAAAATAAAATTAATTTATCAAAATAAATAAATAAATGAAATTCCTTAATATATAATAAAATTTGAGTCCTGACTTTGTCGTTTGGCCTTATCTCATCAGGAAAGGTTTATATTTATTATACGTAAAAACATTGTTTTAAAACTCGAACAGGAGGATAACCCGTTTTATTGCCCAGATCATGGGTCAACCGGTCCAACCAGTGACGCCAGTAATAATTTAATTTTTAAAAAATTACATATTAATCTCTTACATTTTAGTATATTACAAAAATATCCCTTAAAATTTTGAAATTAGTTCCTAAAATTTTTATTTATTTCAAAAAAGCCCCTAGAAATCACTAATTGATCCATAAACTTTTGATATATCTCCAAAACACCCCTAACAAATAATTAGTCCCTATAAATTTAAAATATTACAAATACCCCCCTAAATCCTGAACCATACAAGAGAAGCTATCAAGTCTTGGTCGAACCAGTCTGACCGACTGGTCCAGTTTGGTCCGGGTTTTAATACAGAGCGTAAAAGACTCTTTCAATGCAAAACGCAATAACTAACAAGTGTTGATGTAGGTAGGTTACATGTTGGCCAAATATTTTGCAAGGAAATACATTTAATAATAAATCAATAAATAAATAAATAATATTTAATAGACATGACACTAACCCAATTATCATAATTTATATATTTTTAAAACTTTAAAATTGGTGAATTTTGACATGTTGGATTGTTGTGATAATGTAAGATGTGTGGATATGTAAGATTTTTGGTTATATGTTTGATGTTTGGTGGATGTGTTTAATCTCTTCACATTCACCAAACATCAATCTATATATCCCTCCACTTATGTATATCTATTTGTATGGACCTGGTGATAAGCCGCTGTGTGTTGATTTATCTTGAATTATTTTTAATTTTTTTTAGTTTCCTTGGGTTAAGAATCATATGATTAATGATTATTATTATTCTATAGCTTATGGACAATTGTATGATTTGGAATTGACATTTTACGTCTGTGTTGTTTTACAGGTATGAAGATGGGAAAGTTTCTTCAGCTGTAGATTTCATCTGGTCCAATAATCTTCTTTCAGATTTTCAATTCACTTACTTCCATAACCTGTAAGGATGCAGCAGATTCGGCCATTCCGGTACCAAAGATCATGAGTAAGCAACAAAAGAGGTTTGTTATTTTTTTTTGGGCGAACGACTTGTACATACCTAAAGTTTACTGTAATGACAAGTTGGTATCCAAAAGGTTTTGAAACGACAAATAGGTACCTTCCGTCATATTCTGTTAGTGAGTTTTGTTTATTAATAGTGAAAAGACTAAAATGCCCTTCAAAGTTTCAATTTTTGTTTTTTATAAATTTAAAAATTTCTAAAAAACCCCCTAGGTTTGCTAATTTAATTAAACACCCCCATATATAAAAAGTTTGTTAAATGACAAAAACACCCCCACCACCCCAATGCGATTCCGGCCACCATCATGCCAGGAATCAGGTAGACTGCATTACGACACGATCCCCATCGGATGCGTGTGCGTAAAAAGCTTGAGTGGCCTTTTCCGCCAGATCCGCCGTCAAGCCGGCGGCGAGATGCCTTCGCCTTTTCCGGCCGTCAGTGGCGATCTCGGCCAGGAAAAGGAGGTCGACTGCCAGCGATCGCCGCCGTCGCCGCGAGATGGAGTTTTGCGGCGTCGGCGGCGCATCGCTCTGGATCTGGCGGAAAAGGCCGGATCGGCGTGTTACGACCACGATCAAGCCGAGTACGTGTATCGTGTATGAACTTTTCGGACGATTCCGCTGTGGTGGCGAATCGCGCTACTTGCCGTGGGGGTGGGGGTGTTTTTGTTATTTTATATATTGGGGTATTTAGTGAAATTTATAAACTTAGGGGGTTTTTTGAAAATTTTAAATTAATAAAAAACTAAAATTCAAACTTTTAAGGGTATTTTAGTCTTTTCACTATTAATAAACAGTAATAAACAGAAATCACTAATAGAACATGACGGAAAGTACCTATTTGTCATTTTAAAATCTTTTGGGTACCAACTTGTCGTTACGATAAATCTTGGGTATGTATAAGTCGTTCTCCCTTTTTTTTTCTTTCTTTTATTAATATATTTCTGTATTGCGCTGTTTCCGTCAATGCTTTGTACAACATTTAAAAAATTCCATTGCAAGATAATAATTAATAGGTATTCTAGCAACTATAGGAAATAACTTTGTTTGTGTCATCCTGCCGTGACAGCATTGAAAAGCAGCTTTAAATAGTGTAAAATTGCAGACTTAACCTTAAAATTGGTCTTATATGATAAATTACGACTAACTAATTGTAAACTGTCATGTCGAGATTGTGAGAGAAAGTTTGTGAGAAGAGGTTGTGGTTTATAGATGTTTTACGGAATCTCTCTGTACATAATAATTTTACATTAACTTAGTAATTAATTTGTGCAATTATATATACAAACATACAATTCATCCAAATTCTGCATCTATCATATTACCCTTCTTGGTGTCCAGAATTGAATTGTATTATCATATTATTTATTGGCACGGTTAATTATTTCAAGTTTTCAACCTTTTATTTTAGATTTAATTGAATAATAAAAATCTCCTTTCAGAGAGAATAAAAGTTTTTCACACAACCGAAGTTATTACAATTGTCCTATTGTTCAATGCTTAGAGTAATCACACCAAATGTCATAGCTAGCTTGTCTCAATTAGAAGAGCTATATATTTATAGAGCAATGTTACAGTTATCGAAGAATACATACCGAATAACGTGTCATCATCCTGTTTTCTTAAAAAAAGAAATTCATAATTAATTGATGGTCAGGATGACGCCACGTCATTCAGTGCATAAATTCAGTGTGCATTCTTTGGTAACTGTATTATTTTCCATATTTATAATAGCTTTGAGCGATGGGAAGTTGAAGGACGGAATAACGCTAGTCTTACTGAGATGAAGAGATTATCTCAATTGAAATAAAGGAAAAGAAAGGAACCTAAAAAAGTAGTAATACGGTTTTCGCACAAGGGTTCGACACACTAAAACTCTGTAAAGGAATTAAAAACGAAATGAAATAAACGACAAAAAAAAAAAGAACCTAAGAAAAGTGCTAACCCAGTTTTCACACAAACTCAGTTGCACTGGTGGTTCAGCACACTGACATTGGTCCAACAGCAGGTTAAAACAGGTAAATTATAAAATAATATTAATCATGCTATTTAATATTATTTATTTGGATTAAATTAGCATACATTGAATCTAGTGTAATTATTTAAGTATATATTTCACACATATAATATTTATATTAAATTGCTATTCTTAATTTCTTCATTATTTATTGCTTTAATTATTAATTCAACACTAAATCAACTTCAATACAAACCATTCACATCCACATAAATACTATCACAAATATTTTATAGTATATTATTTTTATCAATCTTAGGATACCATTTATATTGTGTAATCTCCTACTTATGTCAATATATCGTTTTCTAGCTACATAATGCCTATAACTATTTAGTAGATATCAACTAATTGAAACATCCAATTATTCAAACAAATATGTTATCAAAACCACTTTTATAAACAATACTGTATTGTATACAAAAAACAATACTTGAAATGCAAGCAATAAAATTACTTGCACATGGCGCGGGCCTTACTCCTAGAGTCAATTTAAATATATATTTCACACGTAATATTTATATCAAATTGCTATTCTTTTAACTTCAATACAAACCGTCCACATTCACATAAGTATTATCACAAATATTTTCTAATCTTCTATTTTTGTCAATCTTAGAATACTTTTTATACTGTGTAATTTGTAACTGATATAATTAGAAGATTTAGTGCATCGTTCTCCACCTATATAATGTCTATAACTTTGTAGTAGATGTCGACGAATTCAAACATCCAATTCTTCAAACAAACTTGGTATCAAAACCACTTTCATAAACAACATTTTATTATATACAAACAATAATATTGGAAATACAAACAATAAACATACCTGTGCAATGCGTGAGACTTTCAACTAATTTACATATATTCAGGGGCGGATCCAGCCACTTTTGGCCCACCCTCAATTTTTTTTTTTAAATGTTAATATGTATAATTTATATATTTTGGCCCACTCTAACAAAAATATTAATAAATAAAAATATTAATGTATAATTAATTTTTACTTTGGTTCACCCTAACAGAAATTTTTGGATCCGTCACTGCATATATTTATGAATCTGAGTCTGTGAACTGTCATACAGAAACAGAAGATGAAAGGAAGTGGGTTTACATGTTCTTTCACAAAATTAATGATCACGTGCCTCATTTTATTAGTATTGTTAAAAAAAAAAAAAAAAAAACTATTTGTTCATAAAACATAATATGAGAGTTTATTTATTTAACTTATTTTTGATGACAGGAGAAATCTCAAAAAATATGAAATCATTTTAGATTTGAAAACTTTTACAGTATGGGGTCCCATATTATTTAAGTCAATGGTAAGTGCTCTCCATTAGTTCTTCTGCACGTTGTGCACACGAGGAATCATGCGTCATTTTTAAACAAATCCTCCAATTCTCAAATGAATTATGATTTAATAAACTTTCAAGAGACCCCCCTTCCTCACCCTAAGTTTTTCGGGTCTTTTATTTTGGGCCAACGGGATAGATGAAAGCCCAAAATACATATGAAGGGACATATCTGATATAATCCATGTAACTTCAATGATAACTAGAACAAGTACTATTTAATAATACCAGCCTTTGTGGACTTTTGGGAATAAGATAAGGATGTTTGAATACCTTCGCCTAATATTTTGTAAGATAAAAATAATGTTGAATATTATAATTTATAAATTAAAACTCTTTTTCTTTTAATAATTATTTATTATAAATTAGTTCAGATGCAATTGTCAATTAATGCTGATAAATAGGAATTCCAGCCCAACCCAATAAGATTCTAATTGGGCTAATGAGACCCAATTCAAAATCATCCCATTCAGAAGATAAATTTAAGTTTAATCATGAATTAGAATCTAGGGCTCCGTTTGGTTCACAATTTTGTGTTTTTGGGAAAAGTTTTTTGAAAAAAGTTAAAAAAAAAAAGTTGAATTTGGCGGGTATTACGATGTAGGATTTACAAATTGTAAACTACCCCCTATGTTTGTTTTTTTACAAAACACTCCTTATAATAAAACATTAAAAGTTAACAAAAACACCCCCAATCCACCCTCAAATACGGACAGCCGACCACCACCGCCGGACGGTGGCCGAAGTCGCTGTAACAAAAACATTAAAAATATTTATGGGTATTTAATTGAATTAATAAATTTAGGGGGTTTAAAAAATGTTGAATAAAGTTGAATAATATTGTGAGTTTTTGAATATTTTACTATTTAACTTTTTTGGGAATACTAAAAGTAGTATTCCCAAAATCAAACCAAACGAAACCTAGTTGATTATCAAAGCCATTCAAGATGCAATCATCGATTCTCCCCTGAAGTTTTATCTGGTTCAATTTAGGATTGTTTTTCTTTTTTAATTAATTTCGGGGCTTACAAAGAGTCCAGGGAAAAGCCCAAAATCTCAAATGGGCCAATTTGTGTATAGTGGGTCAGACAGCTTATGGCTACCCCATTCTCAACTGAACCAAATAGCTCAGGAGGTGTTTCATCGCACTTCTTCAGAATATGATCTTGGGCATGACTAAATTCAACTTGCAGTCATCGTTTGCGGTTTCTCTTATTTAGCTGACGAGGTGTTTCATCGCATCTCTTCAGAATCACCTATTTGAACCAGCAAATCAACTTTCCTTTTCCACCCTCTTTATTTTAATTTTAATTTTATTCAATTTGATCGTCTTTCTTCTCATGGCCTCTGATAATCCCATGGACAAGAACACCGTTTTCAGAAAACTCAAAGCGAAATCCGGTAACAAGGTGTGTTTTGATTGCAATGCGAAGAACCTTAGTATGGAAGAAGAGGTGGGTTTACCATCATCACTTGTTGCTTCTCAGTCGGCACAAGAAGCTAATGGACTTTTGGATTTTAAGATCCTGGAAGATACGAAAGAAAGTCGTATAGAAAGCAAGAAACTCATGATGTCCCTGTTTCACCAAAAGTTTCTCGTACAGTTGTTACCAGTACTGTCAAAAAGCCTCTTGGTGCGAAGAGAACAGGGCAGACTGGTGGCCTTGGTGCACGAAAGCTTATTACAAAGCTAGCTATTGGTGGTTTCCTCTCGATACAATTATCTTAGCTGCAGGAGTATCTAACATAGAGGACAACTGCATTTGCTATTTATTTTGTGTTTTTCATGTTTGATTCAAATCTTGTCTTAGTAAAACATTTTTATGTAATGCAGACAAGTGAAAGTGTCTATGACCAGAAACCTGAAGAACCAACTGTCCCAGTTCCCACATCAACTAGCAACACTCCACCTGCTGGTTCGTCTTTTGCATCTCGCTTTGAGTATGTGGAAAATGTCCAATCTGCTGAATTGAGTTCTGGTGGCCCTCAAGTGCTTAGTTATGTAGCTCCAACAAAGTCAACAAGCTTCTTTGCAGATTATGGAATGGACAATGGCTTTCAAAAGAAAGCTAGTTCCTCAAAAGTACAGGTAAGCTTCTTGGCTGTCTTCCTCAGGTTAAGGCAAGGGCAAAAGACTTGACATGCACAAATATATCAATGAAAAGTCAAATTAACTGGACATAAACACTTGAGGAATATGGTGATATGTACATTTGTGCGTGCAAAACGAAAGTTAATTTGTAACTTCTCAAACATGAAACCCAAAAACTACTGATTTCTGATATCCCTCTATAAATTCCCCCCTTGCTCTGAGTTGTGTTTTTATAACATTCAGTGCAAAGTCAATATGGATTTCTTTTGATATAGAATGATAAAGCTTGTTGTTTTCTGGTCCTTTCATTTTCAACATTTGGGTGTGTTGGGGCTGCCACAAAAAGTAATCTTTTCATTTTCTGTCACAAATATTATGTCATTTGGTTTGGTTCACCCCTGTTAGCTATGGCTTTGTTTGAATGATGCATGTGCTTTTTGGGGTTCAGAGCAAAGCTACAGACATTGATTCTCAAGTTTCTTTGCAGAAGTTCTCTGTATGTGCTTTTACTCTAACCTGTTTGAAATTTTTTTATTCATAATTTTGTTTCAAGTCACAGTTTTTCAGTCTTGATGCAGATGCTATAATTCCATATATTATGCTGTAGTTTTTTTAGCTAACAAATGTTAAAATATCAGAAGAGTTTCGTAAGATGACTTTAAATATGAACTCTTTGTGGTGTCACAAATGACCTTTTTTTTTTTCCAGGGTTGGGTGGGCTGGGTTTGCGAGAGTGGTGGAGCGTTTAAAGTTTGTGTTCCAACTTGTGGACTTGCAGTCATTGTTTAAGAACAGAAAAGATGATGATTTAATTAATTAATATGATGACGCCAAAATAAGGTTGGCGTAATTTTCAAATTATGTTGGTTAGGCTTTTAACATCTCTTTTAACAGCCATAAGCCACCTGCCCTCCATGGCATACCCCTAATTCAGTTCCCAGAACATGCTGGATTCTATTGTAATTAACTTTAAATTCCGTAATCAAATTAATTAATTTTAATCAATTAAATATTTAGAGGAATTAATCATTTTTTTTTTCCATATCAGAATGAATACAGTAACCAGTATACCAAACAGCAAAGGCTATTTACGTCATTCTCCCTTGCTATTAAAGCAATAAACGACAAACAACCATACAACTCTTGTTAAACCTGTAAGGACATTTTTGTTATTTACAAACTATCCACCTAATAATAATAAATAAAAAAATTGAATCTCCCAATTTAATTTAAAAACACAAATAACATTTAGCGTTTGCGGTTTCACTTATTTAGCTGAGGAGGTGTTTCATCGCACCTCTTCAGAATCTCCTATTTGAACCAGCAAATATACTTTCCTTTTCCACCCTCTCTATTTTTATTTTTATTTTATTCAATTTGATCATCTTCTTCTCATGGCGTCCGATAATCCCATGGACAAGAACACCGTTTTCAGAAAACTCAAAGCGAAATCCGATAACAAGGTGAGTGTTTTCTATTTATCTCTGGATCTGATTCAGATCTGTGAAATTTCCTATTGGATCTTCAAAATTTTGGCTGTTATTTAATTTTTTTTTTTTTAAATTGTTTTTGGTTGTAGATGTGTTTTGATTGCAATGCGAAGAACCCTACCTGGGCGTCGGTAACGTACGGGATCTTTCTATGCATCGATTGCTCCGCTGTTCACCGGAGTCTCGGTGTACACATCAGCTTCGTTAGGTAATAAAGCTGTTATTATTCCGATCTCTATTTTTTTTTTCTATTTAGCAAACCTTATTGTAATTCTTTATTATTTTAATGTATAAAATTTTCTGCATTATATTTATATGTTTGTAGACGAATTCGACTACGTACGATCAAAATTATGTTGTAGCGATCGGCTATTTTTGTTGGTTGGATCACGACGTTGTTGCTTTTAAATTGTAATGTGCTATTGTATTTTGATTATTGCGTTAACATGGATGGTTATTTGAGTTCAGGGTTATGTGATCTATTTAGGCATTGGGGATTTGGTGATAACTGCTTCAGTTGCAAGCATTGCTTCTGCCAAAATCTAATTTTTTGTTTAATTGTGTCTACTCTTTCGAACATTTTTAGCTCTTCTGATATTTTGAACTTCTTTGATCGTTTCTATATGATCTCTCTTAATCATGAACATGTGTCTTTTAAGCAACGATAACTTGATGATATAAGAAAATTTTTGGTTAGAAGTTAGCAGTGTAGGGCTCGTTTAACATTTGCTGGGGCAGAGTTTATGCTTGTGATGCCTTGAAATTGTTTGTGGTTGTTTAGATCTGACTGATAGATTGTGATCTATCATTCATTATTGATTTATGACGGTATTTGGCCTTTGGTCTAATTTATGGTTTGTGTTGGTGTTTAATAATTGTCAATTAGAGATGAGTTGGTGTATAATTTCATATCAACTAACTTTGGAAGGCTGCCCTTTGTCTTTTTGTTTTTCATTTTAAATACTTTCTCAACTTAATAGTTTAAATGCATGTCATAGTGATTGGCTTCACTCCCTTCTTGTTATCCCTAAATGATTCTCCATGTTAAGGTTGAAAGATTAGTGCCAAATCATGCCTCTTTCCATTGTTGAAATTTCTTCTATGAATTTTAGTTTTAGTGTGAAAGGGTAAAGTTTGAAATCTTTGTTGAACTGGTATATATATTAATTACTACTTTGAAAATCTGAAACGTTCTTCAGAGGATCTTACTAAGGAGTGGGGTATGTTTATATGTGTGACTGGCTATGGTTTATAGTTTGGAAGTATGTTTTGAAGTAGAATTACTGCATTAAATATTCTTAGGATCTATTAAGTTTAATTGACAAAAAATTCTATCTCTTAGATTTTACTGAAAGAAAGACAATTCTTGCAACATTACTTAAGCTCCTTAAATTATGACATCAGTTTGAAATCATTTGTTAATTTTTTCTTAACCACATTCTCTTTGCTTTAGTCCCTTGATTGTTTTCAATTTCAATTTGATTCTGTGTTTTGTTGAAAATTAGCTTTTTATTTTTTATTTGTATGAAGAAAATGCTTAATTGGTTGATGCTGATCAGCCACCGTATTTGCTTTCTGTTCTGTAATCCTATCTAGTTGAGTTATCATCGATTTTCCCGGGTAAATATAGCGATACAGCATGTATGTTATCTATGCTATTTAATGAAGAAAGCAGAAGGATGGAGTCCTCATTTCAGCTAAGAATAATTGTTGTCTTTTTTTCGAAGGGATGTCTTTCCCAGTAGCCCCTAGCTATTAACTGATCAAGTACGACTCCATATAATTATGTGTTTTATTAGCACACCTATTATGAAATAAATATATTGGTGACTTTTCTTTCTTTTTTCTTTTTCTCTTCCTTAATTATTATTAATTTTTTCTATTCATATAGGTCGACAAATTTAGACTCATGGAGTACTGAGCAGTTGAAAACGATGATGTTTGGAGGTAACAACCGTGCACAGGCTTTTTTTAAGCAGCATGGATGGAGTGGTGGGGGCAAAATTGAGGCCAAGTATACTTCAAGAGCTGCTGAGATGTACAAGCAGATACTTGCGAAAGAAGTTGCTAAAAGTATGGCAGAAGAGGTGGGTTTACCATCATCACCTGTTGCTTCTCAGTTGGCACAAGCAGGTAATGGACTTTCAGATGTTAAGATCCTGGAAGATCCAAAAGAAAGTTGTATAGGAAGGCAAGAAAGTCATGTGGGAAAGCAAGAAATTCATGATGTCCCTGTTTCACCAAAAGTTTCTCATACAGTTGTTCCCAGTACTGTCAAAAAGCCTCTTGGTGCGAAGAGAACAGGGAAGACTAGTGGCCTTGGTGCACGAAAGCTTACTACAAAGGTAGATATTAGTGGTTTCCTCTCTAAACAATTATTTTAGCTGCAAGAGAATGTAACATGGAGGACAACTGCATTTGCTATTTATTTTATGTTTTTCATGTTTGATTCAATTCTTGTCTTAGTAAAGCATTCTTATGTAATGCAGACAAGTGAAAGTCTCTATGACCAGAAACCTGAAGAACCAACTGTCCCAGTTGCCACATCAACTAGCAACACTCCGCCTGCTGGTTCGTCTTTTGCATCTCGCTTCGAGTATGTGGAAAATGTCCAATCTGCTGAGTTGAGTTCTGGTGGCCCTCAAGTGCTTAGCCATGTAGCTCCACCAAAGTCAACAAGCTTCTTTGCAGATTATGGAATGGACAATGGTTTTCAAAAGAAAGCTAGTTCCTCAAAAGTGCAGGTAAGCTTCTTGGCTGTCTTCCTCAGATTAAGGCAAGGGCAGAAGACTTGACATTCACAAATATATCAATGAAAAGTCGAATTAACTGGACATAAACACTTGGGGAATATGGTAATATGTACATATGTGCATGCAAAAACGAAAGTTAATTTGTAACTTCTCAAACATGAAACCCGAAAACTACTGATGTCTGGTATCCCTCTGTAAATCCCCCCCTTGCTCTGGATTGTGTTTTTCTAACATTTGTTTTATGACTTATGTGATATGAGATTTAGTGCAAAGTCAATATGGATTTCTTTTGATATAGAATGATAAAGCTTGTTGTTTTCTGGTCCTTTCTTTTTCAACATTGGGTGTGTAGGGGCTGCCACAAAAAGTAGTCTTTTCATTTTCTGTCGCAAATATTATGTCATTTGGTTTGGTTCACCCTGTTAGTTATGACTTTGCTTGAATGATGCATGTGATTCTACTGTATTATTCTTACTTCATCCTTATATTACTGTATTATCAGATTCAAGAAACTGATGAAGCAAGGAAGAAGTTCTCAAATGCAAAAGCTATATCATCAGCCCAATTTTTTGGGGATCAAAGCAAAGCTATGGACCTTGATTCTCAAGTTACTTTGCAGAAGTTCTCTGTACGTGCTCTTACTCTAACTTGTTTGAAAAATTTTATTCATAATTTTGTTTCAAGTTACATTTTTTCTTGATGCAGATGCTATAATTCCATATATTATGCTGTAGTTGTTTTAGCTAACAAATGTTAAAATATCAGAGGAGTTTCGTAAGATGACTTTAAATATGAACTCTTTGTGGTGTCACAAATGACCTTTTTTTTTCCAGGGTTGGGTGGGCTGGGTTTGTGAGAGAGGTGGAGAGTTTAACTTAGAAGTGTCTATGGGGGTTGATAATGAACACAATCGTCAATCAATGGTCTAGCATGGCTTATTAAATGATAAATTAACAAGGTTTAAAACACCTTCAACCTGCATAATTTTCTCAAACTGACTTCTGGAAACATCTAACTTACGGAAATTCCTAAACATGTCTTTTTGTTGCTAGCATTTTGTTTAGTGTATTCATCCATGAAACTTGAATGCTAATTTAGTGTTGATGTGCTATTAGAAATTACTTTTGTTCATAAATTCAAATAGAAATTGCTCCGGGGTCCAGTGAGGTGGAATGTACGTATTCACTCGTGTTTTCAATTTCATTAATGAAGTTTTTTTATCCCCAGAGTTCATCGGCAATCTCTAGTGCTGATCTTTTTGGTCACGATGCTGATAATTCCCCTATTGACCTTGCTGCTAGTGACCTCATCAACCGACTCTCATTCCAGGTACAACCATGAAATGTTAAGATACCAGCAAACTGATCTAATTAAATTTATCGAGTATGAAGATCCATGAGAGATTAGGCTTTATTCTCTTTTTTATTTTGATTATCTTATTTTCTTTCCAGGCACAACAAGACATCTCCTCCCTTAAGAACATTGCCGGAGAGACTGGGAAGAAGCTAAGCTCCTTGGCATCCAGTTTAATGACAGATCTTCAGGACAGAATCCTCTAATTATGTAATAGATATTGCCCTTTCTCAAATATATCTGCAGTTTGTTACATTACCAGCCAACTTCTTATGTAGGGAATGTAAAATGAGTCGATCATACAATTCTTTTTGAAGACAAATAAATTTTTAGAACTCTTCCAGGCCTATCTCAGCCTGGGCTTTTATTATGTTTTAGCACAGGGTTTGTTTTGAGACAAATTATATGTGCCTTTTCGGTTTCGCATGGTAAATTTTATGCCCCCTATGTAAAACCAAATCCAAATTTCCTGCTGTGTATTAAGATGTTTCAGGAATTGCGAGTTTAATACAATGTTGTCTTCTATTATTCTGGGTGGAAACAAATCTTTACAAAGCAACTTAAGCTGTATCTAAAATCTTTTGTTTTGTTCTCTTAAAATTTTTCAGATGGTGATTCTTTATTCTCAATAGAGTAAACTGACATTATTCCCACCCAAGGTTTAGTGAAATCTCATGCTGGTACCCTTCATTTCACAAATTCCAGATTCCCACTCAGGGCGTCTTCGAACATTTGTAATCTTAGGCAAGAATTACTTTAGCGGCCTTTTAATAATATAAACATATATTAAAAAATTATTTCAATTTTTTTTTTTTTTTTTGCCTTTTGAGATGCAAAATCACTAATTAAATTTTTATATTCAAGTTTAAAAACCAAATCTTTTTCAATTGATAATATAGATAAATTACTTAATCTTTCTTGTGACATAGTTGAACGCAAATAAGATTTTATTAACTTTAATTTTGAAAAACTTCTTTCTGTTGAAGCTACAGTAACATGAATAGTTAACATTATTCTATAAACTATCCATGCATTTGGAAAATAATTCACCTTTTTTATAAAATATAGTATCTCAAGTGGTGTTTTAATTTCTATGTTTATAATTTATTTTAAAACTTTTAAATCTGAATATAAATATAAACCATCAATATCAGAGAGCATGTATGTTTTTAAAAGTTTTCAAGATTTAAACAATGTTTCTGCAAACTATCATCATCAAGCATTTTTAACTTTTCTATAGTATAAATGAAACCAAAATTATTACTATATATTTCAAATTGTTCAAACCTACTTTGAAGTGAGGAAATTGCATGATCAACTAAATATGTGAAATAATTTATTTTAAAAGATTTTTCAGTAGACAATTTCATTTCTTCATTTTCATTCTCATCAAATTGTTTTTTTCTCTTTATTATACGTTTTTCATGAAATTTTGGTTCTCTATTCATTTGCTCTGCTATCTCTTTAGTATAAATCATAGAAGATGTAAACCCATTTTCTCTATATTTTTCAAAAAAATGAAACAAGACCTTTCAACTGATCTGTTGCAGCAACAATGTTCATATTTTTAGATTGTAAATATTTTACTAACTGTATTAACAGCAAATAACATTTCATACCAAATATTCATGCCTAATAGAAATTTAAAATTTTCAATCTCATATGTTACTAAAGAAATAGCTTCACTTTTTGTTTTAGGATTTTCACTAGTTTCTGCTAATTGATATAAAACATCTCTTATTTGTGGAGCTTGAAATTTTATTGCTTTAACACTTTCAACACGACTTTCTCAACGTATTTGTGATAATGGCTTAAGTGTCATATTAGAAACATGATCTTGCAAAATTTTCCATCATTTTGTAGAAGAAGAAAATAATGAGTATATACATTGTGTCACTCCAAAAAATGTAATAGCATTAGCACACGAATTAGTCATATCACAAAGAACTAAATTAAGACTGTGACAGCCACATGGTGTATAAAATGCTCTATAATTTATATCTAATAATCTTTTTTGTTCACCTTGATGTTTACCCTTCATATTAAACCCATTATCATATCTTTGTTTATTTACATTAAATTCAAGATTTTTTAATATACTTGTGAGAACATTAAAAAGGCCTTGACCAGAAGTATCATCCAATTCTATTTTTATTGGACTTATTGAAATATTTACACATCTTAATATAAGTGATATTTGTTCTTGATGACTTGTATTTGGGGTACAATCAAGTATAACTAAAAATAATTTGATTCTTTGATTTTTTTAATAATGGTATTTCTTATTTCTAATGCTAAAATATTTATCAACTCATTTTGTATATTATGACCAAGATAATGAGTATGAATTTCTCCATTTTGAATATGTCTAAGGTGTTCTTGCATTATTGGATCAAACTCACCAATCATTTCAATTAAACTCAAAATTTTTTCATTATTTTCTTGATAAATATTCTCATTTGTACCACGAAATGCCAAATTATTTTTTAAAAGATTTTTTACAACCGCTATAATTCTTAATAGTACATTCTTCCAATGCTCTTTCTCTTTATTTATTTTCTCTTATAAATATTTATCAATTGTTTTGTTTTTAAGCAATCTCATCTCAACATCAACCCAAATGTTCATATTTATAGCATGTTCATTGCTTGTTTCGTGACTCTTAAGCTTGGCACTAAGATTTTTCCAATCTTTACACCCTTCATTTGCTAATTGAATTGTATTTGCTTTTAAACTAAATAATTTACAACAAAAACAAAATACTTTATTTAATTCTTTTGAATATATTAGCCATTTTCTATCATGTTTTTCTCCATTTGGTAATTTTCGAATATAATGAATCGTAGAAAAGCGTCTAGAATTTTCATCTCTTGGAAAATCTAAAAGTTGTCTAATTGGACCCTTCTCAACTAATAAATCACATAAGTTTGTGTCTAAATTATTCTAGTGTACTAGGTCATAAATATTTTTAATAGTTGTTTTATCTTTATCATTAATATTTTTATTTTTGTCGAATGGAATTTCTTCTTCTAAATTTTCATGACTCTTCACTAGTATTTGATGAATTTGAATTGTTATCTTTAAAAATTTCTTCACAATTTGCAATTGATTTTTCATTTAAATTTTTATTTGTTTTTTCTAGCATTTGGTGTTTTTTATTAATAACAAATTTATCAAGTACACCTTTTTGGGATTGAATTAGTTCTTCTATTTTATTTTTTTTTCTTACATTTTTCAAATCCAGATTCACACTTCCTAGTAAACATCTATATTCAAAGAATAAATAATTTAGAACTCTTAATATTATTTGGTTAAATAAAAATAATTATAAAAATTAAGAAGGAACTTTAGCACCTGATTTGTGCTCCTGATTTTGCTTTTTGTTGTGCTGATACTCAAAAATCTTATACTATTACCCTGCATAAAAATAATAATGCAAATCAGTTATTCACTTGATCATATATAAAGTAAAATCAGTTGAGAATGCTAAGAGTAAAATGATTTAAAGCTCTTAATATTACCTTGCATAAAAATAATAATAATGTAAATCATATTCATTTGATAAATTTACGTAATAAAGATGAGAAATGAGAGATAAGAGATGAGAGATGAGAAAGGAGAGAATGAGAGTAAAAGATGAGAAAACTTTAAGTGAAATGAGGTTTATATAAGAGATTTTGGAGAGAGAGGAGATGTGATTTGACATTTGAGAGTTGAAGAATTGCGTGAAGGTGTTTCAATTTTCAATGGAAAAATGAGCCGCCAATTGTGTTTTAAGTTTAGAGATAGGCATGGCTGATTGGACATAGGGTGGGATTGATGGGAATTGAGAAATTATAAATATATTAAAAAAATAATTTTGGATTGAGATAGGCATAGGCGAGTACATGGTGGGATTGATGAGAATTAAAAAATTATAAATATATTAAAAAATAATTTTAGGCCGCCTTTTTTACCCCCTTTTTTGAGGGCCCTAGGCAGGGGCCTCACCTACCTAAGGGTTAAGCCGAGCCTGTTCCCACTCTTAAATGGACATCGTTAGTGACAAGTGGGTTGTGGGGTTATGACATAGGGGCAAAGGGTTCTTTTACCAAATGCTTGGACCCTTTTCTTCTTTGTCTCCCCTCCTCTTCTTCACAGCTCATTCCAAGCAATCTCATCTCAAATCACCACCACAGTTGGCCAAACTATCCCATCCCAAACCACCACCACAGTCGACCCTTCTTCTTTCCAACCACCAATTGGCCAAACCACCACCACAAGTGACCCTTCTTCTTTCCCCGCAACACAACAATCAAAATAAAGAATCAAACAAAATACAAAAATAGAGACAAAATGCAAAAGCAAAAAACTAAATAAAAAATCAAACAAATCAAAAATAAATTCCACAGCTCAATCAAACTTCAATTTCAATTGATTTTGCAAAACCCAAAGTTGGTTGGCGGCGGTGGACGACAGGCAATCGTGGTTGGGAAGGTTGGGGGTTTTGAAGGGGCGATGTTTGTGAGTGCGGGGGTGGTGTCATTTGGGGTTGAGGCCGCCAGAATCAATGGGAATTCAGTTGGGGATAGTTGCACAGCGCGTACAAAAAAAACTTGTTTCAACTGAGGAAATGTTGGGGTTTGGGTGTGGAAGGTTCAGGTAGATGGCGGTGGTTTTGGGTGAAATAGAGTTGGAAAAGTGGCGAAAAGGTTAGTGGCTAGAATGATTTCAAAATATGGCCAGGGGGTGATTTGCTGGATCTGCAGGGTGGGGGATAGAAGGGGGTTTGGTATGGTTGGGTTGGAGGATCAAACAGTGGTGGCGGGGGGTCAAGACGCTCTCAGAATCAAGCAGGGGGGCTTGAAACGACAACCGTTTTGAGATGTGGAGGAAAAAGAAGAAGATGGGAAAAGGAGGCGGAGATGTAGAAGAAATGGGAAGGGAAAAGAGAAAAAGACCATTTTAGCCCTCAACTATTAAAATATCACTAACGACATCCATATAAGGGTGGGAATTTGGAATTTATGAAACCAGGGGTACCAACCTAAGATTTTACTAAACCTTGGGTGGGAACGTTAATTATTCTTCTCAATATGCTTACATATTGAGGTTTTTCAGCGTTATATTATACCAATGTTTTAATAACCAACCTAGGAAGAAACTTGGCGAAGTTGTAGGGTCTCAGGTGACCATTCTAACTGATTTGACTAGCCGGTAAAACCGAGTGTCAAAAATTTTAAAATTCGGCAAATACACTCCTAAAAATTACATGTAAGTCCCTACAAGTTTGGAATTTAGCAAACACACCCTGAATACAAATCAGCCATTGACTAGTTTGTGATGGTGACACAGCAAATGCAATCACAATTGGTCCTTGAGCCCATACCTTAGAAGATCTACCCAAGATTTGGCCAAAATCGACCGATTTCGGCCACATCTAACAAACGCCAACATTGACCAATTTCGGCCAAATCTCACCATCGTCAACGTCACCCTCTCATCACCACGAAAATACTCCCCTCAACCTCCTAACCAAAACCTATCTCACCCCACCCTCGTTCACTTCGCCAATCACCGACAAAAGCCGGCTATTGCCACCGTTGGTTTTTTTCGAATTCTGGTAGACTAATTCCTTAGAAACCAATTTGGTTACGACCGTTGTACTCACTAGCACTTCCTCTTTAAAAGCCCCAAAATCCCAACCTTTAATTGTTCGTTGATCATCATCCCAAATTCTAGGGTTTTGGGGGAATAGGGAAATTGTTAACCTAGCTCGATGAAGGTCCCGAGTCACGGTTAAACTGGTTTCACCTGCCGGGTCGGGTTTTAAAACACTATATTATACCATTAAATTCCATTAGTGGTGTGTTTGGTTAGGGTCAATAGAAGATTATTAAGGTAATGTCATCTTATATTATTTGATTACCACGTTTGATTGTCAAGTAACATAAAATTTCAATAATCTTCCAAAACTAATAGTAGTTACTACTAGTAATATAGAAGATAGTCTGATTACCTCTATTTTCTTAGGTATTTTAAGATTACTTGGTAATCGTATTTTTGTTATAATTTTACCCCTTATTAATAAAATTTTAGGACAATAATGCCTTTGTTTTAAAGACAATTTATAAAAATACTAATGAACTATTTTATCCTTATATACAAAGGTTTTAGGACATAAATACCCTTGTAATTTAAAAAAATAACCCAAAGGTGATGGTTGGATTTGGCCACAACGGCTGGCGTCGACGGAATGACACACGACTGGTTGGATTTGGTCAGCCATATGCCGGTAGGACCTTTTTCGGCCATGGATCACACTGCCAGATCTGGCTGTTTCACGGCCAAAGATATTGCCGTGAAACAACCACAAATATGGTCGTGAAACTTCTAGGTCTTTGGCCGTGAAATGGCCGCTGGTTCATGGCCAGATTTGCGGCACAGCAATATTAATATAACATACCTACCAATTTATTCCAACGAACTAAACACATTTTCCTAAACATTCCCAATAATCTTCAAGATAATCTAATTTTTTCATTAATATAACATTCCCTGAATTAAACACACCCTAAAGATCATACGAGTTATGTATTGGATAAAGGTGAGATAATAGATGATAATGGATGGAATTTGGGATGGGTTTGCGTAGCCTCATGCGTGAAAACGCAAACCAAAAAGCTCATGATTGCCTTGTATTTTAGTGTATTATTATTATTTTCTGTTCGCCCTAAATCCTGATAGAGTGAAAAAGGATTCAAAATAATTAAAACAAAAACCTGAAATTTATAAAAATTTAAAAGAAAACAAGAAATCAGAAATTTTACCAATTTTCAAGAGATAATTTGCTCATTTTAGCAATCAAAATGTGTTAACCATCTATATTACCACCAAAAATTAAATCAATCAACTATCCATATTATTGTCTGTGATTTTTTCACTAAGGTTGGAGAAGTTAGAATTCCACGAAGTTGTAGTTCGACCCAGAATCAGTTTGGCTCAAGACTTGTTAGACCTAGCATAAGCTTGTCGAAATATAATTTGACCTAGCATAAGCTAGTCGCGACCAATCTTGATAGTTGTTCGAGCAAGTCATAGATAAACTCAGATCCCGGATATCTCAAAAATGATCAGATCAACAACTATGATAGCGCGATCTTATCGCTCAATCGCGAGAATATCAGAGTTGCATTGTAATCTTGATTTTTATTCCTTTAATTTTGCTATTTCCTTTATAAAAAACTTGTATATAAACCCCATTTAATGATGAAAAAGGGGTTAGCAAATTATTCTAGGCACTATATTGATTTCTTGTAAGCTCTATAAGCAAATAAGAAAAACAATGGATGTAGGCTCAAGATTCAAACTTGCCAAACCACTTTAAAAATCTTCCTTATTCTTTACATTCTTGTTTTTACATTGATAACATTGTTGATTATCCATAATCACGCTCACATCGATTCTGATTCCGTCAAGGTTAATCGGATCACTCTAATTACTGTATTTTTTTGTATCAACACATATAATAAATATTTAAATATAATTTATATATTCTACGTATTTTTACCATGTAAATATGTTTATCTTGTTAAATGTTTTTTTTTCCCCTTTTTTTTGGCTGTAAAAATCCCACATCCACTAGGAATAGGGATTAGTAGGTGATTTATTAAGCCTTTTGCTTGCCCCCCTTATAATCCCGTTTTTAATGTGAGTTCTATCTAGTGGGTTTGTAACAAGGAAAATGATACAGTTACTGAAAAGTTTACACCGAATTTGTGCACCGAATGACGTGACAAAATCCTGACCATTGATTAATATTAACTAATAATAAATAAACAGTCAGGATTTAACCACGTCATTCGATATATACGTACTACCCGTCAGAATCGTAACATTACTCTTGTAACAATTAGTATTCTCATGTGTTTTTAAACTAAATTTTAGGGGTTTTAAAGAGTTTGGGCGAGTTATGAAATTCGAGGATCTCTTGAGGGATCTACAACAATTTTCAATTACCCGCGGGGGGTAATTAATGTATTTTCTGAACCGCAGGGGTGTGTTAAATATTTCACCAAAGCTTAAAGCAGATTACCAAAATTACCCCTTAATCAAAAGTAAATTAGTTATGTTTTTAAGTGAAAAAGCAACAGTAAAGGAGTGAGCTCGCTCGCAATTTGCATCTCTTTCATATTCAATTCACTTTGAGTTTTCAACCAAAATTTGATTTTGGCTAAGCAAGAAAAGCCAAACAAATGGCGGCTGAGTTTTTCCCTCTCTTTTCAAAACCTATCTAAATACTTCCCGCTTCTTCACAAACCCTAAAAAGCTCCTTCCAAATTTTAAATCCCTCGCATTCTATTCCTAACGTCAGTAAATACAAGCCCGAAACGAAATTTCTGATTCTTTCTTATCGTTCTCTTTGAATCCATTCTCTATATCAATTTTCGCTTACTCAATGAATACCCTTATGACCGAAATCCTAGAACCTGACTCTGGTCCTTCTCAGAATCTTCATGAGTCGCCGCATAAAGAAACCCTAAATGACCAATCTTTGGTTTCTTTATCTTCAAATCGAGATGGAACTTCACCAATTTCGGGTATAGTCCCTTCTACTTCAAAAACCGTTGATCGGTCTTCTTCATTAATGGAAGATACTGAAACCCTAGATGATAATCATGATAGTTATCAATCGTTGGCTCATTTTGGGCCTCAGCCTTTGAGTATCGATGGGTCTTCAGAAGCAATGGGTCCCCAAGAAAATCTAGTAGACTGTGATGTTGAAGAAGAAGATAATGATGAAGAAAATTACAGTGATTCTTTCCGGCCGTACTCGAACTCACGGTCAGAGAAGCTGTGGCCTAGTAGCAACATCCTGTGGCCGTCTAGCAGAGAATTTGTACAAATCAGGCCTACTGGAGTGGTTAGTTATCAAAATTTATTTGAATTTTTAGTAATTGTAAAGGAATCTTGATAAGTTGGTTAAATTTATGTGTTTTTGTTTATGATTTTGCAGGCTGCAGGGCTTGAAAATCTGGGGAACACATGCTTCATCAATGCAATTCTGCAATGCTTCACTCATACGGTGCCCTTTGTTCAGCGTCTTCGTTCTTGCAATCATGTAAAGCCATGTGATGGTAAGGTCAATTACTCTTTTTGGGGTTTTTATATTCTGAATAAGTAGCAAGTTTATATGAATGGCCACAACATTTGGAAATGTTAGGATGTCGAAGAACGTGATAGTGGTAGAAAAGATGCATTACCAAATTTTAAAGGGGAACTTTTAAATTGTAAGATTGAACGTAAGACTCGTAATGATATAGTTTTAACTTTTCAGTCTTGTATTACAAGGCTTACTTTTGGTATTAGAATATGCCGTTATTGTAGCTGAAGACTGACTCAAATATATTGATTTTTGTTAGTATTTGTTTCTTACTTCTGAAAATTGGAATTTAATTGTATCTGGATTGCAATTTTTACAGGTGCTAGTGAAGGATTCTGTGTTATTTGTGCTCTTTGTGAACAGATTGACCTTTCATTAACTTCTTCAGGAAAAGTTGTCTCTCCTTCAAAGCTTGTTGAGAATTTGCACAGTATCCTTTTTCGCATTTATTTATAATCATACAATTTTTTTTTTTTCTGTTTATTTATAATCATGCAATTTTTTTTGTGTTTGTTTATGATCATGCAAATATTTCCTCTTGTTGTTTGGTTTTTTTTGGGTGATTTGTCACTATAATACAGGAGCTTTTAATCATAGTTATTGGATTTTTGCACATTATATCTAATATGGCTTAAATTAGTTTTGTTGCAGCAGTTAAGTTTATGATACTTTTGATGCATCTAACGCTTAGAATGCTACATCTGTTCACCTATTTTGCAAGATATATTGATGTTTGGAAGGGAGTTTTTTCAATGAGTTCTTGTCATTGATTGTTATTCTTAATTTATAATAATTAGACATTTCATCTTCCTTTGAAAGATACCAGCAAGAAGATGCCCATGAGTTCCTGCAGTGTTTGTTAGATAGACTTGAAAGATGCTGTTTGGACTCTAAGAAAATAGATGAGAGTTTGTCTCGCAAAGATAACAACATAGTGGAGCAGATTTTTGGTGGCCGCCTCATTAGCAAAGTATGAAATGACTTTTCTGAACATAAATGCTACTTTGCTCAATGTTTGGATTATAGATTCTTTTATTGTATTTTCTAATTGCTAGCATTTGCATTTCAGTTGCAATGCTGCAATTGTGGTCATTGTTCTGACACATATGAACCACTAATTGACCTGAGTTTGGAGATTGAAGAGGTTGGCTCTCTTGAAGCTGCACTGGAATCTTTCACTAAGCTGGAAAAGATTGAAGATACAGAGACAAAGTTTACTTGTGAGAACTGTAAGGAAGAAGTGTCAGTGGAAAAGCAGCTTATGCTGGACCAGGCTCCTTTGGTTGCTGCATTTCATTTGAAAAGATTCAAGACTGACGGATCCTATGTTGTGAAGATTGATAAGCATGTTGAATTCCCGTTGGAGCTTGACTTGCAGCCCTACACCAATGGTGGTCAAAATGGTGATGTGAGTCAAAGATTATCTATTTGTTGCTAATTAGAATAGTAGTAGTAGATTATTGTTAGATTTGTTAAAATTTTCATTTTCTAGATCGGAGTTCTTTGCTGTTTATTCTGCACTGCTGGAAAGCATTATTTTATTGCTACTTTTGACTAACTGTTCAGAGATAAGAACAAAAGGACCTAGGAGGATATGATTGGATGATTAGATCACTATGTAAATTTTTGCAGTTCCTTAACATTGATTTAGTGTGCATTGAATTCACGTCATGTTTCTTCTCTCTATAGTAAGATACAAGTTAACAAATTTTCTTGTGCTGTTCAATTTCTATAGGTGGAGTTAAAGTATCATCTATATGCAATTGTGGAGCACACTGGATGTTTACCAACTTATGGGCATTACTTTTCTTACATTCGATCCTCTCCAGACACATGGCACAAGCTAAATGATTCAAGGGTAATTATTTTATAAATTATTCTTAGTTAGTCTTTGAGTGTAATATTCTTGCTCTTGATTAGGTTTAGGTTGTTTTTGAGGTATATGAAAAAGGATCTCGATTTGTGCTTAGATTTTTTTAGAACTTGGGATTTTATGATGCAATGAAATCCAGGTCTGGATGGAGGCCTTGTTATTTGAGATCTATGGGAGTGGAATTTTTTTTTGCTTTGGTTCTTCCTCTGTTTAAATTGGAATCAAGATGCTCAATACCAGATCATTTTTCATGAATTTTCTCTTTCATCCATGCAACTTCATGTATTTTCTGGTTTGATCTTTTGTAGGTCACTAGGGTCAATGAGGATGTTGTTCTCTCCCAGGATGCCTATATTCTGTTCTATGCCAAGCAGGGCACCCCCTGGTGTTCCAGTTTGTTAGAAGCTGAGAAGTGCTTGGATACCGCTTCCAATTCATCACCCAAGTCAGTTCTAGATAATATGGATGGTGGTTTTACTCACTATTGCCGGGTAACAAATGCTGAAATCAATGAATCCAGAGATACTTCTGGAGAGAGTTCAAGCCGTTTCTCATGTGAAACAAGAGTGGAAGCTGTTAAGGTCAATGGAACTAGGGATGCTATGGAGGGAATTTCTGCATCTTTTACCTCAGGGACATGGCAGAATGTGTCTAAAATTGAGACTAGAGATGATTCTTCCACTATCGATGCTTCAAAGCCCCTTAGGACGAGTGATGGTCATGGAGTGTTTTCCAATGAGAAAGTAGATAATTTGCCTTCTCTTGAGGCAAGTAAGAGCTCCCAGGGTGTTGACAAAGTTAAAAGCAACGATGGTTTCCGTCCTTTGACACCGTCCCGGTCTCCTAGTCCAGATGATTATCCTAGCAAACCTTCAGGTAAAGAAATGCATTATTGTCAGTTCTTTTTATTTGTATGAATGTTTTCCCACGACATTGTTAATTTGAGTTAACTTGGCGTGTTTTATTTGTTAGAAACTTACTCTGTCCCTCGCGAGCATCTAAAACTGGATCATCTGAAATTGGAGAGTCAGCTAAATGGTAAAAGACAATTGGAAAAGGATGATAAGGCTTTTGAGAGACAGGAAGCTATACGCTGCCTTAAGAGGAATATGACGGGTTCAAGGTGTTTGAAACTTATGGCTGCAGTAAATGATAGTTCTACGAACAAGAAAAGAAGAGTTAAATCATCTCCATGTAAAAGGTCCAGTCCACGTAGTGCTCGCCGCAAACACAGCCAAAGCTCGGTCATGCGTCGTGTGGCAATATGATGCTGAACAGTTATAAGATTTTGCTCAGAAATATTAGATGTTAACATTAAGGTTCCTAATATTATACTGAATATTACATTGCTCTTGTATCTACTGGAAAATGTAAAGTTCAGTTTTAGTGTGAGTAGTAATTTTGCTATGATATTTTCAAAGTAGGATAAAAGCTTTTTCTTTTAGTTACTATCCTATTATTTCCATGTGAAGTTGACCTAACGAATAATGTAGAATATGGAGAACGACATTTTCCCACCCAAGGTTTGACAAAACAATATTTTTTCACCTGTTAAATTTTAAAATGACATTTATACATTTTTTGTTAAGTTTTTTTTAGTGTTTTTTTTGGTTAATATTTGATTAGAAAGATGAAAATATCTTTAAAATAGTTTATTATAAATTAAAATTTAATTAAATTAAAGTCTTTATTCGATTATTTATTAGTTTAAATGTAAAAATATTTATTTATTTATTTAATTAATTAGAAATATTGATTTTTTTATGTTAATTAGTAAAAATAGAAAATATTATATTATGAAAATTATTATAAATTTAATAGATTATTGAACAACAGTGATAAGATATTGGTGATATTATAAATAAATAAATATTAAGGTTATTTAAATTTAAATAATTTTATAATATTATTCTTAACTATTTAGATGGGATTAATTATTTTTTCTTTTTTAACTTTTTGGTTAATTGAAAAATAATAAAAAAATTATAAAGTAAAATATGTTAGGTTGTTTTCATTTTTTCAATAAAATATTAACCGAATTTTGAAACTTGAAAAGTAGGAAAGCATCATTTTGCCACACCTTGGGTGGGAAAATGTGGTTCTCCCTTTAGAATACAACTTATAATCCAAACAGACTTCATGTCTATTATCAAAAACCTCCCTTGAGGTTTAAGCATCCACAATTAACAACAAATGTTACATAAATCCTCCAAACATCCTCTGTGCTTTCCTCTTTTCTCAAATAACCCCCTACACATCGTTTTCATTAATGATATGGGAACTAGAGAAACTAATCCAAACAGTTAAATGGCAACATAAAATGAATCGCATGGAAGTTTGTCACCATTGTGTTAGTGTTCTAGACAATTCCTTTGATAGACATATTCACTATAAAATTTAAAGCTGAGCATAATCTTACAGACAACTTGGCATAGTAATTGACTCAGAACTTGGCTTCGTTGTACATTACACTCTGCACTTGCATTGGTTATAGATATTTGTCAAATCACATCTTGTATTAATCCTCCAGAGAAAAAAAAAAAAAGCTTAGTTTATTTCAAAAACAATATGCTCATACTTTGTTTTGCCAGACCTTAATTTTTCTTTTTCCCAAAAGACAAATCCGGACTCCCATTATTTGAGCTAAACCCATCTACACAAATTGCCTTCCCTTACCTCTCATAACAATTTCTTCTTACATGAAACTGAAAATTTTTGTATTGGCAAAATATATAGAATCAGCTAGCTGGAAAAATGGTTTGTAACCTTTACTCAACAAAGGCAAGGCCTTTTGATGGAAGCGAGAGATCATCAGCAGGAGATGATGAGATCAGGGTGGGTGAGTCACCTGCTGGCTCAGCTACAAACATCGGTAAACATGTGGTGATTGTAATGGATGGGCTTAAAGATTTCACCATGGAACCTCTTGAATGGGCACTCCACAATATTATGCCTACCGGTTCTACTGTCACTCTCTTGGGTCTCATGCCATGGCTTAACATTCCCCGTAAGTCTTCAATTTATATATATATATATATATATATATATATCCAATATAAATTAAAAATATATTAACTAACTAATTATATAATCTCTAGTATCTTCAAAAACATGGAGGGATGTTTGGATGCTGGAACTGGAAGACCTTAGTATTGCAAAAGATAAAAGTGAATGGAAAAGCGATGCAAAATATTTGAAGCTTCAAGCTGTGATCGACCTCTGCAAAAAATATGGGGTTCTGCCGCAAAAGGAAGTAGTAATGGGCTATCCTCCACGACTACTGGTTGTTGAGAGAATCGTCAGCCTTCATGCTACATGGGTTGTTTTTGACAGGTATTAACTGATTTTATACATTGTTTGAGAATTTTTTCTTGAAGAAGGTTATATATATATATATAAATTAATGGAAACTTGGAATTATTGCGATGTGCAGTGACAAGTATCACAAAAAGAATAGAGAATTCTATGCGGAAAAAATTCCATGTAACATGGTGATGATGAATGAAGGAGGAGATGTTGATATGATTAGAGGATTTCCATTGAATGATAATAGAACTCCTGGAGAATCGCCAGCCTCTTTAGTGCCAACTCCCCAACTGAATCTTTCTCAACGATTGAAGGTAATACTTGAAGATTGCGATGAAGATGAAAGTAAAAAAGCTCAAGGGAATTGAATAATTATATTTAATTTCACTTCCAAAGTTCATAGGTTTTCCTCTTATATTTGTTCTATAATAAATTTATATCCCGTTGTTGTACGTAAATAATTACATGATTTGTTTAGTCTACTAATTAACACATCAGCATTGTCATGCATGTAAACATGGGATTAAAGCTTAAAGGAGCCAATTGAGCTTTGAATTTATTTTAAATAGAAGAATATATATTTATGATTGATACAAACTTACAATATCCATCTCTTCCTTGTGTTACTTATAAATATAAAGCATCTTCTTAGCCTCGTTCATATAATAGTAATTATTATTATTATTATTTAGAGTACAAAGATTTGATGTAGTCTGGATTTTTCAAGGAGCATAGCCTCCACCACCTCCACCACCACTACCACCACCGCCACCACCACCACTACCTCCACCATAACCTTCCCCAGCTCCTCCACCATAACCTTCCCCAGCTCCTCCACCTCCACCATATCCACCTCCATGGGCTCCTCCTGCACCATAACCTGCTCCACCACCACCGCCACTCCCACCACCGCCTCCACCGCCAGAACCAGCACCACCACCGTAGCCACCGCCTTCACCTCCTCCGTAACCACCTCCATGCTCCCCTCCAGCTCCATATCCGGCTCCACCGCCTCCACCATGACCACCACCACCTCCCCCACCAATATTTCCGTATCCACCAGCACCCGCACCCCCACCTTCTCCACCACCACTTCCATACCCAGCACCATGCTCACCTCCAGCGCCATAAGCAGCTCCACCACCACTGCCACTTCCACCACCGCCTCCTCCTCCTTGTCCAGCTCCTCCTCCATAGCCAGCACCACCACCTGCACCACCTCCACTTCCGTATCCAGAACCATGCTCACCTCCGGAACCGTAGGCAGCTCCACCTCCACTGCCGCCTCCACCACCATGTCCACCAGCACCTCCATAGCCAGCACCCCCACCAGCACCTTCACCACCACCACCACCACTTCCATATCCAGCAGCATGGTCACCACCAGACCCATACGCAGCTCCTCCACCACTGCCACCACCACCACCACCACCATGTCCACCAGCACCTCCATAACCACTACCGCCATAGCCAGCACCGCTTCCTTCACCACCACCACTTCCATATCCCACACCATGCTCACCTCCAGCACCATAAGCAGCTCCACCACCACTGCCACCACCGCTACCGCCACCATGTCCGCCAGCACCTCCATAACCACCGCCAGCACCTTCTCCACTACCACCACCACTTCCATATCCACCAGCTCCCCCTACAGCTGCATGCGCAGCACCACCACCACCTCCTGAGCCACCTCCACCTCCACCACCATATCCACCAACCTCACCACCACCATATCCAGCACCTCCACCAGCACCATGGCCTTCGCCATAGCCAACTGCAGGAATGTGGTGAATAGGTTCTTCATAAGTGAAGAGGGCTCTAGTGGCAGAACATATTCCTAAGCCTAATAACATAAACAAAACAGAAGTAACAATTCTGTGTGTAGCCATGGGGATGTGTTGGCTAGAAACGGAGGAGAATGATGAAATTTATAGGCATGGGATTGGGGTCCAAAGGTGTGTTGATGGCATAGACAGTAGTTGAGAGCACATGCCAAAGGGAAAATGGTGCCCCCACTTACAGTGTTAGGTCCATTGTACAAACACACAAAATAACATCACTATACTCATCTCATTGCACTCTTCAGTAGTGTGCTTCTGCTGTCCTCCACATCTAACCAAACCAGACTACTCTTTTACCGATTCACATAGATTTCGGGCAGTGCAATACTCCAATAATGTATTTCTAATAAAAAAATGATACCTATAACGATTAATTATATGTTTCTCTCTCGTTTTTTTTTCCTATGGTACTGATATCATACCATTGTACAATTCATAACAATTTAGAAAAGGAATGAAAAGTTATATCGTCAATAATTCAATTAACCAGTTTTTGTATATACAAAGTACTTGTTATAGCTATAAAAAATTTACATCAAATTAATCATGATATGTGTACATACATTGACGTGACACATTTTGATTGATCATTATACATATATTTTTTATTTTTTAATTGATGGTATATATTATATATATATATACAATTAACCGCACATCTCTAATTGATTAGTTAGATATTACATATACATAAGTTGTTTTTGAATTTACTAAACGTTTGTTTGAGAGTTTTATGATAGCAGTTACCGGGATAATTGTAACGGTTTCAAGAGGTTTTTATTAGGGTTTTTAAAACACCTATCCTGTGATTGAAAGTTTATTTTCTAGCATTCCTGACAGTTTTTTAAAATGATAAATTTATAGATATGCTCATAAAAATACCTCAACTTCAACCAATACTTAGAAGTTTTGTTTTTTCAATTACAAAGTAAGGGTTATTTATTTGTTTTCTACTAATTAGTATTTTATAACTTCAAATGTGATAAAATATCCTTATCCTTCTTCGCCATTGTTTGTAGCATCTGGAATAATTGAAATATTGTAGCTCTACTTCTCCAAGAATGCATTTAGAAATGAGATTTTAATAATTATTTTTTAATAATTACTTAAAATTATTTTATATTTAATATGGTTGGAAACGTACATAATATGGTTAATTTTTTTTTTTTTTTTTTTTGATATAATTGAGATAGTTTTGTAGTGGATAGGGTATTTGTGAAAAAAAATTTTAAAACCAATCAAAACACCTCGATTTTGGGTGTTTTATAAACCCTTAAAAAATACACTACACTGATTCTGGGAGGGTTTTTGAGCCGGTTAAAATCAGTGCATAAAAAATTTGGTAAATAATGGTTTTAGACTACCTTAAAATCAGTCTAATTAAAAACTTCCCAAAACTAGTGAAAAAAAAACCCTCCAGCAGACCTTGTGAAATTGAAAGAAAAGAAAGATACAACTTGATTCTAAGCTGGATAATTCTTTTTGTATTTGATTGATTAACTAGTTACAATACATTGTGGCTGCTTATACACTTGAAGAAAACAAGCGAGAGAGTGAGTGATGGAGTAAAGTTACAGCAGCTCACACACTGGTGAAACTTCCGTCAGGTCCTCATATTTTGAGAACTTGCAGTTAGCACCGTGATCTTTGGTCAACAGACCCTAACTAATTAATATGTTCCGGCACTGAAAAAAAAAAAAATTGCTCCTCTCTCAACGGCCTTTTAATTGATCGGATATAATCTCCCTTTGATTGGTTTAATATTTTTGTGGGATCCAGAGATCTCTACATTTCTGTCTGGAATGGAAGTGAGTGGAATTTTTTAGTTAAAAAATTCCAGAGATCAAACATTGACGTCAGTTGGACCTTATTTAAACTTGTAGTGGGTCTTTATGTGAGTGGATCTGTTCATGAGATCTGACCTCTTTGCATCTAACCAAATCTAATTTGTCGATCAGAGTTTAACTAAAACTGTGCGGAGATGCTTGCTGAAACGAGTATCCCATATATTAACTTGGTTATAATAATATCAAATGATATAAAATCAAATATGAACTAATAATACCATAAAATTGAGAAAAGTTCTTATATTATTATTATTATTATTATTATCAATGAATTTTGGATTCGTTTAAAGCATAATTCTATCTATAAGAAGTGTAATATAATTCAGTATAGAGTGTATTTGGTCTTTTATTTTGTTCATATAAATTTCTTTGATTTGAACATGAAAATATTTCATGCAAATATTAATATCATATATTATCATAAAACTTATGGCATCATATACCATAGTCCATAGATGCATAGCAGCTTTTTCTTGCTTAAATTTCAACCTTATTTTTTAGTGTTATATACACATTGGTTTAAGATATATATCGTATAACTCTATCCTCAAGTTTAAGGTGCATGGCCACCATCTTCACCATTTCCACCACCTCCGTATCCAGAGTCACCAGCACTAGCAGCTCCAGTCCACTACCGGTGCCTACAACTTCACCACCTACACCTCCACAATCAGCACCTCCTGAGCCACCTTCATAAGTGAAAAGGGCTATAGTGGCAGAACATATTCCTAAACCTAATAACACAAAGAAAACAACACTAAAAACTTTGTGAGTAGCCATGGGGACGGGATATCTTGGCTTAGAAAAGCCAGGAGGATGATGAAATTTGTAGGCATGCCTTAGAGAGTCGATTGGTAGATGCAAAATACGAATGGTTGTCCCCACTCTCACTGTCTGCTCCATCTTAATTACAACCAAACCAAATGCCATCACTATATTCTCCATCACTCTCACTCACTCCAGTCTCTTGTAGTGTGTTTTTGCTGTGCTCCACATCTAATTTGTTTAACTAAGCTCATACAATAGTTCATCTAAAGTTTAGACTTCAGATTAAGCGCTTTCTTTACTTTCGCCAATTGTGCATGTGCCTCAATATTATATATATATATATATATATATATATGTTGTTGAAACTAGAGTTTTCAACTTTGAATCAGTAGAAATGGAGTATATATTTGAATCAGTATATATATATATATATATGTATGTATCCTTAAGCTCTCTTAGAGCCTCTTCATTGCACTATTACGAACCAGTTTATAGATTACAGACTCTCGATCAAATGATCCAAGAACGAAACCCCGAAATCAACCAATCTTGTAACAATCAACTTAGAGAAATAACACTAAGATCCCTAGCCCTTAGAGAGACAATAACCCTCTCCCAGAATGACAAACACAATTACTCAACTAGTTACACCGATTAAAGATTTCAGAACTGGACGAAAAATCCTAAGAGAGCAAAAACCTATTACACAGTATATCAATCGAAAAACTCCTTTTTGAAGTCTGAAGACTCATTTGCTTATATACCGTTGACCAGGATTGGACTAATTTCTTCCGTTGGATCTTATGATGATTGATGGTCTAGATTTCTTCCTGAAACGAAAGCGTATTACTTGGTTAACTAACACGACATCGTTTCAGTCTTCACACTTACATTAAGTTTGAGATATGAATGGTTACCTACTGATTTGGATAACTTTTGTATTTTTCAGGCTTTGATTGAGTAGATTGGAGTATTGGAATGAAATTGGAACTTAAAGCTTGAAGAAGTTGAGATTACCTAATATTCTTGAAGGCCACAGTCATGCCTTGGTAGTTTACCTGACCATGGTGGTGGAACAAAGAGAAAACAAAAAGACTAGGAGGCACCATGGCTTAGGCTGTGGTGACTTAAATTTGGCCACGACCAGGGTTGTGGCGGAAACTATTAGGGCGTTTTTATCAGTTTTTCTTTCCTTTTTCACTTAGGGCTCTTTTGAGTATTTAAGTATAATTGAGATCAGTTGTCAAGGGATGAATTTTGCATATTTTTTAGAGGAGAAGACACATTCTTGGGGCTTGAAGACTGAAGATCAGATTTTAGAGCTTGATTTTTATTTATTTTCAAGTCTGATTATGTTTTATTTCTTCTCTATTTCTTTCTTTGTTCTTGGGATGGAGTAAATCTTTTGTTAGGGGAGGATAAAACCCTAATTATGTTTTGAACAAATTTTATTCTTAATACCAGATTTATGTTTATGAATTTGTGTAAGAGTTTAGATTTAATGCTTTATAAATGTTGGATTGATTCAATTACCTTGATGATGTTTCGAATAGAGAAGTTAGGGTTTATTGTTTAATTCATATTCATTATTGTTTTATTGGAATAACATTGCACAGCGTATTAAAACTAGAAGTAATCGAATATAGATTCTAGGATTAATTTGTGGTCCATCTAATTCATAACCGAATAGGGCGAATCAGTCGTAAGGGATTGATGAATTTATGCTTCTTAATTTCAGAGTAACCGAATAGAGATCTGTATTAAGTTGAATATTATGCCTGAATAAGAATAATTGACCTTAGAAGAATCCTACCAATTCATAGCACAAACGGGTATTAAGAGTAGTTGTCAAGCATAATTAGGGGAAAATCTATACCCTAACTTTATTAATACAACAAAGTTCTTCACATTATTTATTTGTTTAATTTAGTTATTTTTTAATCCATTAGTTTTACACTCTAAACTTTTGTTTTCTCAAATAATGATTAGGTAGCTTTAAGTAATTATGAATAATTGCTTTGATCTCTATGGAACGATGCTCAATTCATCATTTTATTTCTTGAACACAACTAGTGCACTTACTAAGGTTTATTTAGTCGCATCACATATACTAGATTTTTTTCCTTTTAGATACTCTTAAGTTCATTTACTTGTGTACTGAAAAACATACTATTAAAGTTTCCTATTGTGTTTTAGATATTATTATATTTTCTTTATTGTAGAGATTGCATTGTTATTGTAGTATTTTATATGCTTACATAACTATCACACTTTTGTATAAATAGGTTGTTTATTCACATACAATTCATAACAATTTAATATAAATAATTCAGTTTAATTAAGTATAATTCTTCCCTCTTAAAGATATCTCTCAGATATACTCCAACTTTTTTCAATTATCTCTCTTGCGCTCTCAATTTTGAAATTTAGACTGCAGACTTAAATTAGGTACATGTGTTTCGATTTCTTCTTGGGGCTTACAGTTTTGACATGTCCTGGCTGTGAAGGGTTATAGCAATGTTTGGCCACGATAAATGAAACGTACTACATAAATTATATTTTAGTCGTAAATAAACTTAGCACATACCTTAATTAGTTTAATTGTTTATGTAAAAATCAATGTAAAGCCCACCATGCAATAAAAAGATTGGCTCTTGATCAAATTGCCGCTGGAGTAAGTTGGCTGGTGCGCCTGATTCATTATATTCTTAATTTACAAACCATATAGGAAACAAAGTATGCATGTATACAGAATATCCTCTTTTGCTGTGGTGATGAATGCTGGTTATGGAAAGGACGTAATACTCTTCATTAGCTTACATTCATATACATAAATATAAGGATGGATCCTTTACAAATTAATTTATTTATTTTGTAGAACAATATTATACTCACAATTGAATCATATAATCAAACAAAAAATAAAGGATAAAATAATTATTATATCCTGTAATCGTAAGCCAAGTGATAACTGAGGCATGCCTTGAAATATCGATCCATCCATTTACACTTCATTAAATTTTCAGAGTTTGTATCAAGTAGCTAGTGTCAAATAATACAACTTCAAGGACGATATTCAGTTTAAAGTTAAGGAAATAAATAATAGGTTACGGTTAACTCGGATGGAAGAAAGAATTTATTATTTGAATGAAAATATTTCAATATATATATATATCAATGTTTGTTTGATACGGTTTTTTTTGGTAAAATTTATGAAAACTTAATTTATTATTGTATAGCATATAAAAATTTAGTTTTTATAAAAAAAAAAAAATTGTTAATTGTTTGTATAAAAGAATATAAAAAGAGTTTTTTTTTTTCTCAATATTAAATCTCTAAAAAAAGTTTTAATATAAAAACAAAGGTTCAGATCTTAATTTTTTTTTTTTTTTCTAATAAACATGAAATAACTTATTTAAAATTTCAAAAACACTTTTGAGATGTAATTAGAAAAAATATATATATATTAATAGATAAATCAAACCAGCCAAATTATTCATAAAACTTATGGCATCACTAGATTGGCATTCATATTCTTACAACAGTAACATCACATGCATCTCAGCTTTTTCATAAATTTAACCTTATTTTTTAGACCAATATAAACATTAGGTTTTAGATATGTAAGTGTGATGAGCCGGTATTTAAGGGGCATAGCCACCACCTTCAACACTTCCACTTCAATAACCAACCTCATCATGTCCTCCTCCAGCACCAGAACCACCACCACCTCTTCCACCACTCATCCCACTTCCACCACCTGCTTCTCCGGTGCCACTCGCTTCTCCAGCACCATAGCCACTTTCGGATCCATTTCCAGTGTCATCAGTACCAGTACCAGCATACCTCTACCACCAGTTCCACCATCACCACTGCCGCCATTTTCTCCACCAGTACGGCCACTTTCTCCACTTCCGATTCCATAAGGACCATAATGAGGAGCTCATCACCATCACCGCCATTGTATATACCATGGTCTACGCCGCTTCTTCTGGGTTTAGGAATGACGGGATCAAGCGGTTCTTCATAACCGCGGAGTGGTCCAGCGGCAGAACATATTCCTAAACATAATAAAAAATAAATAAATAAAAGAGCACCAACAACTTTCTGCTTAGTCATGGTATGTCTTGGCTTAGAAACGCGGAGAATGATGAAACTTATAGGCATGACTTAAAGAACCGATTGGTAAATGCAAAAAGCCAAAGGCTTTCTCCAATCACACCATTACCACCCAAAATTTCATCACTATATATATTCCATCACAGTCACTCCACTCTTTTATAGTGTGGTTTTGCTGTTCTCCACATCTAATTAATTCAACTAAACCCGTACAAGAGTTTGTCTACATTTTGACTTTAGATAAAGAGTTATCTTTTCATTCGCCTGTACTTGTGCTTGTGCCTGATTATGTAACCCGTTGAAACTAGCTAGTTAATTTTTTCAACTCTGAATAATATTAAAAATGGAGTAGTATATATAGGTATCATCATTTCTCAACAGTTATTGATTCCTTATGTTCCCTCAGAGCCACTTCATTTGATCTCTACTGAAAGTTTATCACCATTTTTTTTTCGCATCAGATACAATCAAGTTCATTATGTACAACAAATATGTTATGTCCTGTACTGTCCTAATATCGAAAAGCTTCAAAACTAGCTACATGTATTTCGTTTTCTTCCTGGGCTTACAATTCTGACATTTCCAGGCTGCGAAGGATTAAAGCAATCTTGACCACGATAAATGAAACACACTGCATAAATGAGATTTTAGTCGTAAATTTGCTTGATTAACTTATCTTGTCGGCTTAATTTGCAAATTATGCATGTGTTTATTACCAAGCAACAGAATGTACTCTTCTGTTGTGGTGATGAAAAACGACGTCATACACTTAATTAGCATACATACAAATTACAATTTTAATTAAATGTGATATAATCAATGCTTTTTAATTACCACCATCTTATGTGTGATTGGCACTGGCGTGTGTATAATCAAGAGAGAAAGAAAACATTTACTAAAATGATCGGGAGAAGAAGATTTCATAACATAAATCATATAATAAAACTTTACTTCATTCAAACTGGCATTCATGTATATATAAATATAGTTTCTTGCGGTAGACGCCCATTCATATCCCTTTTTTCTTAACAAATTCAACCTTATTTTTTATATTATTAAAGTAAGATACACTTTGGCTTAAGGTGTTGTAGAAGTGTAATGAGGTTAAGGTTTCCTCAACTTTAAGGGGCATAGCCACCACCATGGCCGCCACCTTCACCACTTCCACCCCCAGCCCCATAGCCACCTCCATGTGCACCTCCTGCGCCATATCCACCACCGCCACCTGAGCCTCCGCCACCACCTCCTCCAGCACCTCCAGCTCCCCCACCGTAACCCCCTCCTTCTCCTCCACCACTTCCATAACCACCCCCATGTGCTCCCCCAGCACCAGAACCACCACCCCCTCCTCCACCACTCCCACCACCTCCTCCAGCGCCACCCGCACCACCACCTCCATATCCACCTCCGGATCCTTTTCCTGATCCACCTCCATATCCAGCACCACCTCCACCAGCACCTCCCCCACCACCACTTCCACCACCTCCACCAGCACCACCCCCAGCACCCTTTCCTCCACCAGCACCATATCCAGCGCCACCACCTTCACCAGCCCCACCTCCATATCCAGCAGCTCCACCACCAGCACCACCGCCACCACCACTGCCACCTCCACCACCATGTCCAGCTGCACCTCCATATCCAGCACCACCACCTTCTCCAGAACCAGCACCTCCTCCATATCCACCTTCTCCTACAGTTCCATATCCACCACCACCCCCAGAGCCCCCTCCACCACCATGTCCCCCACCAACACCAACACCAACGCCAACACCGGCTCCAACGCCATGTCCAGCAACATAGCCCGTTTTCAGTGAGTGAGTAACTTCTTCATCATGAGAGAGGAGGACTCTCGTAGCAGAAGATATATTTAAACCTAATAACACAAAGAAAACGAAACTAGCAACTCTGTGAGTAGCCATGGGAATGTGTTTATGTTTTAATTTGCAAGGAAAGATGGGTACTTATATAGGAATGGGATTGGGGTCCAAAACCGCGTTTCGCAGTAGAGTGAGCAATACTTTGAAAAGAGAAATTTTGGTTACCCCACAAAGTGCTCGAGCGGAAAGACACAAAGAAATTAAACACTTATACTAGCGGACTCTCTAGTGTGCTTTGCTGTCCACCACCAATATTTGATCATGCATGTTATGTATATACAAGTTGTGCTATTGCATGTAGCGTTTTGAGACGTAATTTTTCTTTATCCACGAATATATGTTTGATGGATCCAACTCAGTTGTGATCTTTTTCATATTAATATGGCTAAACATGATCACGGTTCAAATTGATTTTCAGCAACTTTGTTTCTGCATTCAGATCTTTTAATAACTTGAATGGGCAGAGTGATATAGCTTATTTGCTGTCTGGTTGTGGAAGAAAATTGCATGTGCATATATATTCAAACGCAATATATATATATATATATATATACGATGATTGGTGAATTAAGAAACTAAGAAAAACACTTAATTTTACATGCATGGTTCTGTTGCAAAGAAGGGCATAGCTGAATATCAATTGGTCTATTGCTCCTTAATATACACTAAAACCAATCATAATGAGAAGATTGGTAATCTTTAAGGTACCACAATGCCTAGATTATAATGTTAATTGATGATAAATCTTATCCCACTGACCACTAAGATAAGAAGTAATGACAAAACCGGCAGACGCACTAATTTATATTAAATATGGGATATTGTTTCAATGAGGGATCACTGTTGGTTACATTATCAATTAATTAATTTCTACTGCTCATATTGGTTGCCGAGAAGATCATTGAAGAATATAATAACATAATAACCAGAGCTCGTTTTAGTGAACAAAATTAAAAGCAACAGAGAGGACGTAGTAGATTTCCTCGCATGGCATATATTACTATTAAGCACAATTACTTTGACCTTCAATTCATCATCAATCATAGTCAATGTAATATTAACCATGTGTGGGCTCTTTTGTTTAATTTGCGCAGCTTTGCGGGCTGATCATGGCTAAAATATTATAACCTAAAGAGTAGTTTGGGTTCAACTCATAGAGTTTGTTTCTTGTTAATTGACGATTATGGATTGGCACTCAAACCTGGAAACTTTATGATTTTTCTCTAATACCGGCGTATGAAAGATGGAGGAAAATATAAGTCGGTACCAATAACAGAAAAAAAAAACTAAATTTGTAAGCAGTACTACTATATATATACAATATAATTTGATTGAATAATTTAAAACTAGAGATAAATGAAATAAATTGAAATGGATGATACGGCAAATGTATGTAGCATTACTCATTTGTGAGATATAAGTATAACTTTAATTTAATATTATAATTAGGTCAATAATATTAATTTAATTAATATAAAACTAGTAAATATTGTTCCTAAATACGTAATATAGAACATCAAATTTAATGATATAGATATTCCATATCATGTTATTAATCACATCACAAGTCTATATTTCATTTCATTGCATTGAAGAAGGGGGAGTTCTACACAAAGAAAGAATAAATTAAACTGTGAGAAATTCTTTTTGGGCTGGGATCTTTAGGGTTTGAACTAGTCAAACAATAATTTTTGTAAAACTCTATTTGCGAACATCAGTTCTCTGTCTTTTCCCTTCATCTTTACGAGCACGACTATACCATTCTCCGTTTCTCCTAGAATCTAGTCGAAGTGTTCAACAACTTCGATCTAGTTGGAATCAACTAATTCTAAAGATGCTGACCCTGAGTTTGTATTGCCATAAGAAGAAGAGAACGTGAGACACTTTCTAAAGTCATTCATTAATCTTGATAATGAAGCAAAGTTAGGGAACTTTGGACCATTAAAGTGGGTATACTAGTTTCACCACTCTCAATGTTCCTGCTACTTGAGACCCTCCATGTGATTTACTTATTAGGGTTTTGCAGAAGTGGCGCCGACCAGCCAACCATGTTGAAATACTTTCATACTTTCGCAGGTGCTTGGCCTATGAGAATCACTTTCGACATTGTCATCTCATACTCACCTTTTCAGCCAACCAGAATCCAATGGAAAACAAATGCGGTATCCCCCACAAGAAATTAGGAAAACAACAATCATCGATTTGTAATTTTCAACGATAGTGTTCTGTAGAAGATCATCCACTTTCTTCAGTTCCTTTATCAGATCCACCGATAGATATAGTGTGACCTATGAAGTGGCTGCATGCCACATGAAGATTAAATATCGGAAGCAGTTAATCCGACGACTCAAAATTAAATGACAATGTCTATAAATTGTAATCGTGTTCACTGCAGTATTTCCAGTCAAGGTTAGTGGGAAATCACATGCAACAGCGCCTTCATTTATCGAACTCTACCATAAACTAGTGGGAGGGACCAACCCATCTCATTTTGCTTGCCTACCTAGTGGATCTTTGTTTCAACGCTTGCTTCAGTCTGTTTCTATTCTACCTAATACTACATCATCTGTGACGTCTAAACATTTTAGGGTGCCTTTGTTTTATTATTCCCTATCCTATTCCACGTCCTATTCCTAAAATACATGTTGTTTAATTATTTGGGAAATACTATTCGATTTTTTTACTATTTTTAGATCCCTTAAGTTTATTAATTTAATTAAACACTCCAAGAAAAAAAATTTAAAAATTAACAAAAACACCCCCACCCACCCATAGTTGCCAGATTCCAGCAACCACCGTCGGCGATTACAGGAATCTATCACAATGGAGTAAAAACAACCGAAATTAGCTAGTAATTCATTGATCTGGCCGTCGCTGATAGCCAAATCTAGCCTTTTCTTTGTCGTCGGCAGTGCAGCTTTTCCGATCCGTGGTGGATCTAGTCGGAAAATGCCATATCGACGCACGATCAGTCAGTCCGACCAGTCTGCATCGTAACGCCATTTTTTGGCCAGATTCCGGTGGTGGTGGCCAAAATCTGGCATTGTGGGTGAGGTGGGTGTTTTTGTCATTTTATAATATTTTTATATATTTGAGTGTTTAGTTAAATTAGCAAACCTATGGGGTTTTTTTGTTAATTTTTAAATTTTACCTTGTAATATTCACCATATTCAACTACCCAATATTATTCTCAAAATCCTATCCAAAATAACAAAATAAACACACCCTTAATTATTTTACAATATCGTATTTTCTTTGGCTCCTCAAATTCAATCACTACTTCATCAATTTTCTAGAACTTCAACATGAAATTGAAGGAACCACTTCTACATTTATTATCCTGCTAGATATTTACTAGAAGAAATAAAATTAAAAAATAAAATCATTTTTATTGAATTTAGGTAATATTTTAAGCCAATTAATTAAAGGAAAAAAAAAAGTTCCTTATGCCTGACTTTCGACCTCTCATACATCACTGGACATGCAAGGCCTGCATGATTGCCCAAGCCTGTATGACATTAGTGGGCCTTGAGCCCAGATTGGAAATGACTCATAAAGAGGTATTTGGACATAATATAAGCATATTTTTAAGAGTTAATTTTTTTCATCCAAATAATGGTTTAATAATATTTTTTCATCCATAGACTTTTAAAATATCACTTTATTATCTAAATTTATATTTTAGCAATCAACAGAGAGTAAACTCAATCCAGACGATTAGGCTTTTGAAGAGGGGAGGCCGATGAGTCTTTTGGTGATGAAAGATTGGATTTTGGTAGTTAAGATTAATCAGAATTTGATTTGGGAGAGGTGGCTGTACAAACCCTAATTGCTTGATTACTGATGATTGGCAGGGTCAATGCAAGTAGGATTTGAGAGGTTTTAGTGAATGATGTCAAGAAAGAGAATGGTGATAGTGTAGGGTTATAACAATGACGAAATTAAAGACAGAATATAAATTTAGATAATAAAATTTTAAAAGTATATGAATGAAAAAGTGTCATTAAACCATTATTTAGGGAGTAAAAAGTTGTGTACTCTATTTTTAACTATATAAAATATTATTTCATTTCTGAACTGTAAGAGCGTCTCCAATGGTACTCTTTATTTTAAAGAACATATTTCATATAAATAAAAAGTATCTTTATTAAGTTTTAATATAAAGAATTTTTTTTTTAAAATCTAATAATTTTTTTAAATTTAATGAAGATACTTTTTATTTTCAAGAAAGAGATTTAATAGAAAAGAGAATTAAAAAATAAAAGGCCAAACGACATGCGCATACCCAAGGTTTGCCGAAACGACAAGTTGATACCCAAAAGGTTTTGAAACGACAAATAGGTACCTTCCGTCATGTGTTGTTAGTGATTTCTGTTTGTTAATAGTGAAAAGACTAAAATGCCCTTGAAGTTTGATATTTTAGTTTTTTTTTTTTCTAAAAAACCCCCTAGGTTTGCTAATTTAACTAAACACCCCCATATATAAAAAGTTTGTTAAATGATAAAAACACCCCCGGTATACTGCATTGATTCCGGCCATTCTCGCCGAAATCGGCCTGCAAGTGAATCGACACATACATCTGAACCCGCCTTTGTCAATTTGTAAAGGGTCGAGATCGTCGGCCTTTTAGCCGGTCCAGCAGATCGTCCGATCTGGCCGAAAGAGCGATCACGCCGGAGATATGGCCGAGTCGACACCGTAGATGGAGTTTTGCGGCCACGATGGCCAGATCTAGCTATAGATCTGGCCTTTTCCGGCCAGAGATCACCCTGCGGATGCGGCCAGAAAAAGCGAGTCTCACGGCTATATCTAGCCATCATGGCCGCAAAACTCCATCTACGGTGTCCGAAAAAGGCTAGATTTGGCCGTCGAGGCCGCAAAACTCCATCTGCTACCTCGACGGCCAGATCTGGCCGCAACTGGTGGGGGTGTTTTTTTTATTTAACAAACTTTTTATATATGGGGGTGTTTAGTTAAATTAGCAAACATAGGGGGTTTTTTAGAAATTTTTAAAAAACTAAAATATCAAACTTCAAAGGCATTTTAGTCTTTTCATTAACAAACGTAAATCACTCACTAAGACATACGACTCCGGTACTCTATTTGTTATTTTAAAACTTTTTAGATACCAACTTGTCATTTTGATAAACCTTGGATATGCGCAAGTCGTTTGGCCAAAATAAAATGTACGAAATCTTATAATTTATTAATTAAAATTAGAATAAAAAAGTAAAATTTGATTCTTAGAAAGTCAAACCACAGATTAATTTATATTTAAAAGATAAAAAACCCTCTTGATTTCATTAATCAACTTTTTATAATAAAAATTTTACATCATATCACAAGAGTCTTCGAAGATGCTCCAAGCAGAACTCACAGCATATTACAATAAATTATTGGATAGAAGACAAAAATAGCTCGATATCATCAAGAATACAACTATCCTTAGCCCTATCGCCTGGCATCACATACTGTTTCCCGTCTGTCTCCCTATATTCATTCCACCCCAATTTCCCTTTCTTCTCCCACAATCTCTCTGCAAAACTCTTATTCGCAAAATACGCTTCTGCCTCCACCAAACCGTCACCCTCATCCTCTTCACTCTGGACTTGAACTGGGAGCCTATCATAATGACCAAACTTCGTGCCCTCGAACTCGTCGAGTCGAACGAGTCCCTCCGTCGACACTGAGTACAACTCGCCCTTGACTCGATTGCCTGACCCTGAGAGGTGGATGAGATAAGGAATGTTGTAAGGACCGCAGACAAGCGGGTAAGGATGGTGGGTGATGTAGGGACCAAGAAAAACGGCAACGTTTTTTTTTATCAGATCCTGCATGAGATAATGGTTGGAAAAGCCTCGCCTGAGCGTGCCGTAGGAGAAGATTAGGGTTTGTTTGGAATTGGAATCCTGATTTGTGCTCATGGCTGGAGAGAATGAAATTTTTGGTGGAGACTGGAGAGTGGACGAGAATGAATCGCCTAGATATAAAAGTGGGTCTGGACTCTGGATTGGACTTACAGTCTGTGGGCAGTGCTGTTTTGTAGCCCATCTTTCAGGCCCATTTGGGTAATAGTAATGGTACAATGATAAAACTGAGCCATCAGAAAGAGCAAATAATTTTGTGAATGGTTTGCGGAAGAAGAGATGTAATTAAAAATAATTTTTAAATATAAATTTCACAGTGTCACATCCGTAAATTCATAATCGCTTTTAGGAAACATAAAATGCAGTAACTCAGACACTGGGATAATTTCTGGAATACGACGTCGCCAAGACTATAATGATTGTACATCTGCTGACGCATCATCATTAACTCCTTTTTAGTCTTATTTAAATACAATAATAAAAGATATTTATATTTTAAAATACAAGTTTGTAATCCCAAAAATTAAAAAATAATTTTGTTCTAAAAATGAGGTAACCTTAAAACACGTAAATAAAAATATATATATATAAAAAAAAAAAAAAGGAGGAGTGGGCGTGCGAATGAGTTCAAGTGTGCGTGTGCGTATGTCTGTTGCATAAACACAAGTCCCTATTAAAGAAAACAAGATGTTTGATTGGTGAGACCAAAAAGTGTTACGTGCGACCAAATTGGAAAACGACATCGTCACGTGTACGCTGGGACATCCTTCCTTTCCACATGGCTTGTTCCTCCCACGTGGGCCCCCATCAATTCGGACTTATGGATTTTGAGAAAGGAAAATGCCCTCTTCCTTTTTATCTAAAACAAAATAAAAAGAGTTAATTGTAATTAACTCCTGCCATCCAAATCCTACATTTTAAATCTCACATATTAGAAATTGTAAATTATACGATAATTCATGTTATAAGATAACACAAAAATCCTGTCACATCATGGATTTGAAATCACATTAACCGACCTTTATGGTTTTAATGTCAAAGACTTAAATGAATTTTAAAGAAGAAGATCAAAGCTTGGTGGGGTTTTGTTAATTGGAGAATTGACATCTCCTACTCTTTCCATATGAAATGTCCTAAGGAACAGAATCTCAAAGAAGATAAACGAATGAATGTAAATGGGTAAAGCCAAAGGGAAAGGGACCCGTGGCCGTGAGATTAGGGAAAGCTATGAAGATGAAAAAAAGAATAATATATGTGTTTGAAAAGTTACGTACTTGTTATTCTAATATTTTGCCTATACATTGTACCCCGACAAATATCCCGTCCATATTGCCAATCATAATTTTCTTAGGCGGCATTGCCAATTTAATCAACTTATCTTTGCTGCATCGTGCACGCCTTGTTTTTATCAAACCCCCATTTTCAATCTTAATGTTATTTTATCGAATAAGATTAACATTTTGGCTCATGGGGTCTTGGAAAAGATAATATTCATTTCTCGTGTCAAATATTTATCACCTTAAGTAAAAACTATAAGTATATTTTTTCTTTAATTTAGTATTTTTCAATCAATAATGGGTAATTCTTATCGAACAATCATTATTATTATTATTATTATTTTATGTTCTATTTTACAAACGTATCATTTGTCTGTATATTAATATTTTAGCAAAACCCATAGCTATAATCGGAGACGTAACCACACTAGAGTATATTGAAAAACAAAAAGGGCTTTATATTTTGTAATAAATTTATAATTTTGACCTCAATTTTTTTTTAAATTTATCACCATAAATGTTTTGAACCCACTCACTAAAAATCCTAGTTACATCATTGACTATAATAATATATAGATTTTTTTATTTTTTTTAAGAAGAAATGTGAAAGAATGTACACTTTTTTTTTTTTTTTTTCAGGTGGTCTTTGAAAGCAAAGACTAGTTTGATTTTAAAGCCTCGTGACAAGTGAGTAGCAAAGTGGGAATTAGTTGATGGTTGGGTTTTATAAGAAGAAAAGTGAGTTGGCATTGAGTTGAATTCAAATGCATTTAGACCATTTTCAATATTCTAATCTCTCTTCTTATTTAATTCCCATAACATGATTTATTCACTTACTTACATAATTCCTATTTCAATATCCTTTAGCCAGCCTGCCTCACCCCTTTTCTGTTTATGATGGCAAATTAATTAGGCAGAGAATAAAAGGGGTTTAAAACAAAATACTGTTTGATTCCATTAAAAAAAAAAGGCTTTATCAAATAATATGTTTTGGCCCCTACTTCGATGCTCAATACAATCTGCTTAGTAATTTGTAAGGACTCGTTTGGATGTTTCTTAAAAAGCACTTTGCAGTGTGCTGAACAAAAGGATATGTCAAATGTAGGTCTGTCATCAAAAGCACTTTCAGCTGGCTTTTTTGTGTTCAATTTCAATTATGTCCACACAAGTCAGACCTCCAGATTCTATTCACATCCAACCCAACCCTCTGATTTCATTTTTCACGTGAAAATCTTACCTTTCCAATTATTATATTACTTATTAAACATTGATTAAACTATACTTATACTCTACGCTTTGTATTTCTGAAAGAATATTTTCAAAGAGTTGTGCAATTATGATGAGTCGAAGTGAAGTTGAGTTGACAAAACCTGCAACCTAACAGGTGCTTCATTTTTGGTGCCATGAGATGAAAGGAAGCAGCAGAGTTTAATTTGAAGAAGATTAGACAGTTGGTGTGGTCAATTTGATTATTTAATTAAATAAAATTATAACTTTAATATAGCAAGAGTGTATATAATTTAAGTTTTGAAATATGTTTTTGGAAAAGAGGAGAGAATGTCTGTAAAATGGAGATTAAAAAAAAAAATCATTATTATTATAAATTTATAATTAAGATCGGAAGTATCTTGTTTATCAGGAATGCATGTGCTAAGGTTCCACATAATTTGCATATAAAATTGCTGTCATTAAAGATTAAGGTTTTTTAATAATCTTTTTTGGAAAACACTTTTGACTTTCAACCTGGATAAAAAAATAAATATAAAAAAATAAATTTAAAAGATGTGGTATGCATTAAGCTTAAAGCAAGAATTAATATTGAACGGAACCCCCCCACCACCACACCCAAAATTGCTTTCATCATACATTCAATCATTAATTTAATGTAAATTATTTTAAGATATGATTATGACCCGACTGCTAACAACAAATCTAAACCTTCATTAGAAAATGTTGTTAATATTATTATTATTATTATTTTTACTTAGTTTAAAATTAAAAGAAAACCCAATAATTGGCATATGCTCCACCCATGACTTTAATTAAAGTACAAATATTTGTTGTTTAGGAAGGTAACAAAATATGTAATTATCGTAATTAACAATCGTAAAGGACATTTGAACTAATTATCTTAAGATGATATGAAATGTTGTCTTCATTTATTGTAAAGAATGAAATCACTCTTTATTTTATTAATTAATTATACCATAGCGGATTGTTTTGACCGCTTTCAACTGTTGTTGTTGATTGATGAGGTCATGTCCGTAAAACCATAACTAAATTTAGAATTTAAATTAATTAGTTTTAAAAGTGGGCCAATATTTCCAAATTATTATGAGGCAGTTAAGACTGGAAGATTCTGAACTAAATCTACCCAAATCAGTTGGCATCATATATGTATATATATAGTATACAATATACATACCAATTCTATAAAAACATTCCTTCCGGTTATACAACATACAAATCAACGAGGGTAAACTCCAATTTTATTTCTGTAATGAATTTATAGTTATATTATAAGAATGTCAAAGGAATTTAGGTCCATTTTAATCAGGCAAGAATGATAAGCCATCTTATTGAACTATAACATAAGACTTTATCAAAGTTTCTAAATTTAATTTAGATTTTTTTTTGGTTTTAAATGGAACCACATGTCCAGTGGGTCCAATTTAGCATTATGAGGCAGTCAGTTAATACTTGATTTACTTGAATATTCTTCTTCACTGATTCCACCACCAAATTAGTTGGCATCATATCATCTCTTAACATAATTAACATTAAACCCAAAAGTTACCATTATTTAATTTCATAAAAAAAAAAAATAACACTAATACTTGCTCACAATTTTCTTGCAAATTAGCAAATACAACATCCAATCATGGTGTCACTCAGATTATTATATAAATAATAAAAAAAAATTATTAGTTAATTTCTTTTTAATATGAGATATATTTATTTCTCTACAAAATTGGAAAAAAAAAAGGAGCAATCAACCTCTGTACATAGGCGAGCGTTCTTGCACCACCACCTTAGACAGCCTTGACTGTCTGAAAGCTTTAATCGGGCTGGGAAAGTACCATTTTGCCCCTTTCGACTTCCCATAATCCGACGTCGTGCTAACAGCCACCGATCTCGATTTCTTCATCATCACTCTTCTCTCTTCTTCCACGTCTCCACCTCTCTTGCTTTTACTATTTTTATTCCCTCCCTTCAGCCACCACCAAAACGACAACGTTGGCGTCTTGCTTCTACTTTCGTTATTATTAACTCCATTTCCCATGAAATCTAAATTCTCAACGTACTTTGACTTTGACCGGAGAAAGGGCGCCGCCACGGATCTTGATCTCCGAAACGCTGGTTCACTCTCAATCAAATTGCTGACACGGCCGACGGTTCCAATCCCGGCAGAAAAATTCTCACCTCCAGATACTGAAAACCGAGAAAAGGACGATGAAGAAGACGACGATGACGACGTGGTGGCAGCGCTGCAAGCACAGGGACGGACGTTAGCGCAGTCAGGACAGAGAGAAGAGAGACGGTCATGGAGACAGGTCGGACAGACTCCAGAACGGTGACGTTTAGAAGGGTGTTTTTGACATTTCCAGACTTCCTCCTCGTCCAAGTAACCCACTGCTGCCATTTTCTTTTGTTTAAGCTTTGAGTTGAGTTAAATCGTTTAACGTGTCTGTAACTTTTGTGCTTGTGTTTCTCTTCTTGTTGTTCTCGTTTTGATTTCTCTCTCTTGTGTGGTTTTGAGAGCGGGTGAGGTTTATAAAAGAAAGAAGTTTGATTTGGTGAGAGAAATCCAACCATGGTTACCTAACTGTAGTTAAAATATCAAAACCCTGGGTTGCAAAACGACATCGTTTTCTACTTGCTCTGAATTTTTAAGTCTATTTACAGAAATAACCCTATGACGGTATGATAAATATTTATAAGTGATTATCGAAAACAACACGTGGGGGTGTCACTGTTGACATGTCATTGGTGAAGGTAGATATTTGACAGCCAGTGTTGAAAATAAAGGCTAAATTTTGTTTCGCTTTCATCCACTATATTTGACTATTTTAAATTTGTGAGATAAATATATATTTTCGTAAAAAGGAGGAAAACGTTTTTTTACTTTATTGCCCTCCAGAAAAAAAATATTATTATCACTGTGCTTGATTTAATTGAGTATGGTAATGAACCATATGATTTTAATTACCTGTCTAAATCCATAAAAAAGAGCCTTAAATGTATTTTTAAAATAATGCCATCTCTTGTGGTTTTAAAATGGGCCAATCATGTTGTACGGACTTGAGCTTAAAAGTTGTTTTCTTTCTTGTAGAAAAAAAGAGAGAAAACCTAGTAAGATTAGTTAAACTAATCGTATCTAAATTGAAAGATGTTTATGTATATAATAATAAATTTCAGGTCGTCACGTTGGGTGATGTGATGAAGAAGAAGCAGTGGTTGTTTTGAGGTTGGGCTCAATGAAGACTTAAAGTCTAGTTGGATTAGAATATAATTTCCAGAAATCTTTGTGGGTCAGGGGAAAATGAGATCTGATGACTTTGTGAATATGGAAGCTGGGTGTTGGAGTCCCATACAGATTAAACACGTTCAAGCCTACTAGGTTATAAGAGGGGATAATCCTCCCATTCAACAAGGCCTTATTGGGTGAGAAGTCAAGTCCACTTCAAATTCTACTGCACTGCAGCTTCAGTTTAGAACAAAATGGTTGACACGTAGAGAGTTAGAGCCGACAATTACCTTCATCAACAGGTATGAGTATGACCCAACATATGAGCTTGACCGTGAGGAGGAGTGTTGGGAGTCCCATACCGACTAGGCTCGCTTAAGCCTACTGGTTTATAAGAAGAGGTAATCCTTCCATTCAATAAGACCTTATTGGGTGAGGAGTCAGACCCATCTCAAATTTTATCATGGTATCAGAACCCAGATTCAATAGATCTGAATGCTTGACTAATTCTATCATGGTATTAAAGCCCAGGTTCAGTAGATATGAATGCTTGACTAGCGAGTGAGGAGTTAGTGCCAAAAACCATCTTTATTAACAAGCGTGACCCAACATATGGGTTTGACCGTGAAGAGGAGTGTTAGAGTTTAAGCACGCTCAAGCCTACTGAGTTATAAGATGAGGTAATTCTCTCATTCAACAATGTCTTATTAGATGAGGAGTCATGCCTACAAATCTGGATTATTTTAGCCGAATAATGTTAATGGTTCTATGGAAATTTTCAAGTCACTAATCATGATTAAGCGCCACCGACTCTTTCAAAGCTGCAGATATTAGGTGCCAAACTATAGGGGAACATGGTAAAGTTATTTTTCATATATATATTGATGAACAAATTTATGTCGTTATTTTGACATCAAAGTCAAGCATTAAATTTGTTGGATGCAGTTTCAAACAAGAATGAAACCAATACCTAATTAGTTAGGCTTTTATTTCTGACCGACACATTAATTTAGACCTTTCTTGTGAGAGTAAACTACTGTTTTTCCCACCCAAGGTTTGTCTTACCGGCACTTTTCACAAAAAAAAAAGGTTCCAAAATATGATTTTTCCACCCAAAGTTTATATTCTAACCAATCGTAGCTCGATTCCAACATTTTTACGACCCCAAATGTTTCAAAATACAATTCTCTTTCTTAATCATTACTCACTAAACCCCTTTAAACATTGCTCCTGTCGACCTCGTCAATCGTCAGCAATAAAGCAATTTGTGAAACGTATAACCATTCCTTCTAAGTTAGAATCGACCAATCTCAACCACCAAAATCCAACTTACCACCATCAAAAGACTCACTGACATCTTCTATCCAAAATCCACAACAGTTTAAACCGAGTTTGCTCTCCATTGGCTGCCGAATTCCAAAGTGTATTATGGGCAGTAAACAGAATATAAACTTGGAAAAAAGTTGTTTACTCTTCTTACGAAGAATAAGTCATTTATTACGGAAAGACAAAAGACCGTCTATATGTTCACTCATAAAATTTGAGTGGCTCATCAAATAATTTTGTGGGCTTCCATAATGGCCCGAATATTAGCCCATGGGGGTTTTTCACTTTGTTATCAAGACAGAACACCGTCTACATGTTGTAATTGGGCCAAGGAAATTAGCTCACACAGGGTGGGAAAAGCCCAACTGAGAAGAATTGGCCCAAGAAATGGATACAATATTGCTAACACGGGCAAGGAAAAGGCACAAAAAGGAAGAGTCGAGAGTTGAGACGTAATTTGGTCGCACTTTCCCACCGTCTTCTCCTATATGCTCATTTTGTGAAGATTCTTGAGTCTTGACAAAGTGATTAGGTGGGTACAATGTTAACAGTTTGTGTACACCAATAATGAGTGAACACAGATTAAACATTACATGATTGGACTCGCTTTATAGTCATCATCTTTCACATACTGGTGAAATTAAGTGGAAGAAGATTAAAAATGAATGAAGAAGGGCTTATTTCAAATCATATATAGGTACCTAATGATAAAAAGTTTTCATCTTTAAGCTATGTTGTTTCTTTCACACCTTCTTTAATTGATTTCTTCTCTATAATTTCATCTACCTTTGTTGGCCTTGACCTTGACAACCAGTTTTCCCATGCTATTTCTAAGAGACTTCACACAACTATCGTAATTAACTTTCTCTCTTTCACACTTGAGAGTGTACTTCTACAAAATTATAATAATAATAATGAAGGTATCAAGGTTGGTGTTACGAAAAGAACAAATTAAATGAAATGGGGATATGATAATGCCCTTGTTTTCTGTTCCTTTAATTCCAAATAAAATAAAGCGTTGATGCACAAACTGTCAAACTCTAAGCATTTACATCTTCTTTTCTTCTTCGTTTCTTGGAAGCCGCCAAGAAAACTGTAAGACGAGTAATGCCTTTTTTTCATTCCTTACAACTCGTTCACATGTGGGCACATACGGAAAATGCTACACTAATAATATCCTCTCATAAATCTTTTCTCATAATTTTAATATAACAATTCATAATGGGTCTTATTTGATAAATTTTGATTAATCAATTACGAACTATCATGTCAAAATTGTGAGAAAAAATTTATGAGAAGAGATTTTGAATGTAGGATTACTCTATAGGTGCGTTTGGTTCAGAAAATGTTAGATTACTGAAATTTTATATTACCTTGAAAATTACTAAAAATCTTTAGGAAAATATGTTTGGTTAATTAGTGGGTATGTTATATTAATATGTTTGGTTAGGGAGAATAAATTGGTGGGTATGTTATTTAAATTACTAAATTACCCCTTTTTAAATATTAATATAATATTATTTTTATTATTAATTTAAATTACCCCTTTTTAACCCCCAATAGTTCAAATTTAGCTAAAACACCCCTGCTTATATCAATATGGCCAGAAACGGCCATATAGAAGCCTCTTGGAGCCTCCCAGCAAATCTCGATCATTTTTAGGGACTCCGGTGACTTTCCGGTTGCGGTCCATGGTGGTTGACCTGCTGTCGGTGGTGGTGGCTGGGTGGCGGTGGTGGTATGTTATTTGTTTAAAATATAAGGGTATTATTGTCCAAAAAGTTAATTAAACAAGGGTAAAATTGAAATAGTATATTAATGTAAATTTATTTTAAAACAGGGGCATTATTGTCTAAATTTTTTATTAATAAGGGATAGAATTATAACAAAAATAATATTACTAAGGTAATCTTACAATACCTAAGAAAATGGAGGTAATCAAATTATCTCCAATATTACCAACAGTAACAACTATTGATAATGCAAGCTTATCGAAATCTTAAATTACTTTGGCAATCAAACATGGTAATCAAGTAATATAAAATGACATAACCCTAGTAATCTCTCATTATCTCCCATCTAACGCCTCATATATATATATATATATATATTATGAATAGTAATAAACAAAAATCAATGGATCAAAGTGTGTGAGACTGAGTTGAGACAATGAAATGAACAAAATATCATAATTTACATATATATTATGAATAGTAATAAACAAAAACCAATGGATCAAAGTGTACGTGAGAGTGAGTTGAGACAATGAAAGGAACAAAATATCATAATTTATGAATAGTGATAAACAAGAATATGGGCATAAAAGTCCAAGGGTGTCATAAGTAATTTCAGCATTAAAATAAACAGAAAACGAAAATTTAAAAAGACGACAAAAATATTAGAACAAGTTGCATACTCACTTCTCCCACTACCTACTTTCTTTGCAACTTGCTCCATTCAAACATATATTTCTCAAAATTATCTCTTTAATTATTTAAATTATATTATATATTATATATATAATGCATCTTATTCCACTAAGAGATGCTTCAATACTTTATGCAACTCATAATAATTTATAATCCTTTTTCTTTAACAAAATTTTTAGTTTATTCTTCTTTATATAAATATCTTTCTAATTTATAAATAAAAAATTAAAATTCTACTTTTGTACTTATCTTTTTTGTATTACCATTTTCAGTTAATAAAAGGTTGATTTACTGATTTTTTGGGCCCTATAGTTTTCAGTATTTAGTATTTACAACACATCCTTATCCCTACCATTAGAGACTTTTTGACAACAAAAGATATTTGATCAGCATTCGGCGAGGTCCTAATAATTTGACATATCGAAATAGTCAATGTTAATTGTTAAACATAATCAACTCTTAATAATTTGATCCAGTGAAAATAATCAAAATATTAAACATAATCAAAACTAGGGGAGGCTTTAACACTATAGATTTCGTGACAGTCTGGAAAATAATTTTGAAACTACAAGAAACGTATTATACATTGCAACAAGTTTTAAGCTATCTTATGAAAAAAAAAAAATTAATAATAAACTTACTTTAAAAATAAAAATGAAGAATAATTGGAGTAGTCATTGAGAGATTTATCTGATCGTCAATTTCAATATTTCAGAGGATATCCTTAGTCACCAATTTTTTATTTTTATTCTTTTAGTTACATGTATAGTCAATAAAAGAAGCATATTGTTTCAAAAAATGGTGAAATTAATTTAGAATTAAATATTTCTTTGCAACTTGCAAAATAATTCTATGTTTTTGATACATATCCAAAACATTATGATATTTATCTAAGGCGATGTTGTTATCAAAGTTTATTAATTAAATTTATTTTTAAATAAAAAATGAAATTAAAAACCCTTAAAACAAGGATAAAAGTCTTCCAAGTTCCAACTACTATTACGTAATCCTATCATCACTCTTTCAAGTGAAATAGTTGAACCAAAGCTTTGTCAAATTTTCTATGCATATGTGTCGGAAAATCATTGGCTATGTAAAATGTTTGAACGAATGGGGTGTATGGTAACAAATCCACATGGCCGGCCAAGATAGGGGAGTGGTAGAATGGACCCACGTAAGCACAATCCCGAAGCAGGGGTTAATGGGACCTACAAAAGCAATTATAGAAGTAGGGGCCACATAAATAAATAAAAAATGACCCTTTTAAAACGCCGTAGTATTTTGGGTCAACACACGCATGGTGTGAAACACGCTAGCAATCCCAAAGGGACAGAAGCAATTTCTGGGTCATGCGTGGTGTGCCGTGACCGTGGCTTCAAAGTTTACTTTGACTCTCTCTCTCTCTCTCTCTCCGTCTCTGGCCATCCATCCGTATTCAAATTCAACCCGAATCAACCGTCCTACTATTCTACTGCATTTGTTCTTCGCTTTTTCTTTTTTGATATATTATTATATAATGGAAAATTTTTTTTTTTTTCTTAAATATGTTGATTACAAAATATGATTTTGGTGATCTTTTTTTTCAATCTCTAATCTTATCCATACAATTAACAATTTATATTTAATGTTCTTACAAGCGTATATTTTATTTTATTTTTCTCATAAGATCGTTTAGTATTAAAATAATCTATTTCGTTCAAAAGTATCTAAATTTTTTTCTAATTTTATCAGAATGCGTTTGGTTTTTAAGGGTTTTCTCATATAATTTTTAAGGTTTTTTTTTTTTTAAATAATCATGGGGGGTTTTGATAGTTTTTTCTTTAAAAATAGGCGAGTTTAATATTAAACAATCTTACAAAAGAGAGATAAAATTAACCCTATTGTTCAACATAAATGACTAATTTATTATTATAAATTAAACTTGGACCTGAATAATTCAATCTCCGAGCTATTTAAAAATCATTTATGCCATAAATAAAGAGAAGTTGACTTTTCAGATGGACCATAGCCATAGGAACTCAGGTCAAGTGTTAGTTGTTCTTGACATTAATGCATTCAACATTTTGAAATCCCATTTATGAATTAAAATATAATAATAAATTAGAATGATATTTAGTTTTCTATTAATTAATCACCCTCATTTAAGGCTATTAAAATTGTAAATAATAAATATTTATTTAGAAAACTTAAGCATTAATTTGATGATTGTATTAATTATCATCGTGATTTGAGTGTAGAATAAATAATAATTAGTTGAGAATCAAATTGGTAATATTTTTCCAAGAAATGAAAGCAAAAAGATAAATGAAGGGATTCTGTGTCAGAATTAAAATAAAAAATTAAGAATAGATTATAATAAAATAGAAGATTATGGCTTTGGTAATGGCATGATTATTGCTGTCAATTATTGTATTAGTTTTTTTCTTTATAGCATTTAAAATGATAGTTGAAACCGAGTGTGGCCATTCATTCTCTCTAAGGTTCATGGGATGCTCTTATGGACCACCTACCACTTTCTTCCTTAATAATTAAATATTTTACATATTTTAAATTCCTAATTAACCCTACTTAAATACATTCTTTTAATCTTAATTAATTAATTTATTTTGTATATTTAGATATCTTATTATTACAAATACAACAATTTAGGGTTTGTTTGATTTATGTTCTTAAAATAATTATCAAAAAGATGTATCTCAATATTTTTAATATTTGAAAATGAGTTTAATATCATACTCAAAAATTGTTTTGGGATTAAAAATAATGTAACACTATGAAAATGACTTTTATAGTAATTTTTAAGATTTCTACTAAACATATTTTTATAACAAATCATTGTATTCAAATTCTATATTAAACATACGATGTTATTGATCAGCGTATCTCGATGATATAAATAGAAAAATAATGTTGATTTTGTCATTAAAGCAATTAATCCTATATTTGGGAGCAATAATTGAATTATAAAATTGGGTTGGGGTCTTCAATCAACTCATTGATAAACTTGAATGTAAACAAAAATGATTTGATGTGAAAAATTGTCCAATTATCAAATACTAAATAAAAAAAGTTTTTATCAAGCATGATTTACATGTGCTAATATTTTTATTTTTGATAAAATACTAAACAATTAACAACTAATCCATCAACTACCATTGGGTGGGGTGGTATAATGATAAAAGAGCAAAATGAGATTTTATAAGTTTTTGAGTTCGAGTCCTCATAGGTTCTAATAGGAGTGACCACTAAGGGGTTTACCTGGTCATTAACTTTAGGACCCGCGGATTAATTGAGATCTGTGCAAACGGACACAGACATCCTGATTACAAAAAAGAAAAAAAAAAAAAACTATCCCATTCTTTAATTCGTTAATTAAAGGTTAATAAGAATTTCAGAATTTAGGTAAAATGCATATGGATTTTGCTCTCTTATAGGAATGGCCGACCAAAACCAAATAAACACATGACTATTGCCAACTTAAAACTTTGATTAATACTTGTCTCAACCCTATACCATACTTTTGTAGCTACATTATCACTCACTCCCCATTGAGAATTAGGCACCAACTGTTTTTTTTTTTTTTAGGACATGGAGGTATTCGGGCCTAGCTTATGTGCAGCAGATCTCAACTAATCTCTTGGGACCTTGAAATTATCGGTTAGATAAAAGTTCCAATGACTACTCCTATTAGTACTCGAAGAGAGACTCAAACTTAAGACTTCTTGAATAATACACCCAAAAGTCCCTAAAGAATCGCTCCAGCCACCCAGAGATAATTACCAATTGTCCTTATTGTATACTAGTTGATACACCTAAATATTTAGAAATTACAATAATTCAATAATAAAATTATATATTTTAAATGTATCAATAATTGTATGTTTGGTGAGTTAAGAAAACATGTATAGATTAGATAGATACCTAGTAGCTATTCGTGTAAGTTGAGAGGAGAATAATCAAATAAATTATGAAGAATAATAAATTAAAAGAAGAAATAAAAAAAAGGGAAAGAATGATAAGACCGAAGTGGCGAAGTCTAGTGAAAATGAAAGAGAAAAATAAAAAGGAAAGACAGAGGTGGGTTCCTTGCAGCCAACGCATTTAGGTTTGGTTTTAGGTTCGGAGTGTTAAGACTTCGTGAAGATAAGAACGACCCCTCTTTCTTTCTTGCCCTCTCACACGCACTCTCTCTCTGCGCCTCAGCTTCAGCCTCGGCCGCAGCCGCCTCCCTTCTCTCTACTTCGTCTATTTAACTCTCTTCTCATTACCTTTATATTTTTTCAAAACCACCCAGTCTCTCTCTCTCTCTCTCTCTCTCTCTCTCTCTCTCGCTTATAACAAAAACTAAAGCTAAAGTTCACTACTCTCTGTTCAAGCTGGCGATCGAAAATCAGGAAACCACTGTCCGTGAAATCAAGCCCAAGAATCGGAGAATCATGGTATGCACAATGCGTGTTTGTGATGTTTTTCATTTGGGTTTTTTTGAGTTTTGGTTGTAATGTTGTTTGTTTGAATGATTTACAGGGTCCGGACGAAGAGGACAACAGGTGGCCTCCATGGCTTAAGCCATTGTTAAGGGAAAGCTTCTTTGTTCAATGCAAGTTACATGCTGATTCTCACAAGAGTGAATGTAATATGTACTGTTTGGATTGTATGAATGGCGCCTTTTGCTCTCTCTGCTTAGCTTACCACAAGGATCATCGTGTTATTCAGGTTTATTTTTTTCTTCTTCTTCTTCTTCTTCTTCTTTTCTCTGTGTTTGGTTTCTGGGTCTTTTATTCCTTTACCTTTCTTGCTTCAATCATTCTTTTCAAATTGGGTTTCTTCTTTATTCGTCGAATCTTTCCGATCCTCTGGATTTTATACCCTTTTCAAGCAATTTGGTTTTCATTTTCTTTATTTCTTCTCTATCTGAGTTAAGTTTATTTCTATTTCTCTTTGTTTTGCTGAGTTGAAATGAGCTGTACTGATATAAATCAGTTGCTATAATTTGCTCTGCTACTTGTTTCTATCGCATTAGCTCACAAGTTACTGATTTCACAGTTAAATCAAAGGAAAAGATTTTCAACTTCCATTTTGTTATTTTCTCAGCAGCCAAACGGAACATTTTCAGCATTGTTCATTTGTCCCGTGTTTTTCTCCCAATAAAAATTTTATTTTTCTTACAGATAAGCCGAAGCTTTATCGATTTCACGTGTATTTACTTTTATTCCGAAGCAGCTCAATACAATACATCTCAGTTTGCTCTTTCGTGTTTTCCTAATTTTCCCGGGTCCCAAACAGTTCGTTTTCCGATTGAATAGTAATAAAAAAGAATCCCCTGATTTCCCCTTAATGGGTCATTCTGTTTTTGTAATTACCAATTGACTGAGTTTCTAATTGGGTTTTGATTGTATTTATTGACAGATAAGGAGATCTTCATACCATGATGTGATAAGGGTTTCTGAAATACAGAAAGTGCTTGACATTTCTGGAGTTCAAACTTATGTTATAAACAGTGCAAGGGTTGTGTTCTTGAATGAGAGGCCTCAGCCTAGGCCTGGCAAAGGTGTCACCAACACCTGTGAGGTCTGCGACCGTAGCCTTCTCGATTCCTTCCGCTTCTGCTCACTCGGCTGCAAGGTACTCAATGTTGCGAATTTCCTGTTTTTGGTCGTTTGGTTGCTGAGAAAGTGTAGGAAAAGTAAGAAAAAGAAAAAGAAAAAGGAGGGGTTTTTTTTTTTTTTTCCTTTTGTCTTAGTCATTAAGGAAATAGAAAATTCAACTTAATAATATTCAATGAATGAACATTTTGGTTGGTGCGAGTATGTTGACTTTTTCATTAGTTACAGTGCCAATGTGAAGCATTAAATTGCTAGTTTTCTTTAGCTTTTCAATTGAAAATGAAAAGCATGAATAGCCTTTTAATCACCCATTTTGAAATATAGCCACATTCTGATTAATTAATTCTATTCATTCTTTTGAATCATTGGTTACAGATTGCTGGAACATCAAAGAATTTCCAGAAGAAGAGAAAGAATCGACTCGCAATGGGGTCGGATTCTGAGGACTCGTACAGCAGCAGCAGCCATGGCAAGCTCAACATCAAAGTTCAAAGCTTCTCGCCATCAACGCCGCCTCCAACTGCGGCTAGTTTCCGAACTGGCAAGCGAAGAAAGGGAATTCCACACCGAGCCCCGATGGGGGGATTACTCATAGAATACTAGTGTCATTATTAGTTCCTCAGTTATACAAAGTAGTAGTTTTAACAATGCCCCTTCTACTGCGTAGCTTTCTTTAGTATTCTTGTATATAGAAGCAGCAAGTAGAAGTAAGTTTGGAAAATAGGAGGGGGGAAATGGAAAATAAGACAAAAAGTATGAAGGACTGGATGGTAATATGTGTAAGGGTTTTCTTAAAAGATATAATAGGGTGCTTTATACTTAAGTTTTGGTATGGGTTGAAATGTAAATAGCGTTTTCCTGTAATTTAGAAAAGAAAATAGTGAATGTGAATGTGTCTATATATGGAAATGAAATAAGACAATTATGTGTTGAGTCCTTCTATTTTTAGAAATAATTTAGTAGTGGTGATAACTGATAAGGCTGCCTCCAATTTTGGTGGGTCCATAGTGGTATTGGCACGTGTGACGTATTGTTAGTACGTGTTAGATATACACTCGATGTATCATAATACAAATAATGGGTGGTGTCTTGATTCTTCGAATCATGAAAAGTTGGCCAGCCTCAGCCGCCCTTTGCAACCACCAACCTTTTCTCAATGTCAGAAAGGCGGTTTGATTTCGTAGTTCAAGTGGGCTCTTCATCAAAGCCCATTCATCAAATTGCTCTTCCCATAGATTCCATAAAATCAATAGCTAATATTTTCACCTACCCACTATAATATAAAAATTTAAAAAAAGTGGCTTTGTTTTGATCTGATTTTTGTCACATTTTATATAATATAAAGTTTAATTCTCATTGGTTATACAAAAATGTATTGTACGGTATGAAATTAAGAGATAGAGAGAGAGAGATGCAAGTGGGAGTTAACATTTTCTGTTAGGTCGGTTGTTAGATGCCACATTTAACTTGACTTTTATTGTGGTAATCAAACGCATTCAAGAACTTTGCTTTTTTCATGTTTGGGAACTTGTCCATCCCATGACATAAACGTGTTCCAATCTTCCAGAACATCAATAATTACTAATTTCTTCTTATGTTTTCAAGTGCTAATACGATTCTACATCATTTTTCATCCTTATTTTAATCAAATTACCATTTGCTTTCATTTCTATGTTTTAACTTACCAAAACAGAGATTTTATAAATACCAATATTAAAAAAAAATATTTTTTTGTCTCTTTATACATATGTCACAATCGAAAAAAAGAGACTGGTAAAGAGATTGTATTTTAGTATTTTTTGGTATATTATAGTAAAATAAGAGAAAATTTGACAAATAAAATTACGTTAAAATATTTATAAAAGCCTTTTTAATACTTACTACATAAAGGGGATAAAATTAAACTAAAAAAATAAAATGAACTTGAACATTTAAAATAAAATTCATTTTTTTATCTTCGATTAAAGAAAAAAAAAATGCAGGTTTATTTATAACCCTGGTATGGAAACCAGTGTCGTTAGTTTATTACTAAACAGAAATTAAACAAGTGTTTTGTTTTTGTATGTAGTGGGCTTTTAAACTTTTTTACCGTCCAATCTTTTTGACTCAAAACTCTGACCAAAGTTTGCCCCAGCTTTACGCGGTTGATGGGATTGAAATTGATCATTGTTTTCATGGATTTGATGTTTTTAACTTTTTTTATTTTACTTACCACATTTGACCATTAGGGACTAATTTTACATAATGTATATAAATATAATATAATAGAAACAAAATTATAATAGATTTTTTTTTTTAATTGTTATTAACAATTTTGTATTTCAGACATTATTAATTAAGAGTATTTTTAAAATATTTATTATATAATTTATTCTTTAAATATAAATTAAAGAGTGAGTTTGACTATCTATTTTTAGATAGTTAAATTTGACTCTTAATCATAATTTTAAATAATAAATTATAAGTTTCTATGCATTTTATTTATAATATATTTTTTCGATTGAGGTTTTTTTTTTAAAAAGTCTATTAGATTTGAATAAAAATTGTATTATTTGTATTTAAAAATTAATAAAGATATTATTTATTTATATGAAAGACAGTCTTTACAATAAAGAACAAGATTAGAATTGCTTTTAAGAGATTTATGCCATTTATGTACAATTATAAATTAATAGCAAATAACTTGTATGAATAGATATTATTGTTCCTAAAAACACTCCATGTTTAAGAATCTAATTGAAAGTTTGACCCCAATGCAATACTGACACGTGGAATGCCGATTCTTTTGAAGGTTGAACTTGTGAAAACTAGAAAAGGACACGTCAATGGTGGTCACTATCATTTATTACGTGTTTCATCTTGATATTCGTAGAATCGTAGTCATTATCTACTACCATGTGTGATGTGTCCTTAAAATATTCACCTTGCCCAATTCTACTCGCCAGAACATTCTTTAGAATAGAAGTTTAAGGGAGAAGATAGGAGATGGGTTGGTGACAAGGCTTGAGGATCAAAATCCTATTAAATTATTTGATAAATATTATTATATTTATAATTCAATCTTATAAATTTATTTTTATAATTTTAATATGATAATTTATAATTAATTAATTCATAAATAAATTCTATCTGTCGGAACATTATTTAGTATCTATGTTTCATCTTAATTAATAGATTACAAGCCTATTTATTCTCGCTTCAAAAATGTTTTTCTTTTCTCTCATCGACTTTTTTCAGGTAGCTCACCATCAACACCGAATTGTATATGAACATACTAAATATGTTTGTCTTATAGACGATTGATCTCGCCCACACATAGAACAAACATACTAAAAATCAATCGTAACCGAATTCAACGGCACGGATAAAAATTGCGGCACGAAACCAAAACTAGAAAATGGGGTAAACACTATGGGGACACAAGTCCTAGTCTTATTGAAAGTTTTGCCGTTTTTAGGAATTAGGATAATAAAGAGTAGCTCTCAAAGGACGTGGCATTGATGTGATGAGAAAAGAAAAAAAAAAAGACAAATTTGATCCTGTTTTATGAAAAGAAAAATACGTGGACATTTCAACTTGGCTTTGAAATACGCAACCAAATTTATATGTACATCTTAAAAAAGTGGTGGTGATGGTGTAGGTGGTGGTGGTGGTAACCATGTAGGAGGAGCACATTAAGAGACTCTTACTTGAACAAAGTAATGGATGGTGGATATGAATCCCACTCCATTCCACTCATCTCATCTCATCTCTTTATTTATATTTTATGATTTATGCCCATCACCCTTTCTTTTTCTTTTTCTTTAAGTTATTTTTTAATTCATATTCATCTTCATCTTCAACCGTTGCTCAGTTGCCTAAGCCATGATGTCATTGGTTAATTAATCTGATAAAAAGCATAGAAAGAAAGAGAGAGAGAGGCTTCAATCTTCAATCACGTCCACACCATGCTGATGAATTTTGTTTGGTTCTCTCTCTCAATTGGGTCCCCTTCGATTCCATTATTTTAAAATTGATTGACTACTACTGTTTTGTTCACCTACATTTTACCTAATTTCCTTTATAAAACAATACCCTCACATGGATTTTCTTCTTCTTTTTTTTGTTTGGATGACCAGAGTGTACAGGCAGGTTTATGAATCGCCAATTGAATTGCAGGTGTGAAGTTGACTGAATAAATCCATCTCAATGATCACCTCTATCAGTAACTTAGGTAGATCGAATAGTCTTTTACTCAAAAAAAATATGCATCATTCCCTTGGTTTTTACGTTCAACAGTAAAATCTTTTACTCATGTTACATAATATGCAACAAAGATTTATCTTAATTTTTATCCAACAATTCTCGAATTTACCGAATTAACGATACCAAGTTGTCGTTTAATCTTAATTCAAGAATCATCTTTCAGTTAAAAAGGTTTATACACTATATATTATATGATGACATTTAACACGATTTGAGTGTGCGCACGAGTGGGGCTTTGGATATACACAATTCAAATCTGCCGTCTTTGGATATGAAATTCTTATCAAGTTGTCACAAAACAAATGAGATCTTCCAACTGCTTTTGGAAATCTAAGTGAATTCCTAAGATACTTTATTAAAATTGTGGACCTTATATTATAATATCATCATGTAGTTGATTACAAAGTATAAGTTGGGCCACCATAAGTACTTATGGGCATCGAATTTATTTTCAGATTTTGACTTGTGATATTTCGCATCATGACAATCTGTTTTTTTTTTTATAAATATATATTAATATTTTTTCTTAATAAAAAGCTTTTTTTTTTTCTTCCTAGAAATATGTAAAAGCATATCTAGGAAGTCGAATTTCAAATGTGCTTCATGTGGTTTTCACTTAACAAATGTTTATATTAAAGTTCTTTAAATACTTCTTTTTTTTAATGCCTTTAACCTCAAAACCACTTTAATGAAAGACTACAACAAAACTAATGCAAAAGTACTTTTAACATATTGGTTCACCAAAACTGCTCCCAATTACAGTAAAAATGTTTATACATTCGTTTTTATTTTTATTTTATTTTCTATAAATTTTCTAGTTTCATGATTTGATATATCATTAAGCATATTTCCAACATTACAATTGACAATTCATTGATGTGTTCTAATCTTTGGAAAAGATCCAACTTCCATTTAAGTTGAAGAAGCCAATGCTTATTAACACATTCAACAAGCATAAAGATTTTTTAATTACCCACAAAGGCAAGAAATCAAAACCCTAATACCATTTTTATTTAATAACTATATGCATGGGACCAAGAAGAAGCATAAATGGGGTCCAAGACAGTGAAGAGATTACCAATGATAGTGGATAAGATTAGCAAAAGAAGATTCCATGATAGAGAGTGGATCAATCTTAGACACGCCATGTACTTAAAATAAAAAAAAAAAAAAAAGAATTAATTAATTCTACTGAAAAACCATATCCACCACACACGGTTGATCCACGGGGTCACACTGTTTTCTCAGTACGAGAGAGCACAGACAAATTTTAACTATTTTTTAATGGAAATGGAAGCATGCAAACACAAGTTGGATTGGAGGGGCCGAGGGGCGTCCTCTAAAAGTAAAATATATCATTTCTCTTTCGTTTCAAAGTGTATATCCATTCAACAATAATAATACTCCAAAACCCTAAAAGGGTTCCTTGTTTAAAGGTACTTTCATTTCTTGTTAATCGTTTTAGGTTTATTTGGGTTCTTCGAGTGTGCATTATTTGACCAGAAACTCTCATTATTTTGATTTTTCTTAACAGTTTATATACTGTTAAAAATGGCGGACAAACTTGAAAAGACATATAAGAGAAAGTGGGGAAGTCAAAATGAAAATTTGTGATAAATTGCAGAGATCTAGTTTTAGTGTGACGTATCATCAAGATATTATTTATGGCTGCATTTATATTGACCTAACATTTTAGGAAGAAGTTCGATTGAACTTTGCTTCAAGACAACTTTGTTCAGTCAGTAAATTGTTGCTTCTTCCCTCCTGCTGCTTCCAATTTAATGCTCATTTTCTTGGTAAATACTGGGAACCATCTACCTCTGTACCTTCCATATAAATATTGACAAGAACAAAACTTTACTTACAATTACAGACCCACAAATTAATTTCTGAGATGTGGGTACTGGGTGAACCTGAAATTGAAATTTCCTGCCTTCTTCACCATAGCCGAAGTGTTGATTTCTTTTATGAACTTTAAATTTGTAATGGATTGACCCACAGTTTAGGCTGCAGCCCAAAAAAAAAAAAAAAAACTTTTAGGCTTTTGTTGTGTGCTAAATTTTGGGGTTCATTTCTTGTTGGGCCGTAATATAAAACTCAGTTGAGATTGTTCAAGGCCTGAACATTAATTAAGATGGATAACCCATCATTTATATGGAGGATGATTAGGCTATTGAGCCTGCTTGAATACTTCTATTGTCACTCCTGACAACAATTTGCTTTCCTGAGATTCCAACAATTACTCATTTATTTCTATTGCACTTCTTTCTGTTGTTACGAAACTCACAACAACCTAAATTACTCAATCGACATTGATGGGACTGAATAAGATGTGAGCGTGACCTCTAAGGATCAACAATGAATTGAAACTGAATTAATAAAATAAGGGTAAAAGATAATTTTTAAAGTGGTTCGCCAAGTTAAATTAAACCTACGTCCATTGTTATTTTATTGATTTGTTTGTGATTAAAATTAGAATTGCCATAATAATACTCTTTGCTTTCTAAACTCTCTAATCCCTTCCAATGATTTTGTTTGGGGTATTTATACTACAAGATGATAACAGTTATAAGAAAGAAAATAGGGATAATGACATTATTTTATGAAGTTAATCTCATGATTCTTGCCATGTTTAATGGGTGGAGAGTTGTCGTGATCTTCTCCTTGATTTTAGGGAATAATGCTTATCTCTGGAGACAAGGCTTATCCATGATATGGAAGACTAGAAGATAATTGTAAAACAACTCGCTTCATCTTGGACATAACTTGCTTCAATTTGGTCGTCATCTCACAAGTTACACAGACTTATAGGTTGCTCCAAGCTACTACTTGCTCCGAGTTGGTCGCACATCCTCGCACAACATTAATATTTGCCAATCAGTTTTTGGAGCTCGTGTCAAGCTTCAAAAACTTCGAGCTTTTCTAGATGAGTTATCAATGTGTGAGTTGCTATCAGACTAAACTGACTTGTGAATCGGGGCTCGATCAAATATTGAACTGTTGCTAAAGCTTGTTCTTAGTGATCCTTTTGATGACCAACCGGTGATGAGGTCAAAAACAAGGAGTCCCCGAAAACACACCATGCAAAATTCGGCCAACTCTAAACTATGTCCCAGGATCAACTAAAATGAGTTATTTAAACTAGATATGTGAATATTTGTTACATTCCAATGAAGATTCAACACCAATTAACCTTCCTAAGGTATATCCGAAGTTTCTTAGAGGTAATGAGTGGGCTTAGACTTCGGAACACTTTCCAAGCTAGTATGTGTGAATCCTTTATAATGTTTAAAACTAATTTTAACACAAAAAATCAAAAGGAATTTGAGGAAGAAGGTTCGGCCATGTGAGGAGAGAGTCTGAGATCCAATTTTGATCTAAAACCAGTTCCATTGCATGTAATAGTGTTTTGACTCCTTTATATCGTTAGTAGAATTTGGACAATATCATTTTTACCCAAAACTTTACATGACATTCATGCAAGTATTCCTCTACCCATCATATAATGGTTTATCCCACTATTACCTCATATTTGACATGACAATCATGTAAGTATTTTTTCACAAATATATTAAACTATTTAATACATTTAATATATGTCCTTGAATACATTCCGAATTTGTCTTATTTAATTTTCCAAAGGATTCTAAATAGTTTAAATCAAATTAGAATAATTTATTTTTCACACATATTATCCAAGATAACTTTTATCAACTACCTAGGAGACCCATATGAAAATGTTTAATAATAGGCTTTAACGTATTTGGTTCTGTATCTCTTTATCTCATAATTGTAAGGTATTGGTTCTGTATCTCTTTATCTCATAATTGTAAGGTATTGAATGCGTTAACGTTATCCTGACTCTAACTATAGGGATAATGCTAAACTCTTGAATTAAACATTTTGTTTATAAGAAACTTTGTTTATAAGAAACTTCGGATAGCAAATGGTATTTTGAAACTTTTTCTCTGGGAAAGTATTGAGGCAAACCTTGGTGGGAAAAAGTCGTTTACTCTATGTCTTCCACTTTGAAACGCTGCTAAATTAACTCTATTCATATAGATATGGTATTATGAAGAGAGACATAAATCTATAAAAATCTGAGCCTATGGCCCATTTCTTTGACTTAAGCCACTGAAGAAGATGACGTAGTGGTAGTTTTCTCAAATTTCTGACTGACAGACTGAGAGAAAGCTTGCCTGCAGCTGCAGAAGATAAGATAAAAAAGAAACCCTAGCTAATAAAACTCCTCCCTTACAAAGTCGCCCCTTTAACTTGCATTCCACATCATAACAACAATAATTCAATTCAAAAGCAATCAACTTTCGGTGCCCCTCCGCAAATCAAGCACAGCCACGCCCATTGGCAGCTTTAATCCCACATTATATCACCAAACCCAACACATTATTTTACTAAATTAATAATGTAAACAACAAACAAAAGGATCGATCTTCTTTTACAATAAGTTCATAAAATTAAGTTATCAAAAATCAAATTCACACTACTTAATTAATTCTATTTCTCCTCTTACGTGTAATTTGTTCCTTGCTTGTATCTTCGAAAGAGGTCTTCTGTTTTGGCATTTCTGAAGGCACAACACCCAATCAAATAAACCCAGATCAAAGCAATGAGAGTTATGAGTAAAATGATGTCTGCTCTTCGCCATTCTTTCTTTAGATTTGCGAGCAATCCGGCTTTGCATGAATCGCAGTTGTAGCATAGTTGATTTTGGTCATTGCTCCATTGCAGGCAATCCATGTCTGCCGCAGTGTTGATGGGACTTATCCAATACGTTGGATTCACAAATGTGTACCCACACTGTGTAGGGGGCTTACAGCATCCAGACTGTAAAGAAAAAAAGCAAAAACGAATAAAGATAAAGATTGAGAATGCTTTGTAAATGAAGATTAAAACATTGGTTGAAGAATCTAATGCTGTTTTACTTTATCTATGTATTATTTATTGTTCTTTGCTTAAGGAATATAACCCTACTTTGAGATGAAATTATAGCTTAAAATCCGAACAAGTAACAAGGAAACTTGAACTGAAAAATATGTATCTATATAAGTACCTTTTAAATTGATTTTAAATTAAGCATTTAAATATAACTAACATGACCTAAATTAAATAAACGTTTGTGTTTCAAAAACAATGTCGAAATATATATTGTTTTTAATTCATTTATCCCCTTTTTTGGCCAAAATTCATGATCTGTTTAAGTAATCCAAATTAAGAATTTTCTTTTGAAAAAGCTAAAAAGAGGAAAGTATTGGAGTCCCGCACTGACTAGGCACGCTCAAACGAGAGGGTAATCATTTCATTCAACAAGATCTTATTGGGTGAGGAGTCAGACCCACCTCAAATTCTATCATGGTATTAGAGCCCAGTGATTGAGCCTTGACGCGACAGCTACTCACGTCATGCGTATTAGAGCGATTCGAGTTGAGCCTTGACCAGCGGTGAGGAGATAGAGCCAACAACTACCTCCATCATGCATGACCCAACATATAAGCTTGACCGTAAGGGGGAGTGTTGGAGTCCCACACCGATTAGGTACACTCAAGCCTACTGGTGTATAAAAGAGGGTAATACTCCCATTCAACAAGACCTTATTGGGTGAAGAGTCAGACCCTACTTAAATTCTATCAGAAAGTGAGAAATAAGAGTTCATTTTAAAAAAATGGTTTTCTTCAAGTTACCTCTAGAAGAACTTTCTTGCTTTCATTAGGGTTTGAAACTCAACAAGTTCAATTTTTGGAATAAATCTGCAGTTGTGAAGTAAATAAGAACAAAACGAAGTTAATTAATTTACCTGCAAAGGCGTTATGTGCGCATTAAAGAAATCCTGAGCCATCCGAAAACTTTGATTCAGCTCAGGACACATTTGTGTTGAGCTAAGACAGGTTTTTATCCTATCCCATTTGTAAGGACTCTGAACTCTTCTACGTAGCCACCCTGAAAAATCATCCAGACGATATTCTAAGTAAGCCCTACTCGGCTCAAGATGGCCTGAACCCCTAACCGTAACCATGTAGACAAACACAACCAAAGCGGCCAGTAATATTATGAGAATGAGCATCGCTACAAGGTAGAATATAAGCAGCCACGGAATGCGCCAGAAGCCTCCTATAAAGCCTGCAAGAGCCACAACCAAAATCAAAATGCCCAAGATAATAACCGGCCATTGTAAAATCTTCACACAGGAATTGTCCGGTTCGGTTGTAAGCCAGATTCCGGCACCAATGACTGGGATCGAAAGAAGCATGGCGACGAAGTTGATGGCTCCGATAACATTGCTGCTTAATGCCATTTTTCTGAGAGAAGTATGAGGAGTGTTTTCTTCAGGGTTTTGTTTGTTGTTGAAGTTATACAAATAAGGACTTTAGAGAAGACTGTGTAGAAAAAGTTTCCACAATCCACCCGTCTTTGTTCCTTACCTTGGATCCGTGAAACTGAAAGCTACTAAAGCTAGTAATAATAATTTTTAAAGTAGGGCTTTGATCTTCAAGTCCAATCACATAAGGAAAACTTTTAGAGAAGGAATAACTTGTACAGGATGAGGAAGAAAAGAGAGGATGAGCAAAGAGACAAAAGTTGCTTACAGCGAATGCATTTATGTGGTGGGAAAACGGAGTAAAAAGAAGGGAAAAAGTCTTGGATGAATGCATATCGAATTATTCGTGCTCTTATTTATTGATTTAATTTAATATATATAGTATTACAGCCCTACAATATTTCAAGAATATAATTAAATGTATAAATGTATGTACATATATAATATAATCCATGAGATAATATGACTCTGATACCATGAGAAAACAATACTTCAAGAATGAAGTATTTGCTTCTCGATCTTTATTTACAGAAACACACACACACACACACACACACACATATATATATATAGTATTATAACCCTACAATCAGGCAACTAAATCAAGTCTAAATAAGGAGGAATCAGCCTAAATAAGAAAATAAAATCACTATCAAACTCTTACCTAAAATAGATAATTAATATTTACTTGCTATACAAAGATATTATACAGTTGATATACAGATCACATTCCAATATATAAATGTGAATTTGTGATTGTGACATTCATATCTCACCAAAGAATCTTTAAAAAGACAAAATTACAGTTATATCCTGATCGGTGAATTAATTTATATCGGTTTTGATGGAAAAAACTTGAAAAAATAAATCAATTTAAAATTTAAATGCTAATCGATATAAGACAAAGGCTATACGTAGGGTTTGACAATTTGACTTAAGAAACCCTAATGAGTAGAGTCCGATTTTGAATTAATGGGTTACTGTGAATTTGGTACAAAAGCAGTGGGAATTTGTCGTGTGTATGGGTCCAGGTCTGGGTCCGGGCCCAGGAGTTATGATACCCAAAACTAGATTTAGTCCCAAACCTATAAAAGAAAATCATCACAACAATTTTTTATTATTATATTTCTAAGGAAAAAAAAAAAAGACATCATTTAGCATGATAATATCGTATGAAAGAAACCTAAAGTGGCCATGACTTTTAGTATCACTCTTAATGCTTCTATTGGAACTTTTCTAATCATATTATTTATTGACTTTTTTTTTTTATCGAAGGTATTCGGATCAGTTTACGCGTATTTCAATTAGTCTTCCGATCTTAAACAAAGTTTTCTAAACAAGGTAAATCTTGCGGTTTGTGATCAACAATATTAACAACATTTATTGTGATTCAAATCTAAGACCATAAGGGGAGCAAACCCCTTTATCCCAAGACTAACCCATTGTTGGTTTATTTATTGATTTCTTCTTATATGTTTATTATAATTTAGAATGTTCTTGGTGCATTTTGTTATTATTATATATAGACTCAGTTTCAAATATTTATTTTATAAATTCTTAGCTTCCCAGTCGGTGAGTCCATAATCCAAAGCGCGGACCCAAAGATTATCAAACCCTAATAGGAGCCCATGATGGGTTTGGAATGGGTTTGGAATGGGTTTAGGTTCTTTTTTCGTTAATGGGTTTGGGGTTCACATTGCCATTTCCAACTATATATTTCATTTTTTTTTTTTTTTGGGTCAATACGTTAATAATAACTTTTGTTGTTAAAAATAATGAAATTTTTATTAATGATATAGTTTATTGGCTTAATCCAAGTATATATTCAGCACATATAATAAATTATGTATTGTTAATTAATTAAAATTGTCATGTACTGATTTATTTTTAAATTAATATCATCAATCGATTTTCAGGTTAAAAAAATTTAACCCATTTCAACTTTTTTAAATATCTTTTTACTAATTCCAATGGTTTTAGTTTAATAAAACCAAACTTCAGAGATTCTAAATTGTTGGCTTCATAATTTTGACCTATTAAAATTCTAGTCGATTAGGTTTAAGAATCCTTACAATTCTATTTTTCATCTTTTTCCTTTTATGATTTATTGTTGTTTTTAACCTCTATTTCTTCTATTCATTATAGAAGCTTGAGAAAAATAAATATTATCCCCCACTTAATATTCACACATCAAAAGTATTAGGCACCACGAACAAAGTAATAGGAGGAACTCATATTCATATGTTTTTCGACAAAATTAATTCAAGCTACGTGATAATTATTTATTATTTATCACATTATTTCATAAGCTTATAAAAACTATGTTGAAATATAATTTTCATAAATAACGGTAATAAAAAAAAAAAAAACTATAATAATAATAATTATTATTGAGTTTATGAATAAGTTAAAGTTAAAAGGAAATTAAACAAGAAAATTATAATTAAATCTTAAAATCGCTTCACATCATTGTTGTTATAACTTATGAGTTAAATGACCAATTTATCCAAATAAAAATCAAGCCCAAGTTATCCACTATCCATTTTCTTGTGCCTTGTCCACCTCTCAGAAAAACAACAATGGCAGCATTAGAAGCAGCTACACTTTCAATCTTCTCGTCTTCTTTCTCGAAATCCCACTTATATTCCAAGCCACCACACTCCTCTGTAAAGCTCCTTCACATTTCCAATTCTACCCTTTCACTTTCTCATAATTTTCCTCTATTCCCTTTCACTAACCCAACAGGAAAAGGATACTGCTTTCGGTTATGCTCTGCTGTAGAAGAGGCAACCGTAGTGGAAGAAAAACCGGAGGAAACCCAGAAACAAAGTTTACGGAAAAAGCTATATGTATTTAATTTGCCTTGGTCTTTCTCTGTTGTGGATATCAAGAACCTCTTTGGCCAATGTGGAGCTGTTACAGATGTTGAGGTTCTTCTTCTTCTCTCTTTTTTGTTTTTGTTTTTGTTTATCTTATTTCTGTGATGAGTTTTGAGTTTAAGTTGTTAATGTTATAGATTATAAAGCATAAAGATGGGAAGAGCAGAAATTTTGCATTTGTGACAATGGCTTCAGGAGAAGAAGCTCAGGCTGCTGTTGATAAGCTTGACACTCTTGTAAGTTTGTTTATATATGTATGCTCTTACTTGAATTTACTATTTTGTTTTGTTACTTTTGTAAGCTGCATTTTCAACTTGTATTTTGTGTTTGTTAATTGTTGTATCTATGTTGTTAGGAGGTCAAACTAGTGTTGATGGATTTGAAATTTGGATTCTTTCATTTGTTCAAAGTGCAAAAATGCACTAATGGGATTCATTGATGGCCTAAATGGAAGAAAATTATATATAAGTCCTAATACATGTGGCAGCTTCATTGCCTTTTGTTTTGGACACAGAAACTTATTATTTCTTTGTTACTATGCTTTTTAGTCCTTCATTTCTCCTTGAAGGGCCTTCTACTTGAAATTTTCAGCTTTGCTATCAGTCTCACTTCAGACATTGCATTTATGCTCATTACCAAGCTGAATTAGAGTATGAGTCACATATACTTAGGTAGTTTAGTTTCTACGTTGAGGGTGAGAGTTTCATTTAGGTGCTTAGTTTCTACAGAGTGATAGCTTCATTTCTTTGTGTGGGGAACCATACAAGGAAGTTGGGTTGAATTCATCAAACTGCTCTTCAGTAACTCTAATTGTCTCTTAGGTTTTTGTTTTGTTTTCTCTATCTTTATGTTTGTGCTAGCCTTCTTTTCTCTGTTCTCTTTCCTTTTTGATCCTTGTATGCTGCTTGTGTGTTGTTCAGTGAGAAATTTGACTATTTAAGCATTGTCAATGGAAAATTTTCATTTAGGAAACAAATAAATTTACTTCAATTATGATTTTGTGGTGTAGGAAGTGTCAGGGAGGATTATCAGAGTTGAGTTTGCAAAGAAATTCAAGAAACCGCGTCCTCCACGTGAACCACAGCCCCCAAGTCCCCTTGCTGGAGAAACACAAAATGGAGAGACACAATCTGTAGAGACACAACCTGTAGAGACACAACATAAGCTATATGTGTCAAATCTTGCTTGGAAAGTTAGATCCACTAGTCTGAGAGAATTTTTTTCGGCCGATCATAATCCTGTTTCTGCCAAGGTTGTTTTTGAGGCTCCAGGAAGATCTGGTGGTTACGGCTTTGTCTCATTTGCCACAAAGGAGGAGGCAGAGGCTGCAATTTCTTCTCTGAATGGGAAGGTAAATTTAACTACCCAAGTGCATTAGCTGATTCCATAAATTTTTGTTAATTTGGTGAATAAGATAAATGTCATTTTTAAATGGCAGTCTTCAATCCTTTAAAGATGGTGGTCTTCTTTTTACCTTGTATACTTTTTCTGGACAACTTTTCTCTGTTCTAGTTTTTGGCTAGAAGGAGTCTTAGGTTGATTAAAAACCAACAACCCATTTCTTGAGATTTGGTAGAACCTCTTGACTTCTTGAATTTGTTATAAGATGGACAAGAACGGAGTTGCAATGGAATGTGTTATGACAAGAATGGAGTGCCAAGGGAATGTGTTAGACTAAATTCCTCTCCATGATGGTTAGTGCAGTAAGTAGTTTTAAGTTTTTATAAAGAACCATTTTAGAAATCATATATTTGTAAGTGTTTAGTAAAAGTTTCAAAATAAACTTAGCTCTAACACTCAATCATGGAGTTATGTACTGGTCGACTTGCTTCATTGTGCATATCTTTTGGCTAAAAGATATTTGAGGGAACCAGCCAAGCAGCTATTGGTTTAATAAGACAAAATGACTGTATGCAGGAATGTTAGTTAATCAGTTTGTAGACTAGTTTCAGTGATTGAAATATTATTCATTTATCTAAAGCAATAACATTTTTGGTCACCATCTCAGCATAGGATATACAGTATCCTGGCCAATCGACTTTTGAACACTCTTGCATGCATAGCTGCACATATGCAATAGCATATTTATTGCTTCATAGGCATGCTAAAATTACACCCTTTGCAACTTACTTTTCTTTTCAAGAAAAATCTGAGCTTCTTGTTTGCATTTTCACGGTGTATCATCTTCGTATACCTCTGTGATCAGATGGAGAATTTCTTGATCCTTTAGTTCTTCTTCCTATAGGAGTTGATGGGCCGACCAATTCGTTTGAAATTCAGTGAAAAGAAAGTTGATGAATCCGAAAGTGAAAAGGAACCGGAAGACGTACCTGAGGATCAGCCTGCAGAATCATAGATAATTAAATTGCTGCAGGGTTTGCAGATTGACAGTGCACAATTATGAAAGGCTGAAATTTTGGTGTCAACCGCCCATAAAGCTCATGAAAGCATTCTCTTTTATTTGTGTATTTTTACATGCGCTTTAGTTTTATCCTTCACTTTTAGGTACTTCATATTAACAGTCAATTTTGTTCTTGATGCCTTAATTTTTTTTTTTTTTTTTTTCATTGAAACTGTTTTATATATATATATGCGCGCACACACACACACTCTCATTATTACCTCTCGATTGTCCTGAATATACATCGAAATTCATTATGTATCAAATGATCACTTAAATTATTTCAAGTATCATGCTTTGATAAAAATACTCTTTGAATTGCTTTTTATGGACAAGAATTTCAATGCATTGCTCATTTTAGGAAGAGAACGACATGTTCCCACCAATTGTTTGGCGAAATGGCGAAATGGACATTTCAAAAATGAAAATTTCAAAATAACTTTCACATCTCAAGTTCACCCCATTGTGCGACTAGTGATTTCAGGCCAATTTGGTCTGTTCCCGACGCAGTCAACCCCTTCCGACACCACCATTACAATCCTCTCAACTCCTAACCTCCTCGCTTGATTGAATTCCCTAATCGTCGGTTGTCTCTCTTAGTTTCGGTCGTGCGTTTCATATAAATTCTAGCCTATCCCAACATTGGAAACCACCTTTGACACCACCAATAGCATCACTAGCTCCCCCCTTAGGATTTTGGGAAATTGTTGTTTTTGGGTTGATTGGAGGTCGATTTGGAGTTTGTTTTGAAAGGAGATTGATTGGTTTGAAGTGTTTGTGGTTTGTTGATTGATTGCGGTTTTTTTTGGGCCATTTCACCTTGCCACCAAACTTAACATGCCCACCAAGTGTTCGAAAAATTGCCCCAACAACACTTAACATTCACCCACGCGCGGGGACAGTCGGTGGAGGTAAAGGTTTTGATGAGGAGGAGATGGGGATGCTGATGGTGGTGTCAAGGGTAATTTTGGTGCCGAAATCTACCAAAATCCGGCTTGAAAACTGAAAAGTTGTGTAGACCAACAAGGAGCGACAACCGGTGACTGGCAGGTGCACTTGAGTGAAAAAGTTAAGGGTTTTGGCAAGGAGGATAAGGGGATGCTGATGGTGGTGTCGAGGAGGTCCAATGATGTCAGAATCAGGTCAGATTTTTTGCTTGGCCGGGATCTCTTGTGGAGGTAATTATTTGAGAGAAATTTGAGATGTGAGGATTATTTTGAGAGAAAACTAACGGTATTAATTTAAGGATGAGAATCTGAAATTTATGAAACCAGGGGTGGAAACTAGCCATTTCGCCAAACCTTAGGTGAGAACATGTCGTTTACTCTTTTAGGAATAGCAAGAAAGAATAGTTGTAGGGAATTTATGTTTCTATCCAAGGAAAATTTCGTAGAACTTGGACGCCTAAGTACCTTAACTTCACACGTTTTTTTTTTTTTCACCTAAAACGCGTATACTTAGTTGAGATAACTTACTTAAGATTTATGACTTAACTCGATTTTCATTAGTGATTTAATGATCTAAGATGTGACATTGTTCCCTTGTTTGCTTACATTTATTTCTTCATCCACACTGAAGTCCTTTTCCTTGATAAAATTGAATTTGAATGCACTGTTACAAAGTGAAGTCCTGTTTTCCCACCACGCAAAGCAGGTTAAACTTGGTAAAATATATGATGGAATTACATTCCTCATGAAAAGAAATTAACATGGTGAATGATTGAATACAGTTGAGGAGAGGGTTGGTGTTCCATGAAGTTAATTGTCTTGGGGTTGGGGCCTGGGGGGGTCTGTCTTTAAATTGATGAAAAGCTGATGTGTATGATTCATGCATTCAGTGGGCATGAAAAATGAAATTGTCAATTTCTTATAAAAGCTCAATAACAGGAATAGGGCTGCAATTAAAACGCTCTTAAAAGTTGCTTTTGATTAGGCCGCTGATGACATAAAGCTGAGATTGATTTGTTATCTTGTCCATCATATAAAAAAAGATGAATCAACTTACAATGTTCAAGGCCACAAAATAAGATGTTCCCAGATACAAAACCTTTAGGATTTAAAGGTGCATTTTCTACTGTGTTTAAAACGTGGTAAGTTGGAACCCAGAACAATAATTCATCATTCAATCAACTTACTGTTAATTAATAGTTGGGAAAAGCTACAGAGTTAACATAACTATAAACATGTAATTAATCATTTTGTGCTCTAAAAGAGGAATACAGGGAACATGATTGATAGAGGGAATTCAATAGATATTATTCAGCTATATTATTTATAAATACAAGTCAGATATATATCTTTACTGAGGAATATCTTTACTTGATCTGATCATAGAGAATACTTTAGAGATATGATATCTATGGTTTTTATTTAATGATTTTTGGTTCCTCTTCAAGTTGATTGGCATTATATGCTCCAGGTGGGGGTTTAAATAAATCCAAACAACTAATCATCTTCATTTCACAGTAGACAATTTTATAGTTGGCTGTTGATAATTTAAGTCTCATTAAAGATGCTTCAAATTCCATTTCCATTGCCTTTTCTTGTAAATTACAAACTTGTACAAGATATTGGACTTTAAAATATTGGAGAAATAGGGCATCATGGGAATTTCCGGATAAAGTTGTAATGGAAAATTTAATACAAACTTTTGATATTATATTGTATCATATCATATCATAATCATTCATTCCCTTAATATAAAATGGTTTATGATAATTTAATGAAATGGCGAGACTTTGGAGAGAAGACCACTGCCACTCAGAAAACAGAATGTAGAGATTAAAAGAAGAGAAAAAAATAAAAAAGTTGGTTGGTCGGTTAAAGACTTCTTCGTTCTCAAGAAAGCTCTTCTCCATCCCCTCCCTGCTCATCTTCTATCAATTCCAGCACCATTTCAACCTTTAATCCATCAGCAAATTCTCCCATTACTGAAAAAGAATATTAGAAATATCTTTCCATATTGGAGACCTCGCAATTCCCATTTGGAATATCAACTCGTTATTACAGTTTGTCAAACAATGTTAAATATTATAAAGTTCAGAATAAAAAGTTTGCAATAGTAACATTCTTTAATATCTTAATATCAGTGGTCAAGCAAATAATTATAAATTCCAGGTTCATGCTTTTCTTTTTTCCTGCTTTTGATATTCAAGGGTCTACAAGTTTAGTGCAGTCGGGTCACTTTTGATTTCTGGGATAATGTTAATTTAAGACTTAAAAACAAAAGAAAACGTTGGTCCCTTGTTTTTCTGGCAGGGTGTGTCTTTTTGAAGAACATATTCTCCTCTCAAAGGGAATCTCAGGCCATTTACTCAGCCCCACACACCAACACTTTGATACATACAGAATACAGGCACATTTTAGCTCAATAGTTTTGCCAATTATTATGTCGAATGTGCAGTATCCCATACTGTTTCTTTTCTTTTTGCAGCAATTTGGCATCTAAAGCTACAGGCCTAGTGAAATAGAGATGGGGATCAAAGTCTTTTATGAATTTCCTTGTTCTAAGATTGGTGCACCTAATTTAACTGTTCGTTAGAGTACTGTGCAATCATCTTGATGAAAATCTTTTGGCTTTAAACTAGAGGTTAAGTAATTGATGGGGCAATTTAAAGGGGTCGAAGTCAAGATACTCTCCAACTGCTACTGGCTTGAACAATAATAAAAGCATTCATTTACTTTAATGAATTTCCAACCAATTCATTACACTACCACCTTAGTCAACAAACCATTATCTTATGAAAAAGAGAGAGAGAAAAAGAAAAGAAAAGAAAAAGAAAGGAAAGAGAAAAGAAAAAGAAAATACTCATCATCAACAACTACAAGACACAACCCTCTTACTGTTTTCTCTCTTTAATTTCTTTCCATGTAAGCCTCTATGTCTTCTTTTCCACCCTTCTTATCTCTCTTCGAAAAGTTTTCTACACAGGAACCTCTTAAATTCCCACTAACTCTTCAACAAATTACACTATATTTTTACCAGAAATTACAATTCTCCATAGCAGGAAGAGGATATGAACATACTAGAAGAGATGGAAGAATTAATATTTGTGTAGACTTTTTCTTTTCTGTAGTTTTGTGATGGGTTCTCTAGGCAATCCGAAAGCTTGGGTTCCATACGTGAATAGCAAAGATTGTTCTCAAGGATTTTGCAGCTTGTATTGTCCGCAATGGTGCTACATCATCTTCCCTCCACCGCCTCCTTTAGATGATCAGTTCACTGAAGATAATTCAAGTCCAACTTTTTCCCCTCTTGTAATTGCCATCATCGGCATTCTTGCAAGTGCTTTTCTTCTAGTAAGTTATTACACGATAATCTCTAAATATTGTGGCAACAGAAACTCTACAAGAGGAACAGAAAATCCTGATCCAGCTCAAGAATTGGTGGACAATCACAACCCTTCTCTCCACGAGCCTTGGCATGTTGCAACTGCTGGCTTAGATGATGCGCTCATCAAGTCCATTACGGTTTGTAAGTACAAGAAGGGAGATGGTTTGATTGAAGGCACTGATTGCTCCGTTTGTCTCAGTGAATTTGAAGAAGATGAAAGCATTAGACTTTTACCAAAGTGTAGCCACGCTTTCCATGTTCCTTGCATTGATACATGGCTTATAAATCATTCAAATTGCCCTTTGTGTCGCGCAACCATCTTTTTCATCAGTGCTTCGCCTCCCCAGTTACCTCCAATCACTGAAACTTCAGCAAATCAAGATTCAGTACAAGATAGCCCAGCAGCAAGTGAGAATGCAGCAACTGCACAGGATATAGAAAGAGGTGTCGGCGAAGAGGAAATAATGCAGAATGATGGGACCCCAAAGACTCCATTGCGTGCTTTTAGTGATCTGGGGAATTTGCAAGGAAGAAATACTGTTATTGAGATCACAGAAGAAGGATGTCAACACATAAGAAGATCAGTTTCAATGGATCATTCATGTCAAACCCGAGTTTCGATCGCTGATATGCTTAGAATAAATCAAGACGAAGATATTATTCAAGAGGAAGAATGTAGTGGTAGTGCAGGATCATCAAAACAACCAGAAGAAACCGGCAAGTCAATGAACAGAAAAAAAGTTTTGCATTGTGTAAGGAGTCCTGTGATGAAGAGATCGTTTTCCAGTGGGAGATTCTTGCTCACAAGGCAAGGGAGAGTGCGTGACTCAATCATTCCTCTATGAATATTTTTTTTTTTTTTTGATAGATTAAAATGTAAGGATTAGTGTTAATTATGAAGAGAAAAAGCAGAGGTCTATTGCCAATGTCTTGAACTCAATACATTATTAGAATCATATATAGCTAATTCCATGAGTGACAACTTTGTTCTCTGTTATCATCTCTGTGTATTGCTTTCTTGCTAACATCTTTTAGTTTTCAATGTTTAATTTCTTTTAGTTTTGTCTCCAATGTGCCCCATTTTCTTCTGCATACATTCTGGTATGCAATTCTCTGTAACTTGGAAGAAGCCTTAACAGACTCTTAATGAAGCCACCCTTGATTCATATTTTGTTTATTACCATCTGTTACACTGTATTGTCTCTGTTTGAATTTGACTTGGAGAAAGAAAATTTCAGTGGGATGAAGTTTCTGGATTTTGACGACTGTGGGATTCACATATCCAACTGTGAAAATTCTAAAAAAGGGGTCCTTGAAAGAATTTTTGTCTGGCTACCAAATGAGAATAGAATGAGAATATACAAAGCACTATTACCAAAAGATTTTGTGCTTGGCCAGGCGAGTAGAACTGCTACTTCAGAACAGGTGCTTTTTAAGTACATAATTTTTGGTTTGGAGCAAAAAACTGAGCTCATAATTTTTGGGTCATGATTAATTGACCCGAGTAAAATCTATTTCACCCAGTTGGGGCATAGTCAAAGTATCCTTACTGGGGTCAAGTGACTCGACTGAAATTATAAAATTATTAAAAATAGGTATATATTTTATAGTAATTAATAATTTTGACTCCAGTATTTTATTGACTCTACTATAATATTTTCATATTTTATTGATCATGAGATTCGAAAATATCCATATTTTTTTTAACGTTTTCTCTCTTCCTTAGTTCCTCTCCTCTTCTCTCATACTTTATTCTTCATTTGTTTGGATTAATCAAGAAAAACTACTCATTTAGAGGTCATAAGATAAGATGATTTTCATTTTTGGTTATTTTGCTTAAAAGTTTATTCCTCTATCTTTCTTGATTGATGAAAAATCATGAACTATGTTATTCTATGTTGTTTTTATTTTACGTATATAATTGACATAATTATATGTTGAATGAGTTGAATTTAGTTAATTTTGGGTAATATGTTTGATTTTTATTGAGTTTAATTAATAGGTTTGAAATTGGAAGATGAAATTCCTAAATTTTGATGTGGGTTTTAATTTAACATAGTTTATGTTGAGATATAAGTTAATTAGTTATTGTTTTAAGTTGGGTTTGATAAATTTTAGTCAGATATTGAGTTAATTTTGAATGAGTTTAAAGAATTGATGAAACTCTAAGATTATCTCCAATGGTTCTGTTTATTTTAAAGAACATATTTAATATAAATAAAGATTATCTTCGTTAAATTCTAAATATAAAGAATAATTTTTTTTGTTCAAATCTAATAGACTCTTTAAATTTTAAAGATTTAAACTTAATAGAGGAGAGAATTAATAAATAAAATGCATAAAAATTTATAATTTATTAATTAAAATTTGGAGAGAGAGTGAAATTTGACTCTATAAATATAGAAAGTCAATCTCACAATTTAATTTATATTTAAAGAATAAAGAGTCTATTAGACTCTTATTTTTATGGATAAACTATTTATAATAAACAGTTTGGGTCATATAAAGAGTCATTTAAAGCCCGTTCTAAGTCGTGGAGATTTGAGAAATTCATTTAATTATAAAATTGATAATTTAGTATGTATAAATTTTAAAATGAAAATTTTAAATTACTTTTTTCTATATTTATTACGTCAGTATATCTTTTATTATAAATCTATCAACTTAGATTTTTTGATCTCATTTACTAGAAATCCTAACTACGCCCTGACCAGGTAAACTTTTCCCTCTTATTTATATATTTTTAATCATAGCATTATCATCAATTTAATAATACGAAGGTATATGGTTAGGTAAAAAAATGTTAATAACAAGGAAGGGATGTGGTTGGTAAAAAATGTTAAAAAAAAAAAATGTTAAATCGTGGGCTAATCATTGACACACTAAACCAGAAAGAGGTGCAATTTGTTTCTGGCCTACGGATCAATCACTTTCCCATTTCATTCTTTACGGACTAATCAGTTTCCTGATTCGACCGTGGGCTTCGTCTTGGGCTAAGAATATGGGAAGCAGCTACTTAAATGAGCGGTGGTACATGTTCCGCTTGATTTCCCACTATACCCCTTGGTCATCTGATGCATAAAAATAGATTTTTTTTTTTTTTTTTTTTTGGGTATTTGGAGTCTTCAGGCCAACTTGTACACATCTAATTTATTCCTCCAAGACTCTGAAGTTAACGACCAACTAAATCTCTAATAATTATTCCTTAATAATAATCGTTGAGATTCAAACTCAAAACGTCTTGAGTTTTATATCAAAAAATTTCAAGCGAACTCTTAAGTTATCTATAATAGGAAACCGTTGTGAAAACAACCTTATTTCAGATAAAATCGGTTTTACAATCATCTAATAAGATCATCTTCAAGTCCATTATGATTTAAATAATTAAAAAATTAAATCTTAAAGATCTTTTCCTGATTTGGGTTTAACTCTTTCTTATCATAATTTTATATTTTTACTGATTTAACAGTTAATATAAATGCTCCCATAATTATTTACAAGAGGAAAATCACGAGAAGAAGGTAAAAGTGAAGATTGGCAATTCCGAGAAATAGGATCAATCTGGTTTTTTATGCAGAAAACAATGGTGTAAGTTTATACGATTACAAAATGGATTACGATTAGAATTTAGAGACAGCGAAAATTAATGCGGAAAACGTAAGTTAGCCAAATGACAAAATCTACCTCTCTCTTCATGCAATGTCTCTATCGAGAATCACAAGAGGACATGGAAATTTTAATGAGAATACAGATTTATCCAACACAAAGAAACAAAAAGTTTAGCTCTGAATCAAATCAATTGCATATATGCATTGAACCCACAAAACAAAACACTTCTCGCAGCTTTTCTCTAAACAACAAAAAATTTCTCACTTTTTCCAATGTCCTTTGCACCTCATACAAAGGTCAACCTTCAATTATTTTTCTTACCCAGGAGAGAAAGGGATTATGTTTTTCAATATTGTCAACCATCCAAGGCCATCACTGAAGTTAAGTTCTTTCATGTTATATCTGGTAAACCAGTAACCAAACTTTGTCTGTGAGGTTGTAGAGACCATTAAGACATTTTTATTTATTTATTTTTTTAATTTCCGAAAGGAGGGAAACCCTAAAAAACCATAAGTCATGCTTTACAAAATAACCTTATCAAAACTCACAAGTTATGCTGAAAGGGAGACAAAATACAAGCGTGAATAGAAGCTACACACTAAAAAACAAGGGCAACTTTACCGAAAAGAAACAAAAAACGACTGCCCACCACCACTACAAGCTCAAGAGTACTGTACTGGTTATGAGCAACTAATTAAGTATTGATGATCCGTCAACGTTTTGAGCTTCTTCAATTATCCTAAGCATGTGGTGAACTGCTCCTGCTATGTCATCTACAGAAGTAAGCTGGCATCCTTCTTCAACCTGCATTTACACCATCTTTAGATTTTAGCCTAAAACTCTTTGATTTTCTATAATTATAATACAAGACATAATTTCTAAACTTGGTAAACAACACAAATAATACTAGGAAACAAACACTTTTCTGCCTTCATTTCTCTCCATAGGACAATAATTGTTATCTCTTTTATGTATAAGAACACCGTGGAATTTATTATGAGGTATTAATGAAGCATGAAGATTTAAATGTGCATATGATTGGATAAGTACATTAATATTGTAATAAATTGTGACCTACCTTAGCACTGATAGAGTAGAGGACCAATGGGTCAATAGTGGTGACATTAAGGTGAAGAATGGAGAGATGAAGTGAGTGAAAACCAGCAACTAATTTAGAGAGGTGTCTAGGGGTTCTTCGAGAAAGGATTCGAAGATTTGCATGAGTTTCAATCAAAGTGACCTCGATATCAGCTATGGCTGCTTTACCCTTTGATGTAAACTTGTTAGGGATCTGAGACCATGTGTATTGAGGATACACAAAAAATTGTGCAAAAGGTGGTGACACCATTTCAGAGACAGAGAAGCTGTTGTCTTTGTTAGCGGCTCCTGTAGTTTCTCTATTTTGCAGTAATTGGAGCTTTTGAGCCTCAAGTGACTGCAAAAGATGCTCTAGTTCCTTCAGAAACTCTATAGCTCCGCCTACAATGGAAGCCTGGTCACCCTGTGCCCAAAAAAATCAACAGAAAATCTAATTACTCAAATTTGAAATTAACTTACAAACATACTAGAAAGAATTAATACTTTAATATCCCATGTAAAAGCTATAAAAAAAGAAAAGAAGTCCTTCCCAGTGTTTTTGCGTTGTTTTCACTGAAAATTAATTCTACCATTCCAATTTTGTATATATTTCTCATTATAAATGTCTCTAATCATCTTAATTCGCAGCTTGAAATACAATGAGTTAAAGTAACGGTGGAACAAAAATCTCCATTTCTACTACCTGTTCAGCCTCCTATTTTAGTGAAAAGGCAACAAATTTTCCTTTCATCTTACCAAAAAAAAAAAAAAAAACTGAACATTGTGTCATATTTGACTGGCTGAAGCTATGAACCAGCTCAATTCCTTCAAAGTATCATTAATGCTATTTCAACACCCGTGGAGCGAAACTTTTCCATGGAAGTTTACTTGCATAGAGCCAGGTAAAGAGATGAGAAAGATATGAAAAGAAACAAACCCTTTGCACATAAGTTTCAGGCATGAGTGAACGCAACACAGCAAGATGCTCATTCATTTGTTTACGGCGGTTTCTCTCAACAGCAATGTGTGTCATTCTTTGTGTCTCAGCTTCCTCTTTGTTTTTGCAAACTCTCGGCTTTCTTCTCCTCTTCTTCCTCCCTTGCACCGCCAGGTTCTGCTTCTTGTCCATGGATTCGACTCCCACACTGCGACGTCGTTGAGTCATTAGTGAAAATGAAGAGGCATCCAAAGCACCAATATTAAGAACTTGGTCTTGAAGGACTTGAGGCGTCGTGCAATTATTTCCCAATGAGAAACCAGCAGCAGTCTCTAAAGAATCTTGGCTGCTATATGGGATTGCAGAAATAGTGTCATAGATGATAAAGTTTAAGAACTCATTAGAAGAAAGAGCTTCAAGTGTCATTTCTTATAAATGAAACCTTAATGACTTGACACTATGAACTTCTTTCATACTTCAATATATAATACCTAGCTGGAAAGAATTCTTTATTGATGAACTTGAGAGAGAGATGGTTAAAATGAGATTAGTGGGGAGGAAAATGAGGAGAGAAGGGATGTGTTGCACGTGAGAGGGGCAGAAAAGGTGTTGTGCTTTTCTACTCACAAAAAAGTGAAGGAAAAAGAAAGAAAGAGGCTACTCACTACTCACTCCCTGCTAGTTTTGGTTTCCCTTCCCGATTTCATAGATGCTGTTGATGCTACTGACAGAGAGAGTAGGGATGGATGGGGGACCCAAATCTATGTAGAAATATGCATACAAACAACACCAACAAGCTGTAGGAAATCTACTCCTCACCTTACATTCAAATCTGTGTTGAGTGCTTAGCAGGGAAACCATTGTCTCATTGCCTTCTCTCTTTGGATTCTAATTACTTAGTCAAACAAATTAGAAGTGTTAACATGTGCTTCAAACCCACTTCCACTTCATACTTGTCACCATTTGTCTACAGGGATATCTCATCCGGACCATTTATCACATGCTTTGCTGATGATCAAACGGTGAATATAGATGGATATGTAGGGGAAGTAAGTGTTGTGAGCAATACCTTGTAGTATGATAAATCTTTGATTAATTAGGTGGGTGATTAGAGTTAGATTAGGATTTAGGAGTGTGTTTTAGCACTTCCATGATCTCCCGACAGACATACAGAAGGGTCATTGTGATGTCAATTGTCAGCCCCTGCTGGTGTTGAGAAAAGAGAAATCTAAGAAGTGGAAGCAGTCAGAAATTGAAAGACTACAATCGTTCTGAAAATTTCATTAACCCCCAAAAAGAGCTTTAATATGGCTTTATTTATTTATACGAAATTAATGATTGATCAAAGTACAGGAAGATTTTATCATTATGGCCAAGGACTCTTCTGTCAAAATGCAATTTAACTTGCTTCAAGTTCCAACCATCAAACATGCAAAATCAGGAGATTTTTAGTCGGATCACAATCTTTTCATATCATAACAAGGTTAGCACTTGAATACAAATATGATTCAAGAACAAAAAAAAGTTCTCGTCAACAATCATGATGTCATATTAATGGTGGGATGCATGAGCACTCTTCTTCTAGTAAAAAAAAACCCAAATGCATATTACAAATAATTAGGCCTTTAATGCAAGTTAAATGAAGAAAATGGCTAAATTGAAGATGTAAATGGTAGTATATATAAATATTATTTTAGTCCAATATAATTAATCCAACGATATATATAATAAAACTTCTCTATAGTGATATTCTATACAAGAATAATCTCTATATAGTCATAAAAAATTCTAGTCCCAAGTTGAGATAGTTATAAATAAGAATAAACTCTATATAATTATAAGTTATAATTTTTCTAATTCCTGTCTTAAGAAAGTTGTCTTCACATAGTAATAATTATTTATATATTACAAAAAAAAAAATATATATGCTATGTTATATTAAATGTTTAAGATAAATAAAATATTTATTTAAAGTTGTTTGAGATAATGATTTAGCATGAACACTTTCTTGTTGAAGCCAAAATATGTCTAATTTTTCATACATGTTTAGAGTTTCTTGACAGGAAATTTTTTGTATATCCGTAATATCATCCTTAAGATTATTTCTTTTTTCTTCTTATCTCATTGTAACAATGATTATTAAAATAATAAATCAAAATTATAATAAATACTATTAAAATATGAATTATAAAATAAGAAATCAAAACAATAATTTTTGTAACTATACTTTTATTAAATTATAACCTATTTGTAAAAATAATTTAATCTTTTACTAAGTTATAAAAGTAATTTATAACTTAGTAAACTCTTTGTAAAAGTAATTTAGTATTTTACTGTATCTATGTGTATATTTGTGCATGTAAGAGAGAGAGAGAAAAGAGAAATGAGAGACAGAAGAGGAAAAACTACAAACAGTGGGAAGTGTTGCCTTATGTGGCGACGAAGACTGATGGAGGTTTTGTCGACCTTGGATTATGGTCCAAACTGTCAGCCTTTTGCAGACGAATCCATGTGACCTTCGTCTTCTCTTTCAAACCTATCTTATGTTATGTTATACCAATACCAATCATCCACAATCTACATTCTACACCATTTTGTACTTCTATTTTTTCTTAGTATTACTGGCTAAATTGTTCTTAAGCTTTTTGGCTTGTGTTATTTTTTTGTACACTTGAAGAAAAACATGGTATTAGATATCAAATGCATGAAAACGAGATACCATGAATATTAGAAGGAGATTGAGATCGAAGCCAGTTTTGGAACCACGAGGAGGTGGATCTGTCAATAACCCCATCAAAGCGACTTTATGTCTATTCTTTCTGCCTATGAAAATCACTGATTTTGGATCCATTTTCTGTTATTTATTGGTTTTAATTGTGGGAAGAACAATACTTCACACATCCGCATAAACTTATTCTCATACCAATCACTGATTTCAAGTCCATTTTCTACCCTTTTCCCAGTTTCCAGTTGACTAATTTTTCCAGTTGTCTATAATGTCTTTTGTTAAATAGAAAGAGAAAATATATAGACATGAAAGCATGAAAGTCTCAGTTGTAGAGAACTTTGTTATTTGGCTATTCTCAATCAGCAGGCATATGGGCAAACGCAAAACACATGCGGATAAGCCATAGGCACAAATAGCTTTCAATTTTCATATGATCAATGTTACCCTCTTTTTTCAAGAATGATATGGTCCTGGCACAGTGGTGGTACTGGTATTACTAGCATTACACATTACACTGCATGAAATCTAGGTTAAATTTTATAAAACATTCTGAGGCTGATAAAGTTTGGCAATTTCTAGCCAAAGATGGAAAGTTAGACTGACAATTTTGCTTAAAGAGATTCTTGTTACATATAAACTATGGATCTTCATCTTACAAAACTGTATCTAATGGACCTGTGGAAGCCTACCAAAATTTTAACCTCATGCCACAAAAGTCTGCAATCGCAATGATCATAGACAGGGTAAATGAGTACATAAACAAGATTAAAAGAGCTGAGATCGATGAGGCAGACAGCGTATCTACTGACATGTTTACCAGCCCCGTGAACAGATTGGCCTGTAGAAGTAATTAGTACGCCACAGATTAGTGTTTTGAGCTTGGGAAGCAAGACAAGCATTTTAGAAATGAATGTTAGACAGGTAGTTATGTTCACCAGAAGAAAAGAAGCCAGTAAATTGCGGTTAAATGCTTCTTCAAGTGCTGTAATTCTGCATACAGGGAAGTACTGAGATAACATGAAGCCTCCTAAAAGCTGAAAAATGAGCAAACTTTAGTTGGCTATGCATCATATAAAAAAGAAATTAAAAAAAAAAAAAAAAAAAAACAAGCTCAAAAAAAGATCCTACCATGAGAACTGAAAAGTAGACGACAATGCATTGCCTTTCAGCAATTACATGCCACTCTATTCATAAACAGTGATGTCTTAGATTTCAAGAAGACAGCTTACAGATCAGCTTTCTTAAATTAGTCATATAAGCATATGTTATTATTGTGTTATAATCCATCTTAGAAGATATCCAGAGGCATAATGCCCATGCGCACACCTAAGACAAACCAAACCAGTGATGTCCAAATTCAGTAAATAAAATTAAATTATTGCACATTGTGCAACAGTTAAATGGCTCGAATAATAGGTAAAAATAATAAGGTTCAAGTTCCTATAATATATATTTCATCGACATATACAGAGTTGCATTCAGAGCAACAATTTATTTGTTGTTGTATTCTTCCATTCCAACTTCTAAACACCATTCCCCTTAAGTTTTCCAATAGACGCAGACCAGATGCAGCATTTGGCTTGGTTCCTTTAATTTATTTTCAGCATGGGGGTTGGTCCCAATTTTAAAGTAGCATTTAAGCAGATCCTTTTTAAATAGTAAACCCTACAATCCTGTAAGGACTATTCATAATCTCAATTGCTGTTGACCAGGAATTTTCATCTTTTGCAGGTCAGATATCTTAATTTTTTTCTTGTCCTAGTTGCAGATGGCATGCCCTTTATTAGTATATTAAATCAGCTAAGGGATGGTAGAATAATGTTTCATCTGAACCAGGTGCAGAAAAAAGGAGAGAAAAAGAATGCTGTCATAGATTACCTGCTGGCTACTTCCCTGAAAGGTGCTAGGAATGAGGGGAGCTACCATGACTCACCACACATTATATGCATCTCTAATACTGACATAACCTAAGTTCAAATCTAAATTATTAACACAAGAAACCTGTTTCAAGATTTTCAATACTTCTAACTAAACAGCACTGCTCATAACGAAGCATTATCAGGATATATTTTCAACAGTTGGCATGATAATAATCAATACAAAATGACCCATTATTTCCATACATACTGAGTACATATATGAAAATAATGGTCCAACAAAAAAAAAAAAATAGAGAAAACGGTTCAAGACAAACAAACTGAACTCAAACAAGGTACATGCAGGAACACATTGATGATTTCAAGTTAAGAAACTGACTTCAAAACAGAAAATAAATTTTAGATCCTCTTGGTGTTCAGTGACAGTTTTATTTTTGTCAGGAACCAAATATCAGATGAACAATAAAAATTTCATCAAATAAAAACTTAATATTAGAGTGGAAATGTGAATAACCTGTAAATTCAGAGACAACACCCAGGTAACATAGGCCAGGTTGCACTGCAAAAGTAAATTTTGTTTTATTTTCATCAATATTGTAGACAACAGATCTTCATAGAATCAAACAAGAACAGCAGATTGTACCATTCTGCGTGAAACTCTTTCAATGTGCCTGTCCACAAGCAAAGTCAATAACCTGCAACAGGCATTGCGGAAATGAGTTAGAAGGCCATCTTCAGGCCAAATATGTTGATGGTAAGGATCCAGATTATATCATGATGACACATCTTTTCAAACAGAAGATATACCACAACAGAAGAGCAACAAGCCAGACTTTAATGAACGTCACATTATAGCTTCTTAGCGTGGAATGAGAACCTTTCCCGAAAAAAAGATAGTGGCCCAAGTGGACGCCAACAAGATAGAGGCCCCAATATCCTGAGAACAATAATAGTCAATTACTAGACAAAGATTGCTTACCAGAAAATTACTTTGAATAATTTATTTTTCGTCAGAGATAGTGATGACTGATACTACTAAGAAAAGTTTACACAACTGAATACATAAAAACACCACTTTTTTTTGTCTCTAATAATAGCAAAATAAAATTCCAAGACAGAATATATGCAAAACACAAATAAAGCTACTTTTTCTTAAACTTTTGACATTTCCCTTATTAAAAAACTAGAGCTAGCTTGCCACCTGATGTTATTGTGTAATAGAGCTTCACGGTGAAATGAGGTCCATAGATGGGGATTCATCACATCCCATGTTATTAGTGAATGACAGCTTAAACTAACTCATAAATCTTGGGCTACCTTCAGTAAATAGACATATCCGTAGATTTCAAGAAAAAAAATATGGTAATTGTTCACCTATGCAAGAAAATATTTCTAGTTTGTTGACATTCAAAGCTACGCAAAAGGGAGATAGGGAGAATGCTTATATAGTGGACAAGTCCAAACACCTGGGAATTATTTGACTTAAAATATCTTATATCTGTATCTATACAATAATAAGGAAATAAAAGAAGCCCTCACAGTAGTTTTAATGTCCAAATCTTAATTTATCTGTTTCAGTTTTGATTTTTTATATCTCATAATCTGCTTACTCCAGTTTGGTTCAGATTTTTGTTAAAACTAAATTAAGCCACCCCATGAACACCCTACCATGTGCTTTACAAGTGGCCTATGCTGTCACTTCTGCTTTTTAAGCCTTATATATGTTTGGAAAGAAATCAGCTGCAAGTCAAACAAAGCACTGAAACACTTTAACCAATTTTGTAGAGACTACACATTAATAATATGCAAGGACAAGCATGCATGGCCAAATGAGCATGCATGCAGATGCAACACATATTTTTATTCTCTGCTCATCAATATAACCATTAGCTCCATCTAATACCATGCAGCCTTCCATTGACACCAGATTTAACATAATTACAATTTATCCCCTTGCTTTTTCACCAGATTAAGCAATTGTCAAATGTTCAGAGGGTCTCTTTAAAATTTTCAAACCTTCCCCAACCAGCCCTAAATCCACATAATCCTGTTATGAATTGGATTTGATCCCAAGAATTCTAAAGTGCATTTACATATATTTCTTTTCCTTACCTATTAGCACTAAAATATTCATAATATCCAAACATCTCACAGAAAAAAAAGTAAGAAACACAGATGCCATAACTTCTGTCTAGATGCACAAACAACTCACAGATGAAAGTACAGCTCCAATTTGAAAGACAATATATAGCATAATCATACAAATCATTAAATATTCTTTCAAATTTTTCTCACCAAATAGGCTAAAAATCCCTTCCTTGTTTTGGCTTATGATATCTCTTCCCCTTTCATTAGAAAGCAGATACACATTTAATCCATGATTCAACCAACTCTGGTATCCTGAAGAAGTCCAGTAGTTTGGCAAACATTAATCAGAAATGAGTTTCCAGAGGCATAACTAGAAATAGATATTGAATTGAACACATACCTATTAGAACCACAGAACCAAGAATTCCACAGTACTTAGGAGGAACATTTATTATAGATGTAAGAATTGATACACCAGCAAGTGTGAAAAAGAAATTCCAGTGCACTCCATATTCCGCAACATGAACCTACAGGGTTAAAGGAAAACTAGTTTCAGGTACAAAAGCATAATGAGGATACAATCATAACATTCAACCCTTAAGCAGGCATAGATATTAAACTACATTCCATGAATGACTAGAAAGTTGAACACCAGTACTTGCCAACTGCTAAGGGTTTTAGGTCAGAAAGATGTAAATGAAAAAATTCATATGAATAACAGCATACTATGATTGCTTTTCAGTGACTGCAACAAGAATTTGCCAAGTATGTACAGCATGTGAACATATTTGATCAGTAGCTTATAAGGGTAAGGATAGTGTTGAGGTTTTCGATCTCAAATTAGCAGAAGATAATCCTCTTCTCTTCTGGTTCTGGTAATAAGATTACAATATCCAAGAAATTCATTTTTTTTTTTTTTTTTTTTTAAATATCAAACCGAAAATTAATTTTTCGAAGAATATAAAAGCACAAATTACTTTACACTAAGATAGATAATTTTTTTGTCAAATAGAAGAAATTAGAGGTATGAAGCTTTTCTCTCTAGATGGGGTAAGAAATTCCAAGTGTCAGTGTAATCTAGCTTGCAGTACATACTACTTACTTCTGTTCCAGATTGCAAGTGGCTGAAAGTTGGACAAGATTATGAGGAATTTTCTTTGGAAAGGTATGAGGAAGGCAAGAAACCTCACTTACATTCACTTAAATCTACAGAATCCCCTTTAACCTCTAAAAGAAATCCCTGGTTATCCCTGTCCCTGGTAACCTTTTTGTCTCATGCCTGTCTATGGAATATCCCACTTGTTTCCATATCCCACTTGTCTACGAAATCCCCTTATAGTCTACTGAAATACAATCAAATCACTTTAACCTCTTAAAGACTTCCCAGATAATCCCTCTCTTCTTGTCTGAGGAATCTAACCCTAGACCTTCTTGGAGCAAACCACAGGTCATACCACTCAACTACCCTCAAGGTTGGAAAACATAATTTACTAAAGTACCTTTTTGGTTATTAAACCTTTTTTTATATGATGCAAATATATAAAGCAATATCTTTGTAAATGCAGGAATGTAGATAACGATAAATATTAAAAAGATTAAAAATATACATATCTTCTACCTGATAGTCCACGCCTGTTGTAGAAACAAGCCGAACAAAGCCTAGCAATATCAGTGGACTAGTCGTTTTAAGTGCAGTTTTCCAATTTCTGCAGATAAACAAGCAAACTTCTGATATCATCATAAATTCATGATAAGAGTTATGCAGCATCAAGTAATCAATGTATTTCAATAACCTAAACTACAAATCCAGCACTTGAGTGGGAAAATGAAAACTGTTGCTAGAATTAAAAAAAATAAACCAAGGAATGAACATTAATATTAAGAAAGAAACTATTATCGTTATAATATATTCTCCCAGCAACTTGCATTTTAGCCCACTACAATTTGAGGTGGGCGTCAAATAAATGAATTCCCACCCTGCCGTTACATAATTTCAAACTACTACTACAGTTAAAAAATTCCAGAAAACATACATATTGAGGACCAATATTCATTTTGAATGGAATTGGATCAATAGACAACAAGAAATTGGATGAAAATGACCTAATCCAAGTCACATACCAGATTCAATTGCTTAACTCAAGCAAACAAATCTGCAGTTGATGTGCACTTGGTCTTTACTAGGGTTCAATTTCTCTGTTTATCAATAAACACATACTGGCGCACATATGCATACATATAAATTTACATTAAAAGTAAAATACAAATTAATAATTATACGCTGAGTAAGGATAAGTGATAATGAATAAAGGGAATTCCACAAAACATATGCCTTGAGCAAATATCGTTCTCATATTACTCTTGATCTTTCTCCATTTATTCATGTTCATGACAAGAAGTTAATATCAACATGGTCAACAATCAAGATAGTAAACAAAGATAACTCACATTGATAAGACATTTCGTGCTTGCCGCGAAACTATTGCATTTGCTACCACAAAGGAGCCAACCCCAAGATCCATCTGAACCACTCAAAATAGGAATACAGTGTCAATTGAAAATAGAGACATATTAATATGAAATAAATAAATAAAAAGGTAACTAAATCATAACACGGAGAAATTCAGATTCCTTAGCCCACAGTTTGGAATCCTTATTACTAGTTATTAGAGTATAGGAATCTTCATTCCATTCCAGGGCGGACTCCACCAACCAAACATAACAATAGAAGTTATTACTGACTCAGCATTGACCAGAATGCGAAACTAAATAAAAGCTACTTTACAAAGTTTCCACAACTGAAGGGTACCACCTGAACTGAAAAATGACGGCCTGAAGCAGTCTAATTAATACGTAACAACCACTGCAACCTAAAAATGGTAAAGCTTTGACCAACATTTTCCCATTAACAACTTGGTTTGAGATAGCTGGAATTTTACCACATTGTGTTAAAACATTTTCTCAATGCGATATATTTCTATAGCAATATCTAGATCCTGATTAGGACAAAATTAAAAGTTTAAAGAAGAAATAACTTTTTTGTTAACTTTGCTTACAAGCCCTAAGTAGCACTACTAAACATTGAGACATTCGAATTGATACAGTGGTAGTTATTCTCTCCCAGAATATACAATTTATTGTTTCAAAGATTCTATAGCAAAAAAATGCTAAACTCTTAAATGTCCTCTGTTTTGAACTTAAAAGTAGAAACTAGACTTTCATGCTAAAAAATTTCGCTCTTTTCAATTTTAAAAAATCTAATACTGATGTTTTAGACAATAAATATCATCATTTTAATTTGTATTGCTTACAAGACCTACTTTTACTGCATGATGCGATAAATGGTGTTTTTTGGAAGTTTTCAACCAAATAACTACCATGATATGATGATGATAATTATAGAACTACTACAAATAAATTTAGTACTACTTGTAAATACTTACCAGACCAGTACCATAAGTCTCAGTCTTAGCATTTTCTCTGGGAAATATTCTGAAATCGACGGCCAAGATACACAAACATGTCATAAACATCTGCAGCAATTATCCCCATCACAAGACAAAAAGGACATGATACAAATAGATTTCATACCAAATACGACAGTATACAAAGTATGAATAAATGATATATATACCGTGCAAACTCTGTATGATGATATAACAGGCCTAAGAGAATAAGCACCTTCTTCCACATTAGGAGAAATAACAAATCTGTATGCAGCAATACCCAATGTTTAGTCAGTAAAATGAATTATAGCCACTCAACCACATGCGCTAGTCTAAACTCTGAGTTCTCCTGGCTCAAAAAAAAAAAAAAAAAAAAATTCATTGATCTCTTCCAAGCTTTGGGTAAAATGTAGACAGAAATTATTGCTTCATAACTTGTTGAAAACCTCCCTAAAATGATGAAACCATCACAACTCTCCCCTACACTTTTAAGAAACCTATTATTATAAAATGTGTCGCAAACCTCCTCAGTAGGTAATGGTATCTACCAATATTTCAAACTAAACTGGTCCTTCTTTAATTATGCAGAAACAACAAAAATTACCAACTTAAAAAATAAATAATTAAATTAAATTAAATAAGCACATGACTTACAAGATCTGACCTTTTTCGTGTTAGCGAAAAGAACACTAGCAACAACAAAAACCATCCAAGATAGGCCCATTCTGATAGAACCTGTTATAAGAAAGTAATTTCCGAAGCAAAAACAGTACAACAATTACAATACAGAAACAAGTATCAGCAAAAGAAACAGAACAAAGAAAAAACTTACGGTGAAAAATAAAAGCATGGGAACGACAATGAAGAAAAAATCCACAACAATAGTAGCAATGTAAGCCCAAAAATTCTTGGAAGCTAAAACTAAATTATCATTCTTCTTCTTCAATGACGTCTCATCTGAACCAAAGAAAAAAAAAAAAATTGATGAATCACACGTTAATGTTGATCAAATACAGAGACTAAAATTTAAATTTAATTTACCAATTGAGTGATAGGAGTTGAAGGACTGCCGCAGAAGTATTGAAGTCTGAAAGCAAAATAAAATGTAAATCAATCAATGAATGAAGCAGTGAGAACAAATCTAAAAAAGCAAATGTGCAACAACTTACAGGTACAATAGCCAGAAGCACAAAGGTTTTGGTAAAAGAAGATCCGGTCAAATTGCTGACGAACCTGAAGAGAAGAGAAAAAAAGAAGAAAAATTCAGATGAAATGGTGGAAGAGTTGGAGAATTAATTGCGAGAGATAGGGTGCGTACTGTTCTTTGAGTTGCTTATTGAGATTGTGAGACGCCATGAACGCAAACCTGAAAAGCTAGTGTAGTCAAATATTTCCCTTTATAAATTAAACATTTCATCAATGTAATAGAAAATTTATATCTCGAGGGAATACGAAGGCATATAAATAAATAAAGAGTAAAGGACATTTACCCGCTCAAGGTTTGGCGTATCGTATGTTTTCACCCCGTGGTTTCATAAATTGCAAATTCCCACCCAATTTTAAACCCTGTTAAGGTAAAATTTCTTTGACCAGGTTTGACTAATCAAGTACTTTTTCTATCCCTTATTATAATAATGAGTAAATTATAAATTACTTTCCATGCATCAAATTAATAGAATTAGAAAATAATTATCTTCCTTTCAAATTTATTTCAATAATACCCTCCTTTTCAAACTTTTTTTTTTTTCTGCGACGGCTAGATCTCGATAGCTAGATCTGGCCATCGTGATCTTCTCTGCCTCTCTCTATTCTCTACATCTTTCTCCTTTCCTCTTCTCTGCAGCGTCCAAATCTCGATAGCCAAATTTGGTTGTCGTAGCCACATTCTCTCTTCTCTTTTCTCTTTTCTCTCTCTTTCTCCTTATCTCTTCTTCACCTGTTTCTCTTTCTCTTTCTAATTTCCTCTTTTCCACAGCAGCTAGATATGGCCATCAATGGTGTTGGTGGTGGTGGAGTTGGAGTTGGAGGCGAAGAGGAAGGGTTAGGTTGTGGGAAAATTTTGAGATGTGGAGATTTATTTTGAAATTTTATTAATTTGGGAGAGAGATTAGGGTTTATTATTTTTTGGATAAAAAGACCTAAATACCCTTTTAACTATTAAATTTAGGCTCCGTTTAGTACACAATTTTTATTCTATTACCTATTTTATCCAAAATACACATTTACTCTCTTATTCTCTAAATATTATTATATAGTATTCAATTTTTTAAACCCCTTAAATTTGTTAATTTAACCAAACACCCCCAACTTTTTTTTAGAAATTGACAAAAACACCCCAACGACCCACATTTACCAAATTCCGGCCACCACCGTCGGAAGCTGGTCGGAATCTGGTATAATGGTACACTACCAACTGAATCTGACCGATAGTGCGTCGATCGAGCATTTTCCTGCCAGATCCACAGTGTATCTGGTTGAAAAAGGCCAGATCTACGACCAAAGATCTGGCCGTAGACAGTCGTCAATGACGGCTAGCCAAATCTGGTCGGAAAAGGTCATATCAACACACGAATGACTAAATTCAGTCGGTCGTGCGTCGATACGGTGACTTTGGCTACCCTCTTACGGTGATGGTTGACTGTTCGTATTTAATGGGTGGGTTGGGGGTGTTTTTGTTAATTTTTAATATTTTATTATTAGGGTGTTTAGTAAATAAACAACCATAAGGGGATATTTTTATTAATTTCCAAATCCTACATCGTAATACCCACCTAATTTTATTTTTTTCAAAATATTATTCTAAAAAGTATTAAAATAATGAACCAAACGCGCCCTTAAGATTTGAAATTTAAAATTGGGTGGGAATTTGCAATTTATAAAACTATGGGTGGGAACTAGATTCAACCAACCTTGGGTTGGGTAAATGTTTTTTACTCATAAATAATATTTTAAACATTATTTACTTTAGTAAATTATTATTTCTTTGTTTGATTATTCAATCAAAATTTTAATTATTTAGCTATTGGATAATAATTATATTAAACAAGGAAAAGATAAAAAAAAAAAAATTATCATGTTTTAATTTAAGTGATTAACTCATTAAAATGGTGGATTTCTTTAAACTGAAAGCTTTAGCAAACGAATTATCATTATAATTCTAAAATTCTTTAAATTAAATAGTTTAGTAAACAAAACTACTATGATTATTCTAAAAAGAAGTGGAAGGTAAATACTTGTGGAGTAATTACACATTAATTCATAATATTAATAAGTGACTAATAATCTATTTAAGTTATCGATAATAAAGTGAAGATGAAAATTGATATGGTTGATACATATAAATGAACAAATACAATAGAAAATAAAAAAAAAATTAATATTTGAAAGTTCTTTAATTAACTTGTAAATACTACATAAATTCGTCTTTTGAAATAAAATAATTTTTTTAATTATAGTTTTAATTATAATAAATTGTGGTTTGTCTAATATTTTTGGTTGTTCATATTTACTATTGGAATAAATATAGGTTGACAAACACTTCTCACAAACGTTGACATGATAACTCGTAATTGGTCAGTTTGTATTTAGTCAGGTGAGACCCATTGTTGGGCAGACAGGACCCATTGCGGGCTGATCATTTACGAGTTAACACATCACGTTTGTGAAAGAAAATTAGTGAGAAGGGTTTGTGAGTGTAGTATTATTGTTGCTAATGGAATAAAGATAAGTTGATAAACACTTTTTACAAATTTCTCTCATAAACACTAACGTGGCAGTTTGTAATTGATCAGCTCGCATTTAGTCAGGCAAGACTTATTGTTAGGTAGGCGAGACCTATTGCGGGCTGACCCTTCGTGTTTGTGAGAAAAAGTTAGTGAGAATGGTTAGTGAGTGTAGTATTACTGTTGCTACTAGAATAAGATAGGTTGACAAATTTCTCTCATCGCTGCGTGACGTAGTCGCTCGTATTCAGATCATGGATTAATGACTCCGTATTTAGTCGAGCAGGGATCCATTGTTGGGCAGACGAGACCCATTGCGAGAAAAAGTTAGTGGAAAGAGTTTATAAGTATAGTATTACTGTTGCTACTAACATTAAAATTTAAACTCAATGATACACTTTAAAATTCAGCACTAAATTCAACTGGCTTTTGGATTGTTATGAGAAGGCCCTGGTTGTGGTTGGGTTGGCTAGCTGCCAAGAAAATTTCTTAATAACAACGAAAGTTTGATAACTACAATCATGAAACCCTATATTTATATTCATCCTTGAATGATATGAAGAGCCAAAATCTTATGTGTCTTCTTATTAATTTCGGTCTCTGAATTTACGATTTTATATGATTTCTAAACCTTTGTTCTTCTTTAACTTGAGGGATAATGACAGAGATTCTCCAAATGATCCTTCTTAGTTGAGATCACACCTTTGTTCTTTTCCTCCAAATCATCAAATTTTCTGATCCACCATGCATTGGTCTCTTAGCCTCGTCCATTATTTTTCTTTGAAATCTTCAATAAGGCTGCTACCTCTTGTACAGTACAAAGAAAAACAAGAACTATACACACCATGACACCATCCTGGCAACATGAACATATATATATATATATATATAGATTATAAGATTGAACATTAAACATATTCAAAACAAGTTTTCTTTTACAAAGAAAAACAAGAACTATACACAACATGACACCATCCTGGCAACATGAACATATATCTATAAATATATAGATATAGATTATAACATTGAATATTAAACATATATCTATAAATATATAGATATAGATTATAACATTGAACATTAAACATATTCAAAACAAGTTCTCTTTTACTTATCTCAATTCTTTGTTCTTCTGGGAGCTGAAGTTTTTCCTGCTTTTGTTTCGCTTTGATGAGAAAGTGACAAATTCAACAATGGATAAGATCAAGAAGAATATAGATGAAGGTTGCTTGAATGATGATTATAAAGAGATTAAGAAGCCATTAGAAGACAATTTTCATGTATCAGTTGCTAAGATAAACGAGTATAAAGAAGAAGAGAGAGTGAATTGGGCAAAGAAGCATCAGCCCCAGGCATTGAAAGACTTCATCTGCCATAAAGAAAAAGCTGAAATACTGCGCACTTTGGTATTTTTATTTTTATTTTTTACTTGTTTTCCTTTCATCTTCTTTATATGAACAATATGGCGGATTGTATAATAGAGAAACCAAAATGATGGAGAAAACTTTTACGATTAATAGGTGACAACTGAAAAATCTTGTCATTACATAATTGAAGGCCCTCCAGGAGTTGGAAAGAGAACCATGGCTCGCGCTTTGCTTAGAGAAGATATTGGACCGGAAATCACAGAGGTATATTATGAAACATAGTTTTGACTTGAGGGATTTCGTATAATTTGGTTTTAAACGATTTAATAATGATTCTTATTTTTGTTCAACAGGCAAGAGAGGAATTCAAATTATTTCATTTAAAGGTCATATTACAACTTTCGTTCAGATTTACCCTTCTCTGTACTTTCTAGTCCTGAAACCATATTGTTAAGAGTTCCTTCGTATTTATCATTTCAGAATGCATTACAGAAGTGGCCAGTCACCCATCTCCATCTGAAAGGGATAATATCTTCTCAGCACATAGAAGTCAATCTGGATGACCTAAAAGGTTATGAAGCGGATGTAGTCATAGAACTGTTTCAGGAAATACAAGCTGGTTTAGTGCCACAAGAAAGACTGCAGGGTGACCAAGCAAATTATGGAGGTAATTCAATTATGGGTTCGAATCAAATTCCACATGTTTGTAGAGCAATTACTCTTATCAAGGCAGAAAAGTTGCCCAAGGATTCCCAACTTCATATCCAAAGTTTTTTAGAGACTTTTAAAGGCCATTGTAAAGTCATCTTCTGCTGCCATGATGTTTCCCAGCTTCACAAACTCAGTTCCGTCTGCAAAATTATTCAGCTTCTTCCACCTTCAGAAAAGGAGGTAATTAATTGATAAGTTGATGTAAATTATTTTTACTTGTATATAAGCTGATTCTTTTAAAATTTGGAGTTCCTTTGAGACCTCTTTGAATTGCGATTTTCCAAAGTTTTTTATTGTTTCCTTGTACTCTACAGATTATTGAAGTCTTGGACTTCATTGCTGAACAAGAAGATATTGAATTGCCTCTCCAACTGGCTAAACATATGGCAGAGAAGTCTAGGAATTGCCTTCAACAAGCTATTCGTTCATTTGAGGCCACTTGGCAGTCAAAGTAAGTAAAAATAAGTTCAAAATTCATTCATAATAGTTTCTATATAGAAAATGTTACACAACGGATGTGCTTGCAGTTATCCCTTCAAAGATAGCCAATTTATTATGAATGGCTGGGAAGAAGAACTTGCAATGATGGCCAAAAGTATCATTGAAGAGCAAAGTCCAAAACGGTTAGCAGACTCCAGTCATCATTTGCTAATCTTCAAGAATAAGTATAGGTTGACAAACATTTCTCACAACTTTATCTCATAAACGTTGACGTGACAGCTTGCAATTGGTCGGTTCGCATTTGGTCAGATGGGACCATTGTTGGGCAGACAGAACCCATTGCAAACTGATACGTCGCGTTTGTGAGAGAAAATTAGTGAAAAGAGTTTGTGAGTGTAGTATCACTGAATCTTCAATATTTCTGCAAGTTTTTAAAATTCTTGTTTCATTTCATTTATCTTGCTTCCATTTGCAGGTTGTTTATTGTCAGACAAAAGCTTATAACTTTGTTTGAGCACAATTTATCCCCTGATTTCATTTTTACTGTGAGGCTCTCTATACCCTCTGTTTATTTTTGTTCCAGTTAGATTCCAATTCAAGAATTAAGTCATTATTTTCTTGCACTTTAGACATTGGTGGAAGAATTAGAGAAGCGTATGGATGGTCGAATCAAGTGGCAAACTGAAATTTCATACCAAGAATACCGTGCTGATGTGTGTATGAGGCTAAATTTATCAATTTCCCCCTATTTCTTTATAGAAAGACTAATCTGACAATAACTTGTGTATGTTTATACATTATGCAGAATGCTGCAGGCCATTTTGATGGAGATAAATTTAAGATACAGAACACAAAGAATAATTTTCAATGCTTTCTGCTCATAGAAGGTAAGCAGTACTAGGACCTTTTTGTGATGGTGTATTTTGAGATTAGCCTCTTTGAAGGCTAGACACATATGCATACAAAGTACAAACAAAAAGACCATGTAACTGTAACTAAAGCATTTTTTTTGACAGAATTCATAGCGAAGTTCATGAGCCACTACAAGTGTTACACAGGAAGCCTGCACTAATGTGTACAAGCTCCAACTAAAGTTTCCTATGGAGACTTTACCTTTATCAGTAAGCATGTAGTAAATTAGAAATCTTGTGTCCACTGTTGGAAGAAACAAGGACGGTTACCTATGATGTTGAGCTGGAACAGTTATGTGCTATTGATGCTATACTATACATTCGCAAATACTCAAGAGCTGGCTGGAAAGTTTAGGGTCACACAACAGCTAATTTAGAGTGTGCTGAGATGCTGAGCCACATCCCAAATGCAACATGTTCAATACTGTTATCAAAGAAATGAAGATGCTAATAAAAGTTCGATTAAATTTGCAGTAGCAATTTACCTTTCCCTTTGCCAGAAATCAACATCCTCTGCTTAATTTTCCTAAACATATATCTACATTGTTCAAAAGCTCGTAACATTATTGTATTCTGGCACATCTTAAAACCAAAAATTGGAATGTACAAATTATAAATGCAGGGTCAATATATAATCTCAAGTAACTTACAATTTGTACGGCCTAAAAGTTCAAGTGATATGTAAACAAATAGAAAATATCATCTATGATTCCATAAATTTGTATGGAATGAAAAGAGAAGAAAAGAAAAAGGTTTATTTATACTCTCTCGATGTTTCCGGCAGAACAGCCTGTAACCTCACCAAAACCTCCAAAATTTCTGGTGGTTGTTCGGCGTGAGAAGTCCCCAAATGCAATACAACTTCCTGTACAATTGTGCCCCCTTAATAGTTTAATCTTCATATGTTCCGGCAATCTCAATGTATGCCTATCTTCCTCTTGTCTTGTTCTAAGTATTGAGTGTCCTGTTGAGTGACACCTTGAAAATTTCTCAAAATTTTCACCTCTTTCACTTTGTTTAATTATGGTATTATTTAGAGCCCCTTGCTCAATACTTTCTCCTCTACATTCTTCCCCTTCATCTTCCTTAATAACAATGCTTACTGCATCTTCTAATGATAAATTACTTACACTGATATCATTCATGGAATTGCTACGCACATATGGTGGAGATTTTTCCAATGGAATGTCAGGTAAATCAAGATCCCTACGACAAACCGGGCAGGTTTTATGAGAACTAAGCCAAAGATCAATACATTCCTGATGGAAAACATGGTAACAAACAGTTAAAAGTCGGAGCATATTATCATCCTCAAACTCTGCCAAGCAAATAGCACATTCCAAACCATACTTTTCGCGACGAAAATCTTTAACAGTTGAGTATTGAAACGTGGGGAAAGATTGTACAAGTGAAGGATCAAGTCCTTGATTTACAAAAGAAGAACCAACAACATTTCCTGAGGGACTATTACGATTATTCATTGAGTTAATAATATTTTCCATGAAACACCTACAAAAGTATATAGTAAAAAATCCCACAAAGAAGAACACAAGAAGAGTTACAGTTAAAACAATTGTTATTGGAGGGGCTGAATAATTTTCTGGATGTTCAGGGTAAGGAGGATAATTCGACGACATTGAAAGGCGCAAAAATGGTAGCCGAAGCCTAAAAGGGTGGCCGGAGAATGGAATGATCCGGCCTTGAGTCTTAGCATGGATGAGAAAAAAATAACAATCAAAAGGTGGCGGTTGTCATGGTGTGATAGTTGGTTTAAGAGCAATAGAAGAACGAAAAATGCAATGTTTTTGTATGCAAATCTAATAGTTTACTTAATTTGGAAGGGTTGATGTGGGGTGGGCGGTTGATGATGGCAATTGAGCGAGTCTTACTCTTTGTGAGAAGGATGAGGTTTGTCTCAAGATTAGCATTTGTAATTTGTACGCCATTAAAATCAAATACCATTAACTTATAAATTACATTTTCATGTGGCTTGTAACACTTGCCTCCCTCCTTGTGGTTTGAGGAAGGTACAAATGCACCCCAAGTATTCTGGAAAGTTAAAAGCACACCCAAAAAATTGACACACTTAAAAGAATATAAAACTTTGTTTCGAAAAAGTCTTTAGAGCCTGTTTGTGTTTGCTTGGGGTTTATCTAGCGCTAAAAGAGCTTATTTGAAGTCATAAACACTTCTAAAGTTTTTTTAGACTGTCTGATGTCATAGGCTGGGAGTTTCACACTTGAAAGGCTAACCTATTAGGTGTAGGGACTCCCCCCATTTTTAAGCCTAAGACCTAAAACCTCCCCAATACGCTTCCGATGTGGAATTCGTTACATTCCCCCCCCCACCTAATCCTATGGCGCCCTTGTCATAGGTGGGGGCCCTTGCCTACCCGTCCACCTCACTCTTGTGTGAGCCCACAATCACACGTGGACGCTTCTGCGTGGGCGCTTGGTGAGACATCAAAAGACGGATCGGGTTACTCTGATACCACTTGTCACGGCCTGAGAGTTTCACACCTAAAAGGCTAACCTATTAGGTGGAGGGACTCCCCCCATTTATAAGTCTAGGACCTCTCCAATATGCTTCCGTGTGGGATTCGTTACACTGGTAACATTTAAAAAGTGATGGTTGGATTTAAAATAAGCTATTTTTCAGCTTATGAGAGAAGCTAAAAATCTGAGATTTTCCAATAAGCTATTTTCATATAATTGACTTGATTTATTCTTGTATGTTATAGTCCACACTAGTGAATTAACACTAAAAAACTCTTTTACATTTTCCTAACCAAACAAATAACAACTTTTTTCACAAAACTTATATTTTCATAAGCTCTTATTTATTAAACTCTTCTTGTATAATCTCTATTGAAATAAGCTACATCAAATGGACGCTTAATAACATTGTCTTATTATACTTCTCTTGTACCATCTTATTTTTTATTTTAAGTATATAATTTAATTATATTACTAATTTAGTTATATAATAAAGTGGGATTAATTAAAAGGTTTATAGAGTAAAATAATTCAAAATTTAATTATTATTTTTTTGTTTAGTATTAGAAGATTTAGATACTTTTTTTTAAAAAGAAAAAATTTATATATTTTTGAAATGATTTTTTTATATATATAGTAAAATAAAGAATTTCACTAACATCTGTCAATCTTTTGGGTGCATTTGTTACTTTCCGTAACCCTTGGGTGCTTTGTGTTCCCCAAATATTGTAAGAGTTATAAACCGAATGAAAAAATTTGTAAGAAGGCTGATGTCTGCCCGGTTTCATTTCAAGTTTTCAACCATTTAAGTGAATTTTACTTAAATTGACTATTTGTGGTAGCTTTTGTAAACAGGAAACAAAATAAACGAAAAATGAATTCACACAAAACACCCAAAAACAAAACGATTGATCTGGTGACTAAATGCCATTATCAAACGATGAATATATTTCAAGTTTCTTAACAGTCATTATATATTGGTCATTCTGTCATTTATATACAAAAACTCTCTGTATCCAACCATAATTTTACCATCTCTCTTTAGGCCTGTGTGTCCTCTCATTCATGAAACGTTTTTTACAAAATTACTTAGATTAGCAACATATGTTTTCATTCTTAATTTTGTTACTATTTTTGCAAACCAATAACATCAATGTTTTAAAACCCGGCCTAACCTAACCAGTTGAATCGGGACCCAAAACCTTCATCGGGTCGGGTTACAATTTTTCCTATTCATTGAAAACCCTAGAAATTAGGACATCAATTCATAAACAATTGAAGACTGGAATGTTAGGGCTTTTGAAGAGGATTGGCCAGTGACTACAATGGTGGCAATGACATCAATTTCCGGTGAGTGAATCGACTAGAAATCGCAAAACAATGTAGCCAAAAAAAGCCCACTGTCGTCGGTAATTGGGGAGGCAAACAAGGGAGGGGTGAGATGGGTTTTGGTCAGGAGGCTGAGGGGAGTGTTGTCGTCATTGAAAATAGACCCTATTTGCCGACGGTGGTGTTTGAGGTGTTTTTGCAATATTTCAAACTTACAGGGACTTATAAATTTTTAGGAGTATTTTTGTTAGATTTTAAAACTTTGGACACTGGTTTGACCCACTAGTCAACCCGGTACCCAGCCACTTTGTAAGGTTTCACCCCGAGTTGGGTTTTAAAACATTGGATAACATATTCCCAACTACATGAAACTGATTGGCATCATGTACACATACAACATGTAATTGTGCTGCCACCAAGAAGGCTGCAAGTGTTGTCAAACAGAGAGGAGCACAAAAATGAATGATCAAATTTATCATCTCATACATATTACCAGAAATTAAAGAAAAATCCTGTCAAGGAAAACTGACTAATCATCAGTGAAGAAGGCAAAACTATCATAAATTTGCCATTGATATATCATCTATATGACCTATTATTCTACAAAATTAGTTTTACCTTGCACTTAAGAATCAGAATTCAGAGCTCTGACCATGGTGTGCCTGCCAATCATCAACATAGCTCAGTAGCTTACAGCAGAAAATTCAAACATAACTCGAACCACATATAATTATGCATTTCATTCCAACACATTACATTCAGAAAATTATCATCATATGTTCCAATGTCTAGGTACCTAAGGTTTACTAAATTCAGGTTTCAGAAGCCTGGGAAACAATAAAAATTCTGATTACTTGAGACTTGAGAGCAAGGCTCAAGGAAGATTAGAAGAAAGGAGATCCTGGAGTAAGATATTCTTAAAAATATATTAACAAAACAATAAAAATTTCAACTAACAAACAATGCACATAATAGAAAATAAATACAAGCAATGACATACATCAGGGTATAATGCCAGAACTGAGGCCAAACTTAGCTGAAAGCTATGGTTGTGTTTGGTTTACTATTTAGAACGTTATCCTATCTAATCCTATTCAAAATACATATTAGTTTCAATATTCTCAAAATCCAATCCTATTTTATTCAACGCAAAATATTTAGATTTTTTTTAACTCTCTAGGTTTGTTAAGTTAACTAAACACCCCCAATAATAAAAGTTTATAAATTGATGGAAACACCCTCACCCACCCACATAATGCCAGCAGTGATACGAGCTTGAAAATACATGTTTTGTTAGTGATTCAATTGAATTATTTGTGGAAAAATTGAAAAGAAGAGAAAAATATTTGCCTTTTGAATAATTTTATTGAATTAGGAGACATAGCTAATAACTTTATACAAAAGATTTCCTACAATCTTGCTTGTCTCTTCTAGGTAGTCTAAGTATAAAAGGCAACTAAACAAATATATCCTACAATCATGCTAATCTATTCTAGGTAGTCTAAGTATAAAGGGCAATTAAACAAGAGTAATACTACAGTCACTGGGAGTAGTGCACCGAATCTGTGCACCGAATGACGTGGCACAATCCTGACCGTCTATTAATATTAAGTTATAATTAATCGGACGTGATTGAGCCACGTCATTCAGTGCACTACTCCCGGTGTTTCTATTATTTTCCATTAAACAAATATACAATTAATACAATATATTTGTCAATGAATGGCCATATATCATTGACCTTCCTTTCTCAACACTCCCCCTCAAGTTGGAGAGTGAATGTCAAGAACTCCCAACTTGCATATCATAGTTGAGAAAGCTTCCTTTCCCAATGGCTTGGTGAACACATCCTCAAGTTGATTTGTTGAGGCAATATGTTTGGTTACAACTGAACCATCTTGTATTTTGTCATGAATAAAATGACAATCCATCTCTATATGTCTGGTTCTTTCATGGAAAACGGGATTGGCAGCTATATGTAAGGCGGCTATGTTATCACAATATAACAATTCTGGCTTTGGATGGAATATTCTAAAATCTTTCAATAATGAGCGTAGCCAAGATAATTCACAGCATGTACCTGTCATGTACCTGTCATGGCTCTATATTCGGCTTCTGCTGAGGAAAGAGATACGGTTTTCTGTCTTTTTGTCAGCTATGAAATAAAAGAAGATCCCAGAAAAACACAATAACCCGTAGTGGATCTATGAGATATTGGACAGCCAGCCCAATCCGAATCAGAAAAACTCGCAAAGATAAATCATTTTGAGAAGGGAAAAACAAACCTTGTCCTGGACTATTTTTCAAATAACGCAATACATGCAAGGCAGCTTCCATGTGTGGTTCCGTGGTGCATGCATAAATCTACTTAACACATGGACCGAATAGGTGATATCTGGCCGGGTAATAGTCAAATAAATTAGGCATCCAACAAGTCGCCTATACTGAGACAGATCTTTAACAATTGACCTGGATCCAAGAGCTTTATGTTTTGTTCCATGGGAAAGTTCACAGGTTTAGCACCCAAAAATCCTCCATCTTTTAAAATTTCCAAAGTATATTATCGTTGTGAGATGGAAATACCTTTCTTCGACCGAGAAACTTCGATACCCAGAAAATATTTCAAATCACCCAAATCTTAATCCGAAAATGACTATGTAGAAATTGCTTAAGAGCTAATATGGCATTGACATCATTACCCATAATAAGAATGTCGTCAACATATATCAACAAAGTTGTAAAAGTTTTGCCTTTCCAACATATGAATAATGAGTAATTTGCTTTGGATTGAACAAAGCCAGCAGCTTGGATAGCTGTAGAGAACTTGGCAAACCATTGTTGGGAAGCTTGCTTTAAGCCATATAATGACTTGTGAAGGCGACACACTAGATTCTCCCCCTGTTGTTGAAGACTAGGAGGTGGAGACATATAAATTTCTTCATGGAGATCACCATGAAGAAAAGCGTTGTTGACATCAAGTTGGTGAAGAGACCAATTCTGGGCATCTGCTAAAGCCAATAAACAACGAACATAAATCATTTTAGCAGTGGGAGAAAAAGTGTCATGGTAATCTATACCTTCCAGTTGTGTGTAACCTTTTGCAACCAAACGAGCTTTGAAACGCTCAATAGTACCATCCGAGTGTCGTTTGATTTTATAAACCAACGACAACCAATAGGCTTCTTACCAGGAGGAAGAGAAGTGAGAGACCAAGTATGGTTAGCTTCTAAAGTAGCCAATTCAGATTGCATTGCTTCTTGCCAATGTGAATGAGAAGCTGCTTCGGTATAAGATGTAGGCTCAATATCTTGATTGATAGCAGCAGTAAAAGAGCAATGTTGTGGTGAGTAACGATGATAAGAGACAAAATTGCAAATGAGATATCACCTACCTTTTTGTGGACTTGATGACAAAGGCGGAAATGGTTGGGAGACGTTATTTGGTTGCAGACATAATCACCTAAAGCCGTGGGAGGGTGATGAGGTCTTGAGAGTGGTGTAAAATGGGTTTGGGAGAAGGACTAGCAGGTGCATTTAGCAGTGAGGGTTGTTGGGCAGGAGAAATTGGTTCCGGTGGTGAGGGTTGTTAGATTGGTGGGGAATGATTGGGTACAGAAAGAAGAATCACCGGGGCTGAATTTAAGAAAGTGGATGGAATGGACTCATAAGGAAAAATAGTTTCATGAAAAACAACATCACGACTAGTGAACATTTTATGGGTGGCAAGGTCATAGAGCTTGTAAGCTTTCTGACCAACTAGATAGCCAAGAAAAATACATCGTTTGGCTTGAGGAGCAAATTTATGGGGGACGTGCACATCAGTAGCATACGCAAGGCACCCAAAAATTCGAATATGTGAATAAGAAGGAAATTTACCATAAGGTCATTCAGAAGGTGTTTGGCAAGAGAGGAGTGGTGTGGGCAAACGATTGATTATATGAACAGCAGTAGAAACACATTCTGCCCAAAAATGTAAAGGAAGGTCGGCTTGAAAACGAAAAGCTCTAGCGGACTCAAGTATATGGCAGTGCTTATGCTCTACAACCCCATTTTGTTGAGGAGTATAGACATAAGAACGTTGGTAAGTGGTCCCTTTTTGTTTAAAAAATTCCTCCATAGAGTAAAATTCTCCACCATTATCAACCTGAATGTTGGCTATAGAAACATGGAATTGTGTTTGGACAAATGAGAAAAAATTGACGAGTAAATGTTGTGTTTCACTTTTGTGATACATAAAAAATACCCATGTGAATCTAGAATAATCATCTACAATAGTCAAAAAATATTTTGCACCAGAAAGAGAGGCAATTTTATAGGGGCCTTAAATGTCACAATGAATTAATTCAAAAGGTCTTACTGACGAAATTGAACTAACAGAGAATGGAAGTCGACTTTGTTTTGCAAGTGCACAAACATCACAAGCATTATTAGACTGAAAAGGGAAATTTAACAAATGTTTTGCCATAAAATCTAATCTAGAGGAAGACAAATGCCCCAATCGGCGATGCCATAAAGAGGTGGAGGAGGTGACCTGAGAACTGAGTGAACGGCAAGAAATGGCTGCTGCGGATAGAGTTTGAGGTTTTGGCTTCTTTGACGCTAACACAACCAAGTAATAAAGCCGTCTCATTGTTCACCCAAACCAATCGTTGTATTCGTCGTCAAGTCTTGCAAAATACACCAATGAGGGAAAAAGGTTACTGAACAATTGAGATCTTTGGTAACTCAACTCACAAACATTAAATCCACCTTAAAAGATGGCGCACCAAGCACATTTTTTAAAGTAACAGCAAAATTCAAAGGTAAATTCCCAATGGATATAATCGGAGCCTGTTCTCCACTTGGCACAGCAACTGGTGGCAAAAAGGTACTCTTATTGCTGTTGACAAGCAAAGTTAGAGATGAAATAATGTGTTATGTGGCACCACTGTCGATAATTAATTGATGGAGGCGCAACAATGTATGTAACAAACCTGAGGAAGCAACATTAGCTTTAGGATTGGCAGATTGTGTTGTTCCTTTACCTTGCATGATAGATAAGACTTGCTGGATTTGCAAATCAGAGAACCCATTTGTCACCGACGACACTTCTTGCATTATTGGACTTTCCTTGACATTGTTGACTGAAGATTGATGGCTATGGTTGCGCTTAAAATGAGTGTGTCCTTGATTAGACCTGTTTGATACATGTTCGGGGTGTTCTGGTGGGTACCCATTCAGCTTCCAACATGTTTCTCGTACAAGATGGGCACGGTCACAATAAGAGCAATGCAAAAGTTTTCGATTAGATGGGTTGGAACGAGAAGAAGAACCTTGTCCATGTCGAACAGCCACAGCCACAGCCACCGGTTCAGCCCTTTGAACAACCATGGCTGAGTTCTCCACTGTCTCACGTGTAGCCCCCAGGCTTCCCTGCTTCTCCTCTTGTACAATGGAAGAGTAAGCCTTGGCAATATCAGGTAGTGGATTCATCAACAAAATTTGCCCTCAGATTGCACTGTAGAACTCATTGAGTCCTATGAGAAATTGCATCAATCTACGTCTCTTATGGTTTGCCCCACAAGAGCAAACGGTGTCATTATAGGATCCTAGTTCATTCCATAATTTTTTTAGTCCTGTGTAATAAGCTGCAACAGTCATCTGATCTTGAGCAAGACAAGTAATGTCCCTCTCAATCTGAAAAATGCAAGGGGCATTACTTTGAGAAAAACGATCCTGAAGGTCTTCCTATACCTCCTGGGCGGTGGTAAAAAAAATGACATTGTCTGCAAGGTCTTGTGTGAGTGAATTGAGAATCCAAGAGAGGATCATATCATTGCATTTTTTTCCACGAAGCATAGTCGTCTGGTTTGGTTGTGGCAGATGGCATTGGGGTGGTCTTGTCTATGAAACCTAACTTGGATTTGGCGTTCAAAGAAATTGTCATGGCTCTACACCATGTCGAATAATTATCCTCATTGAGAGGCTTGGAAACAAGCACCATTCCTAGATGATTGGAATGGTGAAGAAAATATGGATTGGCAGCATCAAGCTTGCCTCCATTTGAAGGTTGATGTTCTGTCATAATAAAGAGAAACAACAATAAAAGGAAGGCAAAAGAAAAAGAGCAAATTGATAAGAGCTTGAAAATACACATTTATTTAGTGGTTTTGGGGGGATTAATTGTGGGAAATTAGGCTTAATTTGGTAAAGTTACTTAATATTTTCATAATTGCCTTTTACAGGATCACGGGTATTTTTGAGTGTTTTTCAGGTCACTAGTGCTTAAATATTATCCTTGGATGAAGAATCATGTTGGAAACGGAATGAGTGACGAGTGGAAACAAACAGATCAAGAATCTGAGTTGAATTGAAGAAGTTATGGAAGTTGAAGTAAAGAGAAGATTCTAGATTACGTTCCAGCTTGTGCATGCCTTGGTATTTTGAGAATATCTTGAGCTGTAGAACTTGGATTAATACAATTATTGGACCGTTGGAAAGCTGATTCAAAGGGATACATTTCATATGTTTACAACTTTTCCAAATTCCATCGTTATTGAGTTCCAAAATCAACATCTTTGAAGAACAGTGGAATAATACGGGAAAAGGGCAGGAGCTACTGTGCCGTGGCACACTTTTTCCAGTAGCTACTGTGCTGCAGCACAGTGCCACGGCACAGTCACGGAAGGTACTAACTTGTTATCCATTTTTAGCCAGGAGAATAGGGTTAAGGGTTCTAAATCAAATAGAATTAAGGAAAAGCAAACCCTAACCCTTGTGGGATATAAATAGAAGTCTTTTAGCATTATTTAGGGGATTCTTGGGTGAGAAGAAAGAGAGGAAAAATCTGGAGAGAAGAGAAGTAACAGAAATTCTGGGGCTTTGATTCACAATATAGAGAAGTTTTCCTTATTCTTTTCTTGTAAACTCATGATGAATGTTTTAATAAAGATGATTGTTTCTTTCATGTTTATTATGAATTAATTTTGTTCTTTAGGGCTAAAATGTTGATGTGTTGTAACTACAACATGCAAATGTAGCAAGTATACTAGTCGCACAAAGTAATAAAGTGATGAGTGAGTATCGTTCCCACGAGGATTGTTAGCTAAGCACTAAGTATTCTACTGTTCTCAAGTTGGAGCAATCGATTTCTTTGGATTGATGGCAGCTATTTCTAATTAAACTGACAAATAAGTTTTAAACTAAAATTAACTATGAATGCAAGATGAAAGACACGGACAGAAATCAATTCAAGTAAAAAGGGTAGGGTTTTGACTTCATTCGGATTTTATGGGTTAAACCTAGAAATTAAACTACATTCACATTCATATGCATTAGTTGTAAATCGAACTCACTAAGGTGTTAAAACTACGTTCTTAGGCTATGTTTTCCTATTCTTCCTTTTTAACTTTCCGCACCCAACAATTTGAAAGTTAACAATTCCAAACTCATTAAGCATAAGAATCCTACAATGATTTCATTAATTCTTGAATCTATCTCTAGCATCCAATACTATAATGGTGATTACCCAAGAAGCCTAACATGAATCATTTCTCAATCTCATCATGTTCATCACAGAAAACATTTAAAACTTAGAGCAAACACACAATCAAAGCATAGTCATATGAACATAACATGATCAATAACTTAACCCATTAGAAATCCGAATTACAATAAAAACCCTAACCCAAAATGGGTTAGTTCATAGCTAAATTAACACTACAAATAAGAAAAACGATAATAGTCAAGTTCAACATAATGAAAAGTAAGAGGGAGGACAAGAAATCTCCCCAAATGATGAATCCCTTGGTTCAAAATCCAATCTTCACCCTTCTAATCGTTAAATCTCTCCAAGCTTAATCAAAAACAATGTAAAAGTTGCTAACCCTACTTCCTGGACCACCCTGGGCAAAAAGGTTAAGTGTTTCTTTTATACCTCGCCCCAAATTTCTCAGAAAAACATGCACAAAGTAAAACTGTACGTTTTACAAAACTGGAAATTACGAATGCGAAGAAAGAAGCAGACTTGTTCGTGTCTGGCGTACTTTGCCGCGGCGAAGGACAAGTCTTCACCGCGGCGAAGCTTCTTGAAAAGTTCTGAAATTACAGAACTGCCACTTTGCTTGCATCTTCGCTTGATTCTTCGATTCTCGATGCTCTCCCTTTGGAACAAGCCTCATCGTGCTTTATCCTGCTTCGGAACTCACTTAACTTCTGAGATCCGCTAACTTCTGAGTCACAAATAACCAATTTTGTCCTCATTTGCTCAAAAATGTCCATTCTAACCTGAAACATAAAATGTAAAGAATTAAGCAACAATTCAGGTCAAAATGCACCAGAAAGTACCTGAAATCCGAATAAAAAGTCTAATGAAAACTGTATAATCCATGGATTATCAAATACCCTCAAACTAAAGATATGCTCGTCCCCGAGCATACGGTACAAAACCAACGGAAACAAAAACACAGACAACGAACGAAAACACAAAACACACACAACAAAACTGGAAAATGAACAAAGCCAACAAGACTCAAATTCAACAAACAAATTGCCTAGAAATTGCACAAGTCTCAAAAGTTGTTGAAAAATTATTATAAGGAAATGTTCAACACTCCAAGAAGTTATAAGCATTATCGACTGTCTTCTTCAATCGGTCCACCAAGTAGGTGATCCCCACTTCGATCCACATCCCAACTTCTCAGATTATTTTATGCAAAAATGTAAAGTTTATCAAATGGTGGCAGACTCCATAAGCCTAAATATTGAACTACTCTCCACTAATAAGGACTAAACAAAGATGAGAATCAAAAGGTCTTTAAAAGGTTGTAACGTTAGGCTTAGGTAGTGGGTTCCAAGAAAAGGATAGGAAAAACAAAGTAAGAGAACTCGGTTTTCCTCATGCAAACACTCAAGTCAAATCGAACTCCACTTCTTTTCAACCAACAATCAACGTGTCCACTTATTTACCACCCTTAAACTTGTATCCTTCTTATTTTTGATACCACAAATGTGCGGGTTTAAGGTGTACATGGCGTTGTTAAACCTAAGGTCGCCAAGTACTGCTAGGCAGTTTTTTAAGGCGGTTACTAGTTTCCAGCCGATATACCCTTAAACCCGACAAGAGAATGTATTACAAATATATATTTTTTTTTTTTAACAATCAATTGAATTGAGGTGAACTACCTCTTTTTTTTTTTTTTTCTCTGCCCTTCTCCCAACCCCCAAACTATTCTTTTGGCTTATTCGTACAACTCTTTTTCTGTTCTTTGTGTTTGTACTAAGGCCGAATTCTCCTAAGGGTACGATAAAGTGTTTAGCGTAACAGGATTGGACAATTTTTGGTTTGCCAAGAAAAATAAAGCAATATTGATTCATATGGCTCAAACGGCTGATTAGGGACAATTTCATTCCTGGGTCGGCTAGAAAGGCTCAAACATTCCAACAAGAATGCCTAAATCATCTCATCAATCATGTCTAATCCTAGAATTTCGCCTCAAGCAATTTCTACTAGGTTCTAAAGTCCACCAACATTATCAAACTTCACCTAATCACATAAAATGAATCTAAACATGCCAAAATAAATGAACATTGTGGCTAAACCACTCAACAAACCTCAATAAAAATCCAGTCAATACACAAAAACATAAAGCAATGCTTAACATTTCTCAACAATAAGATTTCAACAACCCAATTCTCATCATTGATTTGTACAATTCATCATCGGCAAAAACAAACAAACTAAAGAAAAATAACTAAATTTTTTTTTTCAGTTTAAGGTGTACGTGGCGTTGTTATACCAGAGGTTGTCAAGTACTGCTAGGCAGTTTTTAAGGCGGGCACTGGTTTCCAGCCAATATATCCTTAACTAGGTTTTAATTCTATGTCCTACCCCTAAACTAAACTTGACATTGTCCTCAATGTTCCATTATGCATAAATCAGGAATAGAGAAAAATAAAAACAAAGGTACGAGAATGCTCCCTAGTTAATCCATGAAGTGTCGCTCCACAATGAACACCCAGTCTCAGACTTTTCATCACCCATAATCTATCAAAACAATTGAAACTGTGGTGTCCCTTATGTTAGCACAAATTCACAACTAACTTGAAAATATTACAACCTAATCTCGTCCTTTCAGCAACAACTAAACAACTAAACAAAATCCAAAACAAAAATAAAACTGAGTTTAATGTTTAGGATGAACAACAAAATCAAATAAAAACAAATAAACATAAAGACAACCAAAAACATGTGCTCCGGCTCATTCTTCTTATTTCTCATCTTCCTCATCTTCCTCTTCTTCCTCAGAGTCCATCCACTCATCTGAGTTCCAATCGGCCCATTGGTATGCGAAAGTGTCAACGTTGAGCTCCTTAAAGCTATTCCTCTGCATCTCATGCATCATCTGGGTCTGCTTAACCAACCAATCCTGACGTTTTTTCATATATTTCATTAAACCCATTATCTGCTGTATCATCTCCTTTTGTGTACCTGTGGAGCTAGATGATGTGGCAAGGCTTGTTCTCTGCCTTTTTGCCCCTGCTCTTGGTTGCACAGCTTTCGGACGGTCAAGGTGCTTCCTGTAGTACTCTGAATCTAGAACTGGGGCAGCATGAATACGGTGCTCGTCATCCTGAACCTTGACTCCAGCTCTAAGGCATAAAGCTATGATGAGATGTGGGAAACCGTAACTTGTTCGCCTTGGTTTGGAGGCTAGCTTAATACTGTTCAAGATCATGTCTCCCACATCGATACTCTTCCCTATGGCAATTGAGTAAAGCAATACTTCCTTCTCGTGAGTAACTGTGCTGTAGTGCGATTACGGCATCAATTTCGCATAGACAAAATATTATCACACTCTAGCCATCGGTGTCAACTGTGTTCCCTTCAGAGTCTTCTTCTGTTTCTTCGAAACTGCCCAATCTGCATCTGGTTTTGGAATGACCGGAGGGATGACACTGTCCTTAAACTGTGATCTCTTAAACTGCACATACTCATCCGTGAGAATTTCAGGCAGGTTATAGAACTCATTGATCACCTTTCCCATAAATGGCACATCCTCCCCTCTTACAAAAACAGTGTCTTCCTGACAATCCGGGAGATTGGCATAGAACTCCCTTACTATCGGCTCAACAGCCGTTTGTTCAAGAGCTCTCATAAACATCTCCCAATGTCTCCCTCTACTCCAGTCCAAGGCCTGACTTGCGGTCAACCCGCGCTCCAGGATAATATCCTTATCCTTTCTTTGAATTGCCCCCTCATACCTTTTACGGGCTTCATCATTAACAAAACGATTGTCAACATTCTTCCCTTTACTCTTACTCTTGCCCTTGTATGGATGCTTAATTTTGGGAGCCATTGTTCACAATAAAAATTCACTCAAAAATTTTACCCCAACAATTCAAGCCTAGTTGTTCTACACAATCAATTCAATCCTGCAAAAGCAACCAACACTTCCAAAAATTCGCGCTTTACCCCCAAACTACAAATTTTCAATTTTACACAAACACTTCAATATTTCAAAAACCCACACTCCTCACAATCACCCAATGCACGAACTACTCTTCCTCTAACAAAATCAATGCTCAAAATTACCCAAATTCCACAACTCAATCACAACAAAAAAATTTCAGATCTACAATTAAAAACTTGAAATTGTGCGATAAAAAGCTTTGGGTACTTGAGATCTTACCAATATGAAGAAGTATTCGCCACCAATTGAACCAAAAACAGCCTGGATTGAAAAGCCCCAAATTTTGGATCCAAAAATTTTCGTGAAATTTTCGCGAAAATTGTTGTTGAAATGGGTTGTTTTGGTGTTTAGGAAGGTTATGGAGTAAGAAATTTGGTTGGAAAAGCACTAGGGAGGTAAAAGATTGAATTTTGAAAAATTTTCTCTCAAGTGAAGATGAAAAGTTGCGTGAAAAATGAAAAAGAAGAGTGGGTATTGATAGAAAAGTATCGTCGCCGCGGTGAAGAACAAGCTTCGCCGCGGCAACGTCCTTCGTGCATGAACCCTAAAAAATACCCAGGTTTCGCCTTTCTTCGCCGGGGCGAAAACCTCCAAAGGATACACGACTTACTTCACCCCAGCGAAATGCCTTAGCCAATTTTCGAAAAAAAAAAATTTCACTTTATTCGCCACGGCGAAAACTTCCAAGAGCTACCTCAATTTTCAGGTTTCTTCGCCGCGGCGAAGAATACTTCTTCGCCCTGGCAAAGTCTGGAACATTTTCACACCGAATTCCTCTTCACAATGCTTCGCCGCGATGACGAAAACTTCTTTGCCCCGGCAAAGTCTGGAGCATTTCAATTTCTTTCTTTAGCTGAAAACTTCACCTGAAACACCCAAAAACACACACATTAAAATCATACAAACTTATAATGAAATCACACAAATTCAAACAACCAAAATCAAAAACAAACAAACAATTAAAGACACTTGGGTTGCCTCCCTAGAAGCGCTTGTTTATAGTCGATAGCTCGACTCTCTCAATCCTTCAATCAGTCCAGGTTATCCAAGTACATCACATCCCGAAATTTTCCCTTGTACTGGAGCTTCATTTGCTGATGATCTTTTTCACACAGTGGCCTTTTTGAGGGTTTCACCACCCATTTCCATCCCTTGGTCATAACTTTGGTCGCTCGACTCTTCTCACCTACCACCTTCCGTTTTCTTCGCTTTAATTCACCCTTTTTGATCTTAGAGTCCCGTTCCTTATGCGAACTCAAACTCAACTGCGGCTTGTCTCGGAATTTTGTGCAACCCCTTCTGTAATGGTCCTGACTCTCAATCTGATTTGGTTTGACAATGAAGCTCTTAATTTCCACCTTAGGATTATTCAGTTGGAAGGCTTCAATTCTTGGCTGATCCACCATATCGATTTTTAAACAAGACTCTTGTTTAGGTGGATCTCTCATTGATTCAAGGACATTAAATGTTATTTCTTCATCTTGCATCCTCATGATCAATTTCCCTTCTTGAACGTCGATTAAAGCTCTTCCGGTGGCTAGGAATGGTCGTCCCAAGATAAGAGGAATCTCTTTGTCTTCTTCCATATCCAATACGAAGAAATCCGCAGGAAAAATAAACTTGGCCACCTTAATCAACACATCCTCCACAATGCCCCTCGGATGCTTTATTGATCGATCTGCAAGTTGCAAGCATATGGTTGTTGGTTTAACTTCACCAATTCCTAGTTTCCTGAAAACAGAAAAAGGCATAAGATTAATGCTAGCACCTAGGTCACATAAAACTCGATCAAAGGTAATATCTCCTATATTGCAAGGGATAGTAAAACTCTCTGGATCTTTGAGTTTCGGGGGCAACTTCTTCTAGAGAATGGCGCTGCACTCTTCCGTAAGCATCACCGTTTCCTCATCTTCTAGCTTCCTCTTGTTCGATAAAATTTCTTTAAGAAATTTCGCATAGCTCGGCATCTGTTGCAATGCATCTACAAAAGGAATGTTACTATACAGTTTTTTAAAAACATCAAGAAATTTAATAAACTGCTTATCCTGATTTTCTTTTCTGAGTCTTTGAGGAAAAGGCACAGGTGGGGTGTGATGTGCCAACTCTGGTGGTATCTCGGGGAATGGAAATTTCTCTTTCCTTTTCTTTTTCCCCTTTTCTTACTTCTGCTCATCTTTCCTTAAACTGGGTGGTTTCTCTTCAGCTTCAATTTCTTCATCAACTTCCTCATCAGATTCTTCATTTTTCTTTGGTGAGGTTTCCTCTTTCCTTGAATTTCTCACCTCTTCTAAAACTCTCCCACTTCTCAACGAAATTGCATTGACTTGCTCACATGGGTTAGTTACTGTATTGCTTGGTAAGGAACCCTGCGGTCTCTCATTAAGCTTCTTGGCCAATTGGCGCATCTGTACCTCAAGATTCCGGATGGACGCCCCTTGATTTCTAAAATTCGTCCTTGTCTCATTCATGAATCTCGTTGTCTCCTGCATAAATTTCCCAAACATATCTTCCAACTTTGTCACTCTTTGATCTCCCGGTTGGTTATTCACCCTGGTTGGTTATTTGGAACTGTCCTTTGGTTCTATTGATTATTTTGCTGGTTCTGATTTCCCAAGCCAGATTTGGATGATTTCTCCACCCTGGGTTGTATGTGTTGGAGTATGGGTTGTTTGGTTGTCTTTGATTTCCTGCCAAGTAATTCACTTGCTCCGTTGATGAAGATGACAAAGCAAATGTGTTCCCAACTTGACACTCGCTGCTCACATGGTTTCTTGCACTAAAATCACAAGTTAATTGAGGTGCTTGAATAGAGTTTATCTGCATAGTTCCCAACTATTTTTGAAGTGCTGTGAGTTAGGTTGAGATAATTGTAAATGCATCAACTTCATGAAGACCCGAAGATTTCCTTGTTGTTGCTCTCTCATTTGGTCTTTGATAGTTGTTGCTTGTCAAAACCTCAAGCAACTCATAGGCCTCTTCTGGTGTCTTATTCTGCAAGGCCCCTCCCGAAGCTACATCCACCATGGTTTGCACATTACCCATCAATCCATTGTAGAAAGTTTGGACTTGAAGCCAAACTGGCAACCCATGGTGTGGACATTTCCTCATTAACTCCTTGTATCTCTCCCAAGCCTCATACAATGACTCGGAATCATCTTGTAGAAATGATGTGATATAATTTCTCAATTTTGCTGATTTAGCTGGAGGAAAGAACTTGGTAAGGAATTTCTGTGCTAGATCATTCCAAGTTGTTATAGTTCCCGGTGGTAATGCCATTAACCACCCCTTGGCTTTATCTCCCAATGAGAATGGGAATAACCGCAGCCTAATAACGTCATCCGACACTCCGTTCGACTTGAAGGTGTCACAAATTTCCAAGAAATTTGCAATATGCTGATTCGGATCTTCCTTCAAATCACCATTAAATCTAACCGACTGCTAGATCATCTGGATGATTGTCGGCTTGATCTCGAAGTTGTTTGCTTGCACCGTAGGTCTAGTAATACTCGACCCACTACCATTCACTGTGGGAACTGAAAATTCCCTCAGTGTCCTGTTTTCTGGTTCAGCCATTTCAACAACTATTTCTTCTACTTCTACAACTAAATCCTCTATTTCTCTTCTCTCTCTGTTACATCATCTAACGGTTCTCTCAATCTCAAGATCAACAGGAACCACTGGTTGACGTCTCGTTCTTCACATAAACTGCAAAAACAGAATTGAAGGAAAGTGAGATCACAAACCAACTGAAAATTAAAAACAAAAAATAAAAAATAAAAACTCCAATCTAGCTAACTATAGACAGACTTAATGTTAACTTAAAACAAATCCCCGGCAACGGCGCCAAAAACTTGATACGTTGTAACTACAACATGCAAATGTAGCAAGTATACTAGTCGCACAAAGTAATAAAGTGATGAGTGAGTATCGTTCCCACGAGGATTGTTAGCTAAGCACTAAGTATTCTACTGTTCTCAAGTTGGAGCAATCGATTTCTTTGGATTGATGGCAGCTATTTCTAATTAAACTGACAAATAAGTTTTAAACTAAAATTAACTATGAATGCAAGATGAAAGACATGGATAGAAATCAATTCAAGTAAAAAGGGTAGGGTTTTGACTTCATTCGGATTTTATGGGTTAAACCTAAAAATTAAACTACATTCACATTCATATGCATTAGTTGTAAATCGAACTCACTAAGGTGTTAAAACTACGTTCTTAGGCTATGTTTTCCTATTCTTCCTTTTTAACTTTCCGCACCCAACAATTTGAAAGTTAACAATTCCAAACTCATTAAGCATAAGAATCCTACAATGATTTCATTAATTCTTGAATCTATCTCTAGCATCCAATACTATAATGGTGATTACCCAAGAAGCCTAACATGAATCATTTCTCAATCTCATCATGTTCATCACAGAAAACATTTAAAACTTAGAGCAAACACACAATCAAAGCATAGTCATATGAACATAACATGATCAATAACTTAACCCATTAGAAATCCGAATTACAATAAAAACCCTAACCCAAAATGGGTTAGTTCATAGCTAAATTAACACTACAAATAAGAAAAACGATAATAGTCAAGTTCAACATAATGAAAAGTAAGAGGGAGGACAAGAAATCTCCCCAAATGATGAATCCCTTGGTTCAAAATCCAATCTTCACCCTTCTAATCGCTAAATCTCTCCAAGCTTAATAAAAAACAATGTAAAAGTTGCTAACCCTACTTCCTGGACCACCCTGGGCAAAAAGGTTAAGTGTTTCTTTTATACCTCGCCCCAAATTTCTTAGAAAAACATGCACAAAGTAAAACTGTGCGTTTTAAAAAACTGGAAATTACGAATGCGAAGAAAGAAGCAGACTTGTTCGTATGCAGCGACTTCGCCGCGGCGAGGACAAGTCTTCACCGCGAAGCTTCTTGAAAAGTTCTGAAATTACAGAACTGCCACTCTGCTTGCATCTTCGCTTGATTCTTCGATTCTCGGTGCTCTCCCTTTGGAACAAGCCTCATCGTGCTTTATCCTGCTTCGGAACTCACTTAACTTCTGAGATCCGCTAACTTCTGAGTCACAAATAACCAATTTTGTCCTCATTTGCTCAAAAATGCCAATTCTAACCTGAAACACGAAATGTAAAGAATTAAGCAACAATTCAGGTCAAAATGCACCAGAAAGTACCTGAAATCCGAATAAAAAGTCTAATGAAAACTGTATAATCCATGGATTATCAAATGTAGCCCAATCTCTTAATTATGTATTGATCTTTGATTGTTAATTTGTATTGAGATTCCTAAGTTTTACTATTATTCCTAATGCTTTTGATTCTTAAGGACCCAAGAATTGAATGAACTAATGGACTAAGTTGAGATCGAAGCTGATACTTAGTTGGTCTACGGTAGTAAAACTATAGGTTGAGCGAACGCTAGAGATAAGTTACCGCGACTTATGAGGTTTTGGTAAACTTCATAGAGCGTAATGATCCCCAATTGTTTAAATATGATTAGAGATAATTCGGGTTAGTAATTAGGGGTTAATTTGATAATTGTTCGAGAGAAAGTTATTGGAAATTTAGGGAGTTTGACCTGTAGGAAGAGCTTAATAAAATTAGCATAAGAGATCGATACATATGAATAAGAGTTGGTGTGAAGTTTATGCCCTAGGTCTAGTTATCTTGTTTTTACCCAAAGGTTTATTTTAATTGTTCTCTTTTCAGTTTTCTTCTTAAATTCAATTGTTTATTTAATTTAGGTTTTCCTTGATAAAATTTGGATTGATCAAATAGTAATAGGATAGTTTAATTGGTAATTGATAATAGTAATTCCCTTGGGTTCGATATCCATATTTTATACACTTTATTACTTGAACGATTTCGTACACTTGCGAAAATCAACAACACAAATGCAGAGAAACAGCGATAAAAAGAAGGCAAAAGAAAGGAGGCAGATGCACAGAGCTAGGGTATCGTGCCCTGCTCTGATACCATGAAAAGAAGAGAAAAATATTTGCCTTTTGAATAATTTTATTGAATTAGGAGACGTAGCTCTATACAAAAGATTTCCTAGAATCATGCTAGTCTATTCTAAGTATTCTAAGTATAAAAGGCAATTAAACAAATATACAATTAATACAATATATTTGTCAATGAATGGCCAGATATCATTGACCTTCATTTCTCAACAAAAATGTGTTTAATTTGTGAAATTTGAGTTAATTACTTCATAAATACCCTTTATGGGATCACGGATGTATTTTGAGTATTTTCATGTTATAAACGATATTTGAATGAAGAAGAGTGATGTTGATGGAATTTTTGACGAGTAGAAACAAACGGTACAAGAATCGGAATTGAAAAGAGGAAGTTATGATACGTTGAAGACGAGACTTAAAACCTAGAAATTCTTCAAGATGAGCATGCTTCGATGTTTTGATCATAACTTGAGCTGTAGAATCAGAATTCGATGATTCTTGTGGTGTTGGAAAGCTTATTCAGAGAGATATAAAGTTTGTGTTGATGACTTTGCCAAATTCTGAAGATTCCAGACTCAACAAAAAAAATGATCGTTGCAGCGACCATTTATGTCGCTGCAGCGATGGATTGCGGGCCTTTTTGGGTTATTGTATTTTCCTAGTCCGAATATGAATGGTTTAAGGCATTTAATTATTTCCTAATTAACCTACAAATCCTAGCACTATAAATAAGGGTCTTTAATTAGTTTTCAAAGAGATTAGAGAAGGAGAAAGGGTAACTACTATTTTGGAGATTAGGATTCTTGTAGTTTTTGTTCACTAATTAGATAAGTTTTTTCTATTTTTCTTTATTGAACTCATGTTTATTAATACAATGGTTTTTTTTTTAATTACTGTAATTATGAACTAAGTTTCTTTTCTAGGGCTAAAGATGTAGCCCAATTTATGAATATGTGTTGACTTTATTGTTGTTAATTTTAACTGAGCATTAATTCTAAGTTTTGTTATTGTGTGTAATGTTTTCAATTCTTATGGATCCAAGAGTTGAATGCTATCATGAGTTGGGTTCAGATCGAGAAATGAAACCTAATTGGTCTAAGGTAATAAAACCATAGATTGAGTGAACGCTACAGATAGGTTACCGCGATATGTGAGACTCTGGTAAATTCTATAGAACTTAATGATCTTTTAACTTCTAAATCAAACTTAGAGATATTTTGGATTGTTGCTTAAGAGTTAATTCGCTAATTGTTCGAGAAAAAGTTAATGAAATATTAGGGAGTTTGGCCTTTAAAATAAGCTTAATTAGATTAGAAATAATTGTCAATACATATGATTAAATTGGTGTGAAATCTATGCCCTAAGTTTAGTCATATTGATCTTTTTACCAGAGTATTAATAAAATTATGCTTTTGTTTAGTTTTTAGTTTGTTTGTTCTTTTTTCATTAAATCATTCTTAAAATTCTGTTTTATTAAATAGTAATAAAATAGATTAGTTTGGTTTTTGGTAAGTAGTTCTCTTGAGATTCGACACTTGTTTGCTCGAATTTTACTACTTGCACGATTTCGTACACTTGTGAATAGCCTTTCAGGCATCCGGCCACTAGTGTTGGAAGATGGTCGGAATCTACTGAAATGGCACACAAGCGGCTGGATGTGGCTGGTCGTGCGCCAATCTGGTCTTTTCCGGCTAGATCCACTATGGATATGACCGAAAAAGACCAGATCTACAACCAAAGATCTGGCCACATCTGGTTGTCAACGACGACCATATCTTGCTCATCGTTGATGGCCAAACGACGACTGAGATATGGTCGTCGTCAACGATTAGATTTTTGGTCGTAGATTTGGCCATTTTCGGCTAGATCCATGGTGGATCTGACTAGAAAATGTTAAATCGACGTACTACCGACCAGATCCAATAGGTCGTGTGCTATTCCGAAAACTTTGAGCCACCGTCAGACGATGGTGACCGACTGCTGACATTTAATGGGTGGATAAAAGTGTTTTTGTTAATTTTAAAACTTTTATTATAAAGAATGTTTATCTAAATTAACAAATATAAGAGATTAAAAAATACTCTAAATATTTTTAATAAAATGTTTTCAAAAAATTTACCAAATACATTTTTAAATTAAAATCACATTCTCGTAATAACAACCCAACTCAACTTTTTCAAAAATACTATTCTAAATAATCTACCAAAAACGGCATAAATCTCCCAACAAAAAGAGGGAATTTAACATTATTTGTAAATTTCACGAAGTGGTACAAGTGTCTCTCATGAAGATAAAGCTAAGTGTCTCTCATGAAGATAAAGCCCTCTGGTAATTTTATCTGATAACAATGGTGAATACTACAAATAGTACAAGCTTCAACTTTCCCTGAGTGTCAGAATCCGTACATATAAATTACAACGATGTCTATTTAGACACCGGTAATGGAGGTATCAACTGAAAACTTGAAGCATGCAAACAGAAAACTTCCCTACTGAAAGCTGAAGATACATGACCCTGATGTCTTAGGACTGCGTAAATCGTTCAGTGTCCCATAAAAAGCTTTTTCATGGAAGTTATTTGAGCTTTCATAGTATCTCTTCCAACATTTTTAAGTTTCAGAAGTTCACATTCTATTCAATATCATCAATCCAGTCACCATATATTCTACTGATTTTGTCCGGACCCTTCCATTTTTGATGAGATCTTTGCCCTGACCGCTGGATTACAATAGACGACCTCTGTGATGGAACTCCAATATGATAGACATCCGCATGAGGAACCGAAGTGACTGATGCAACAACAGTGTCTGCTGGAGTTTTTGAAGGCACTCCTCCCAGCTTTGAATCTGATGGGGCAGCAGAAGAATCTTTAGTTTCTGTGTCCACAAGGCCACCCCCATATCGATGTAATTCTGTGGTAACAAAAAAAGAATTTCAGAGCTACATATGCAGAACTGTTTTCCACCCTATATTAATAATTGAAGGAAAAAAAAAAAGTAATTTCTACGGTTATGTTCAGCTAATTGAATATGACTACACAACAAGAAGCACTCAACAGTACTTGAAAGTACGAAAAATCTATATGATGTTAGTTTGTCAAGCTACTCATCAGTGGCAGTAGTCCAAAAAAGAGAGATGACAGTCGGCACCAGCACGAGATTAATTTTTATAGAAGCCATAGGCATGAGGAGCATCTCAGTTCCCAAAGTGTGACAGTGCATACAATTAAAAAGAATCCCCAACAAATTCATAATTCTTACTGGAGATGCTCATATTACAAAGATGAAACCATTATATTTAGCCTAAACACAGTTTAACTCAACATCGATTATACTGAAGTCTATAGCAGCTTACATACTTGACTGATGGTAATACTTCTCTCTTGGAGTAGTTCTCAAACTGTATTCTATCAAAACAATAATGTGGATCAATGTATGACAATGTAATCTGATCAGCTGATGAAATGCCTAGAAATCCTATAAACATACAGAATGTTTGAAACCTGGGAATAGAATCACAAACAATCTTCATGAAAATCCTAAACTGTGAAAATTCAAAGCAGATGAATGACTTCACTTATGAGGCTTCTCAGCAGACAAACCCTTCACTAGTTTTAAAAAGCTTGAAATTTAAACTTGGCATGAAAAGATTAGAAGAGTTATAAATTTGTGCTCCTTACTACCTTCTAAAATGGCTTTCGTGGTAAGAACAAATGGTTGATCAATAGTCAGCAGAGTATGATTCATTCCAAATAAATGCTCTGCACAGAAATGCAATGAGGAGATAGGAAACATCTCTTTCTTTAAAGTTGATGAGAATATGAGATCTGGGCTCTTCCTCTTTCTCTTTCTCTGCAATTATGTGTGTGATGCCTAAGTCACTAAGCTGATGAGGGACCTTAGATTCTTAAGAATGGTTGAGGAACTTCAAGGCTTAGTTTCATGCACTTCTTGATCTCCTTATCATTATGTATCTCTTGGACCCAGTTCATTTGCCATCATATACACATCAAGTACAGGTAGCAGGCCCCTAATTAATCCATGACAAAATTTTCCTTTACATATAACATATCACCAACTCTAAAATCAAAACAAGTAATAAAAATTAACACTTCAAAAACCCAAGTAAGTTATGTGTATTTGAAGATCAAGGGAATATATATAGTTCAGAAGAGATAAGCAGAAATTTGCACTCCTCTCAAAATCAATGTCAATAGAGTTCTAAACAATGTTTACTAAATTGATACACGTCAACTTAAACATCTAAAAAGGTTTGTTTGCATACTTCTTTAAAGAAACACCTCTCCATATTAAATTCCAGTGAGACTAACACAAACAAGGCCAAAGCACTTCATCCTTGACCAGGACTGCTGAGCAAAACGAAGTCTTTTTACTGAAAGCCCAAGTTACCCTATAGAAGAAAATGATAGTCATAGGACTAATATCGTTAGTGCATGATATATAAAACACGTTATATCTTCATCAGTTGCATAAACATGCAACAAGAACAACTATTTTCATTCATCATATATAGACAAAGAATTTTACAATATAATGAATGTAACACATTAAAGATTATCAAACCATATAGCAGAAGCTATTGTGACACTCCATATATAAATAACTTCGTTAACCATAAATACTTACACAGAACCTAAAGAGTAATAACATATGACTCAAGTTGCAAAGCAACCAACTTGCTATTATTCATTATAGTTCAAGTCTGTCCATTGAAGCATTTCCTAATCGAGAAAAACTCAAACAAAAATATCTCTCAAGAATTCAGGTACAACCATAATTAAGCAAAGACCAAAATCTCCAAAATGGGAAGTCTATGTCAACTAATCAGTTCCTAAAACAAAAGCTTATTACTCAAAGGTAATATTGTCATGTATCCATTTTTGTGTCATAATAATAGGAGATCAATCACCACTTTTCTCGTCAAATTGCATCATCTTGATCTCAATCCAATACAGGCTCACTACTTTCTCAAAATAGATATAACTTCCACAACCATCAGCAACCAACAATATAGAAAATAATCACATAAAAACAGTTTATTTTGCTCTACTAAAACCGCATAAAGTAAATCTACCAAAAATTAAAAGTTTATACCTTGAGCCCCATGGGCAAAATGACATTTACTCCCGAACGGGCAATAACCAGTAAGTTCCCACTTGTTACAAATCCTCGTCTTCCAATTAGAAGGCTTCATATTCGACCCTCCATTGTTTCCACCAGCAGCAGCAGCTCCACCCCCAGCTCCAGCTCCAGCTACAACTACAGCAGCTCCCCCACCGCCGCCACCACCACCACCACCACCACCACCACCACTACCACCATAGCCACCAGGCCCCAAACTTATTGCCACGCTCTCTCTATTCTTACTCTGCTCATCGTGCAAGAACGTGCAATTATCTCCATACGGACATCCCTCCTCTGTGTAGAACTTCTTGCAATGCCTCCCTTTATATGATCTTTGAGTTTCCACAACAAAATTAGACGACCCCAAAGAGGGAATTTGAAACTCCTCTCTTGGAATATCATCGGAACCCGCTCTCTCCTCTTCATGAGCAGCAACAATCTCTTGCCAGTTGGGAGGCGGGCGTCGAAGCTCTTCTATGCTATGAGCAAAGTTGCAGTTAGTAACATAAGGGCAAGTTCCATTGCGAAATTTACAACAAAGTTTAGTCTTGAAAAACATTTTCCCGATAGCCTTGGATTTAGAATTGGCATCTTGAGTGTTGTTTCTTGACTTTTTGTTCGGTGGTTGCTCACTGCCGGACCTTTGAGACTGGTAATTTGAGTTGGAGTTAGAAGGAGTGTCAAGCGACGAGTTGTTCCAAGCTCGGTAGTCATCTTCGGTGGCCCAAACTGAGGAATCAGATGGATTTGGAATCCAATTCTCAGGAGGCCCATTTCCCACAACGATGTGTACCACGTTTTCACTTGAATCTCGACTGTAATTCATAGTTTTGATCAACAAAAGCAAAACCCTAACTGATGATCAAGGATACCCGGGTTCTAAAACCGGCTAAATTTGATGGGAATTTAAGAAAAACAGTGTAAATTCAAAATTTGAGAAATGGGTATTTGAGTTTGGAGCAATACTGGATTATCAGACATTAAAGAAACGAGAAATGAAAAATTTGAGATGAAAACAACAACAACAAAAGCAGTTGATACAACAGAACAGTTGAATATATAATTTTAAAAAAAAAAATTGAAAACAAAAAAAAGCAGAAACGTGGAACTAGAATGAGATCTAAAATATATTAAAAAAAAAATCAAAAAAGACAATGTCAAAATAAAAAATAAAAATCTGAGAAATCTTCAAGGAACTCTAGCTTATACAGATACAGAGTAGCTTGGAGAGACTGTTGGGAAGCTGAAAACAAAGACAATCTTAAAAGAGAGAAAAATAAAGTTGCAAAATTTATAGATAGATTTGGTTCAGGAAAAGATTTGGAAAGTTGGATAACGTGGAAAAGGAAAAAGAATTGAAGTAAGCATTGAAAGAAGATTGGAAGAAGAAGTAAAACATGGAGCTTTCAGTGTACTTTTTGTTCTGCTAATTTATTTCTATTTATGAAGAATAGAATAAGATTATGCAAATGCGAAACAAAGGATTAAAGAAAATTATGGATTGGATTGTCCTTTTTTTCTCTTTAAAGAAATGAAATCTACTGCCAAGGAATTAATGAGGTTGAGCTTAACTGACATTCCTATGAGATTAGACGTGTCAGCTTTTTAATGGCATCGAAACCAAGATAAAATTATCTTCTTTGTTGGGCATCACGGGCTGAATAGTTCGGCCCAATTGAGCCCAAAACAACATTAAAGCCCTAATCTCATTATATTAGGGATATGAAGGTCCAAACAAAAAATTTCATAATTTAATTTAAGAAAGGTTATTTGGAGTATGAATCATTTGAGTCAGTTAATTAATTAAGGGTTAGTTTGGGATTGTTGTAGTTTAAGCTTAATACTTTGAAAATAATCAGTTTTGAAAATAACTCAATTGTGTTTGGTAAATGTTAGTTTTATAATTGTCGTGATTTTCCAAAAATTTAGGATTGTATGTTTGGTAAATTAGATTTTGACATTGTTATTGTATATGTCATGACGAAAAATGATATTTTATTTCTTAAATGCTTATAAAATACAAATTTAGAATTATAAATATATTTTAAGAAAATTGAAAAAACAGCAATGGTCAATGACAATCAATTGCCGGTCAATGGTGGTAGACCGGTAATCAATGTCGGTAAAAAGTGGTGTGTTTGTGCTGTCGCAGGTCTTATAAGTATCGAAAACTTTTGATCTACCGAAATCCAATTGAATCACCGAATTTTGACGTCGCTTGTGGCTGCATAAAGCGAAGAAAGATTTGGTCATCTTCTACCACCAAAAGTGATGTTGGAATCCGGTGATTCAACCGGATTCCGAAAAATTGAAAGTTACATAAGGATTGGATGTGGGGCCAATGTGCCATTGTTCACCAGTAGTTAACAATCGCGGATAGTGGCAACAATCAATCCTATTTCAATATTTTTTATTTTATTTATTTATTTGTAATAGCTTAAAACTTCATTGATCGTTTCAAAAGTGATGTTGGAATTTAGTGATTCAACCAGATTCCCACAAATCGAAAGTTATATAAGGATCGGATGTGGAGCTAATGTGCCATTGTTCACCAACAGTTGACAATCGCCGGTAGTGGCAACAATCAATCCTATTTCAATTTTTTTTTTTTTTTAATAGCTTAAAACGTAATTGATTATTTCTTAAGTTACAATAATCTCAAATACACTAATTATGATATTTCAATATTTTCTCTTTTCATTGTGATAGGATGTAGTATTATTTACCTTCCATTTAAGCTTGGAATGTAATATTATTTATAATTCGATTAAAAATTAGATAGAGAGAAGATAAGGGTGTTTTTGAAATGTAATATAATTTAATAAAATTTCATTTAATATAAAGCTTATAAAAGAGTTTTAATGGCACTTTACGCTACACTCAAACATATAATTTGATGGCGGTAATGCTAGGCTTACCGACTCTGCGACAGATTTTACATACTGACTTGAGTTAAATTTTCAGATTTGGGTTGTTGGGTAATGAGTCGGTATATAAATATCAGTATTTGGGTCGGTAAATATAGTATTACTCATTTGATGGATATGTTAGTGTAATGCTATTTGATCATCATTTTATTGTCAACTGCCCCAAACACAAAATTGAATTGACGACAATACACTAATTAAAATAAGATAAATGTATAGAAACGGAAGGGAGTTGATAAAGAAGAGTACGAAAACATGACTAATTTAATAATAAATTAGTATTTAACATTTTAATATATGACATGTGTACCACAGCAAGAATAATTCATACCAAACAAAGAAATCTCTTCTCCAATTAAACTTGTGTATTTTAATATATTTTCATTTAAATTGACATTTTATGAGTGAGGCCGAGTCAATTTAAGATATCCATTCCTCCATATATATAATTCTTATAATTAATCCCTTTAAGGAACTATCACTTATTGCAAGTAGTTCACCAACGATCTTTACTAATTGAGGTTTACGCTATAATAGTTCTATTGTATTATTTATGCCCTATGTCAGGATAATACTATGGGAGTAATGTTACACTTACACCATTTTTTTACACCATTTTTATTACATTATAATGTGGCATATGCCACAACCACACAAATTTTATTACAATATTAAAAATTAAAAATTTGTGTGGTTGTGGCATTTACCACATCATAATGTAATAAAAATTATGTAAAAGAGTGATATAAGTATAACATTATTCAATACTATGGTTATAGATATTTCTAGAATGGCCACTATAAGTTATCATAGGGATCTCATAATCAAAGACTTATGTGTAAGAAGAGCATTTAATATGGTTTCTCAAATTCGAGTCACCACGGTTTCTAATAGAGATAGTTACTAAAACTCTTTCTTGACCGATAGTTTAAAGGTCTTGAGAGATTAGTTGAGGTACGCATAAACTGGTCTAGACACCTTTCGGTAAAAAAAAAAAAAAAAATCTTTATTAATGTTCCAAACTACTTGCTATTTTTAGTCAATTGACTTAAACAAATTGCAATCAACTTGTAAATAGGTTGGGAGGCTCTTAATTCACCCAACAATTTTGCATTAATTGGTTTGGGTCCGCATGCAGTATTTGTCAAACTCTTTTATTACCAATTTTGAATATAATCCATCTATGAACCTTCATTTGTGGATAAGAATTAATGCCCACCAAATTAACCAAATATTTGCTTTTGCATTAGGGTAAGGAAGAATAATACACTTGTGTGTATATATCTTCAACTAAGTTACACAATTATACATACGTACGTACGTACATGCATTTCAATTCATCATCTCTGGGATCGACTCTCGAACTCCATCATCAACTTGTTCAATTTCTTGCTGCTTATCCTGGGTTGGATTATCCTCGTCTCTTGCTCGTAGCTGCTTGGAGGTGACGAAGGAGCAGAAGGTGTTAACATGGAAGCGAGCTTGAAGGCTTCTTCAGGGTGATTAACCACACTGTTGAAGCATAAATATCGCCCATACGATGAAACATCTTCGAAAACACATATGTGAGAGTCAACCAAGAAATTTATATCGACTGTCACAAATACTCCATCTTCATACATCTCGGCTGCTCCTTTCAAATACGGATTCTTTATGGACAAATCGGGACTCATCAACAATCCTCCATTGATACTCACTATGTTCAATTCCCTGTCCATCGCCAGCGCCCACGCCGTCTTCTCTGCCAGCGTCTTTGCCAGGCCATACCACAACTGTGTGAAACATGTACATTATGAGAAAATTAACCAATGTTTCATAAAATTTATGAGAGATTTTGATTGAGGGAAGGAAAAAACAATGGTATTGTACCTTGTATTTGCGACAAAAGTTAACATCACTCCAATGTCTTTCATCGAAATCTGAATTGTGGTCGTCTCTCCAGAAAATAGCAGTTGCTGAAGATGTAAATACAACTTTGTCGATTGTTTCTGTTTGTGCGCAGGCTTCTAGCACATTGTGAGCCGCTCTTACTTCCTCTTCCGCCGTGATTTCCTACACCACAAAGTTATATATAAACCTAATTCATAAAGTAACCCAATTACAACACATTCTACATGAATTGCATAATTGAAATGAATTAAGGGCACTGACACCATTCAAAGTGCATGAAAGTGAAGAAGGATCTCAACCAGGTTCTTTTTTAAAGGGACTCGTTATAAATCATGTAGCATCAATAAGATGAATTTGGAAATATTTTAAATCATGTATGAATAACTTAATTAAATTAATAAAAAGAAACAGAAGGAAGGAACCTACATCATATGTGTTTTGATCTTGTGGAGGCTCAAACGTGTAAAACAAACCGGAACAACCTCTCAAAGCTTCAACGATGCTGAGATAATCAAATGGGTCCGCGTTAAAAATCTTCAGCTTCTTAATATCATCGCCACAAAGTTTATTCAATTTCCAATCACCTAAACAAACACAGAAATTAAAAAATAAAGATAAGAACACAAAATACTCCATCCAGGATGAAATAAAATTATAATATTATATAAATATATAACCTAAACCATGGTTTTGAACAGCAGCGTGGACGGTGTAGCCTTTTTGGAGAAGACGGTGGACGAGGGTGGAGCCCAGGTGGCCGGAGGCGTCCATTACACAAACTGTGTTCGATGTGTGATGAAACTCAGAAGGTGCAGGTGCCATTATACCAAACTTTTCAAGCTCTGAAAAGTAGAGAAGACAACTCAAAAGTATATGCAATAGTCGTTTATGGTAGCTAGAATGGAGAGCTTGTGTTTATGTATATATAAAGGGAAGTAGTGGCTGGCATTCAAAGAGTGTGGCCGAGTAAATGGTTGGAAGTTAGATGGTTGTTATTGAAAGGGAAATCAAATTTAATTAGAGAGAGAAACTTTGAGTTGAATCGATTCAACAATGATAAATGAAGTTTGGTGGGCGGGAAGGGAAAAGGTCAACATATACAAGTGTATCTAATTGAAGAAAGCCAGATGGGTAACAATAACTATTGGTTTGGTTTTAAATGCCCATTTTTGCACTTGACAGTTGACACCTACCCAGACGTAATAAGAATTTTACGAAGAAATCTGTGGAGTTATATGATCAGGTTGAAGACACCTGTCAATGCGTGTTAATGTTGTGTGTGTAGGATAGGAGAAGAGAAGATTCAAGAAGAATAAATTAATATGATTGATCATGAACAATCATTGCTAAGGTTTTATTTTCCTTAAATTTAGGTAAGTGTTTGGTTATTTACTTGAATTGTAAAGAAAACAAGAACGTTTGTTGCTTATAAAACAGGAATGCGTAAATCTTCGGCAGACTAGAGGGTTGAATTTGTTAAAATCAGTATAAGAAATTGCAATTTTAATCTCTTTCATAAATAAAAATATTGTAGGAGAAGACACAGGAGATAATGAATATGAAGATCAAGAACAAAGACATGGCGCAGTTACCACCATTGAATCACCAATATGTTGTCATTCGAATATCCATTTTTTTTTTTTTTAAATGGGAGGTATCCAAAGTTAATCTCTAGAGACTTGAAATATAAGAGTTTTAGTGGCCATATTTATTAAGTGTTGTAGTGACCACACAGTGGCATTGAAATCGTGCATTATTGGGTTCTCTCTAGTTCTAGTCTTATAAAATAACTAGGTGGCAAGCCCGCGCGTTGTAAGGGTTTATTTATTATATTGTTTTTATTTTATTATCAAATTTTTATATTTTAAGAAATTGTAAATGACTATTGTTTCACAAACAAATATGTCAAATATTGATTATAATAGAACATTTTGTTATTGTTTTTTTTTTTTTTTAATCGGGTTTTTATGTTTAAAGATTATTGAGAATCTTTATATGATTGTCATTTAGGATGTCGTTAATTGGTCTCTGTGTTTGTTGCTTATTGATGTTGATAAAATATGGATGATTCACATGCATTCAATTAATGTATGCAGTACAGATCTTTCACATTCCTCTTTTAATTTGATAAAATGCAAGTGATGGAAGATTGAAATGGTCGGTTTGTAATTCAGCAAGAATTAATTGAATTCAATACATATAAGTTGAAAGTCCCACAACTTATGAAAGTGGTTTTGACACAAATAAATTAATTAATTGCAGAAGGAAATAATACTGGAACATTTTAGTGATAGGAATATATTCCCTTTTCAAAGCAAAAGAAGAGTTGCAACACTTTTCTTACAACAATTTGGTACATAATAATATAATTGAAATGACAATTTTACCCTTCTTAAAATTAGTAGTTCCTGCATGGAATATAACCATTACGATTAATCTTTCAGCATTTTAAAAGGCTGCCCAGCACTATGAAATGAGCAAAAATAAAATAAAATAAAACTTGTTATCCTTCATCATCCAACACAAACTCTATTCGCCACAAAACACAAACTATTACGGCCTACAGAATCCACAACAAAAACATGTATAACCTATCTAAGAATACAAGTTTGCAACTTTTTGATAATAAAATATGCTTAATTGATAAATACTTTGCAATATAACATTGTTTATAAGACACAAAAAAACAAAATAAATGGATAATATATATTTTTTTTTAAATGGTTCATACTGTGTCTACACCAAAAAAGAAGTGTTCATTAAATTATTCCAAATGTCACCCCCATCAATGCTCACTGTGACCATCACTGCCAAAGGTTGGCTACATAATAAAGGAATTAAAACTGAATCAATTTACGTTCAGAAATAAATCAGTAATAATATGAAATTTCATAAACAAACAATGGTTTAAAGTAAGCACCTGTAAGTGGGGCAATGGCTGGCTACACTTGGAATGACCACTTTCGGTTGCTCAACAGGTGGTGTATAGGTTGTTGTTATAGGTGGAACAACTCTTAGTCAAGCACAGAGAGAGATGGGAACTGTAGTTCCAAGCTCCATGAATATATCAAAAACTGATAATGAAACAGGCATCATTGATTCTCCAAAGTGTTTGATGTTGGAGCTTAGTTCATCCTCAAGTCAAGAGGTTAGTCAAATTAGCCAAATATGAATATGAATATCCAAGAATTTGTCAAATATCCGCATATGTTTTAATCCAAACTTAAGTTTTATGCAAAAGTTCACTAAAAATTTAAAAATTTCTATTTGAAAAACTCTTTCTGCAAGAAGTTTGAGTTTATACTCAAAGAAAATAATGGGTTACTAAATTTAGTCTGGTTGCATAAAAGCACCAAGAAAAAAAAATTTCAACTGCATTTAGACATTAAGAAAACTTAAAGAGTAAGTGCTTTTAAGATTACACTAAGTTGGCACATAAATCATCAAATTTTTACTCCATTAAAGAAAAGATTACCTTTCGAATATGGTCTCTACTTTCCATCATGATAGTTGCTGGGTTTGAGAGGGAAACAAAAAAGAAATGAAACTTGTTAGAATCATTCACAATGGCTTTAAAAACAACCTCATCAACCTACAGGAAATCTCAATTCAATTAAATCACAAAAACAATCAAGCTTCGCCATCAAATTTCCAATAAACATTTAAATTCTTCACACAAATATACCCATCTAGCAAGGCCAAGGCTAACACGATCAAGAATCTTGAAATCAGACATCTTGAACCTCATAACATGCCCTGACTCTTCTTTCTCCACAAAAACAACCTTAGATTCAACTCGAGAAACAACCTTCCTCGAAGATGAACACTGAACTCCAAAACTTCTCCTTTGAAACATCACCCATGACTTTGACTTCCCACAAACTGCCTACTAATCAGCCTTGTTGACAAATTCCCACTTAAACTCCGTCTCTCAACACCCTCCAAACCCAGATTGGAACAAATCCCACATATCGCCATATAGCCAATCTGCAAAAAGACAATTTTGGATCATTCCGAGAACAAAAACAATTGTAGATGTTTAGTTCTCATATCATTTTAAGGAACATATAAAAAATAATCAATATTTAAATCTAAGTCATTGAATTATATAAATAAATGAATCATTCAACACATATAGAATAAGTTTAAGTTCAATTGTTGAGAAACTTGTTCACTACTTAATTAAGAAACTTTTAAAATTTAAATCCAACACATTAAGTTATACAATGAAATAGAATCTTTAAGAAATGAATTAAAATGTGTAAAATAGTAGTGTAGAATTATGCATTAACTGTAGAATAAACAATATTTATATTAGCTTCTGATATCATCATTCAGTGGGAGCAATATACTGTGAATCTTTTATCAATTTTATTGATAATAGAACTGTTTATATATATAGTTCTATTTTTTTCCTTGAAGAATATCAAGTTCCTTTTCTTTGCCAATAATCAGGGATTCACGTTTCCGTAAATCGAATATTACATGTATGGTTGAGCCTGTTATTTCTAACAAAGCATTTATTATATCTCTGTTCATCACTCTGGCAGTGTTGAGTTTGTCTAGCGTGACTTTAAGGTTTTGTAGGATACCTTCCACTTGAGGCGAACCATCTGACGTTGCTGCTTGACCTACTAAAAATAAAAAAATGGATATGTAAAAGTAGATATGTACAAGAAATATAAGAGTAATCAATTGATGTTATTTACCGCACGCTTCTATTTGTTTGGATTTTGGATTGACAATAGTTAGTCTTTTGTCTTCCATTTGTTAATGGTATCTGTGTGAAATGAAAGAAATACTCGAAGGTGTATGAATTGTTGAATTCTCTACTCTTATATAGCTTTAGATGTCATTAAGTAATATTATATGATAATTAATAATTACAACAACTGTTCGTGTTATGTTTAATACTTTAATGTAATTGGATTATTGCTAATTAATATGACTTTTGATATTTTTTAGTAAGTGTTTGCATGTTATTGGTTATTGTTGTTTTGATTTAAATGTTTTATTGTTATTGGATGAGTTTAAAATTTTCAGATATATATTAAATGTTAAATGATAATACGTTTTATGAAAAATATTTTTTGTTATTATGTTTGACATTTTTGTTTAATTGAATGTGAAGGGGTAAAGATATATTAATATTAATAATAATTAATTAAATGTGAAGGGGTACAAAAATATTAATATTAATTAATATACATGAATAAACATTGAATATTAATTAATTAATAAAGTATATTATCGAATTTCATGAATGTGAAAAGATATGTTGTATCTTTATCAAATTAAAAGAAAAATGTGAAAGATCTCAAATTAAAAGAGGAATATGAAAGATTTGTATTGAATATATGTGAATAATTTCTATTATAGTAATCTCTTAATATTCATGGAAATCAATAACATACAAACGAATCATTAGTAATTTATCAAATTAAAAGATGAATGTAAAAGATTTGTATTGAATATATTAATCGAATGCATGTGAATAATCTCTATTCTATAAATATATAGATTATAGCAATCCCAATAAACAACTAACACGTGGACCAATTAATGACATCCTACGTGATGATCATATATCAATGATGGTGTCAAAAAACCAACCTGCTTCAGCATTATATAAATATATAGATTTTAAATTATATGCAATCTCAACTATTCCAAAACATTAACAATGGACAAAAATTCAAATTCTTCACGGAAACTTTAAAGAGGAATATATACATATATCCAATTTGATGGTATGATGTTAACAATGATGTGAGTTTAAAACATAAGCATTGGCATTGAAGTAGCTTTAACATGATTTATGTGGTAAAAAAATTTTAATTAACTCATCCAAGATTTATGTATTTTTTTTTTTTTTTTAGTAATATTACATTTACCAATAAATTTTTCAAAGATCTGCATACAAAGAAATTTTATAAAAATCTCCATACAAAGTGATATGATAAAAAATAAATGGAAGAGTGACTTTTTGTTCACTCTTTCATTCATTTTTTACTACCTCATTTTATATATAAATTTTTCTAAGATTTTTTGTATATAAATTTTTCTAAGATTTTTTTGTAATACAGTATTATTATTATTTTTTAATAAAACTATGCTTACTCACAATCTTATTAACTATCTTACCATCCTGATAAATATAACGGTATAGTACGGATACCATACGTTAAGATTGTGAGTAAGCATAGCATTACTCATTATTTTTTTACAATAAAATATTTCATGAGTATAATATAGGAAAATCAAGAAACCGTCGTTACCGTTCCGCACTCTTCCCGTCAGATCCTTTCTCTCTACTGCATCCACCAGCGAACTAAACAAATAACCCGACCCGTCATCATGGGATCCGACGGCCACCAGAACTCACCCGGACTCATAATGTCCACCACCCAATCGATTCGCTCTTTTCTTCTCTCCGCTTCTAAGGATTCTCACCTCTCACCACAATTACAACAGCTCGCTCTCGATCTCACCTCTCTTACTACTGTTCCGTACAAGTCCATTCGAGATATATGGATGGCGTCTCATCCGGCGGCCCGACCCGAATTGATCCACCTATTCTCTGGATCCGAGTTCGTGTTAAACAGCCCCAAACCTAGAGAGAAGGTAATTTGTTGTTTGATTTTGATTAGAATTTCTCTTAGCGATCTGTTTGGTTTCAGAGAAAACCGCGGGATATGTTGATATCATATTGAGAAATTTACACATAGCTTAATTTTCTACTTGTTTACTTTTTAAGTTGATAATGTCGATATTTATTTTTTATTAGAGTGAAGAATTGAAGGCTAGGTTGAGGAAATTAGCAGAAAGAGCTGAGAGGAATGAGTATCGAGAGCTTGTTAAGGATATTGTGCCGAACAATGAACAAAATGAGCCTTTCTCTTCTTACAAAGATCAGCTTGGTTTTGGTAAACTTTTTATTTTATTTTATTTATTTAGTGAGTAGAGTTGGATTGCCATGTTTGTTTTCATCTCATTTTTATGTATATAGAGTATTTGTTTGCAGCCTTGTTTGTATGTATAGTTTTTAATTTCTCATCTGAGGTTCAGCTACTTTACTTTGATAATTTTTAGTTGATATCTCCATTGGTTTTTGTTTGTGAACTGAAGCAGTGTTTTATACTTTTATTCACATGAGCTTCAGCTTAACACTGTCAGCAAAAGTCGTAGGACCAAATTGTAATAATGGATTGATACAATTAATTACCAAGCACTGAATTTGGCTGCACAATTCATCTCTTAATCTTCAGTGGTTGATTTTCATCCTTTTGCTCAATCATTTCATTAGTATAGTTGGTCCTTTAATAAAAAAGGAAAATCATCTTTCCTTAATGTTCTTTTGCCATTTGTCAAAAATTGTGATGATTTATAGCATAAAATGATAGTGGCTCTCAAATATTCTTGCATCACCCCTCAGTTGTGCTCAAATAGTGCTTCTAAAACTTAATGGTGCATCTTATAAGCTTAATTCTGATCTTTGGAATCAACTTCAACTTAGATTAACATAGTTATTCAATTTTATTTGGGGAAAAAAAATTCATAGTACTTTTAATTACATCGAGTTTCACATTTAGTTATTTCATTCTGGGGGAGAGCTTTACTTTTTGACTCAATACTCAACAATAAAGCTTATACTCAACAATAAAGCTTAGGCCTCTGCATAATGCTTTGTTTCTGACTGAGAAATTTTGCTTTCCGAGATCAACTGTCTTTTAAATGCCACCACTTTCATACTGGTGGCTTAATCAGTTTAATTAATTTCTTGTTGTGACCTTATTTCATAATAAAACAAATACTGGCTTGCAGTTCACAAATAATTAGCCCAGTTTCTGATTTTATGACATGCCGTTATCACAGGTGAACATAAATTCTAATGTGGATTGATATAGTTCTGTGCTATTCTACTTGCCATGGGAACACAACTTCTGCTTCATGTTTCCTTTTCCCTAGTGTAGCACTTTTAAGAAGTTTTCTTCATTAAGCATTGCATCTTCATTAAAATGCTCTGAATTTACATACTTCTATTATATACTGCAGGTTTACATGTTGCACTTATAATGTTTACTGGCTATTTGGTTGGATATGCTGCATTCAGAGCATTGTTTAGCCACAGCCCCGCCATGGTATATATTTATGTTTATCTTTCCTATGGATGATAGATTGTTTTTCTTTGGATATATAATTGTTTCCACTTATCTTCTATCTTTCAAGTGTTGCTGAAATGGATGGATCTTTAATCTTGATTTTCAGAGTGCTGCTGGAGGCATTCTTGGATTGGTTTTTGGCATGCTTGTAGAAACATTCCTTTTTATTATTAGAAGTTCTAATCAAGATCCTAAAGTGTCTTCTTCTGCCTCCAAGCAAAAGAAGAATCAGTAGACATGGGCTTTCTACACAGCACAGGAGAGAAAAAAGTGGGGGGATGACATTTAATCTACGTAGTACAGGAAAGTGAGAAGATAGCAAATATGGAGGAGATGTGGCAAAGAGAGCGCTAGAAGGGACTGTGAACAAGCAGTAATTCTATTTTACCCTTATCCCTCTGGTTTCTGTTAGAGGAAATTTTCTCTCTTTCTTTTTACCATTTCTCCTACATTTCCAACCATCCCATCGATCTAGCTATTAACGGTTTGACTTCCCTCCCCAACCTACTTCTGGTGAAATAATTTTGAACTAAGTTTCTCACAATCTATAGCCAAGAATCTTTGTTTGCATAAGTGGCACGCCAAGACTCCTGTTATGCTATTGAAGTCTTGCTGCTATGGAGTTTCCAGTATATGGACTCCATATATATCAATGAGAGAAAATGGAAGAAAAAGATACAAATTTGATTTGCGAGTATTTGACTTTCCATGAACTTTAGAATATGTAACCTTTACTTCCAGTCTCTCTACTTAGCAAGGTTGTCCTTTGGATTTTGGTGAGTGTTTTGATTTAACTTCGTAGCTAGATGGGCTTTAGATGGGCTTTGCCTGATATTGGATATTGGTAGATTTTAGACAAGAATGGGAAAAATATACCTCTTCTTTGTGGTGTAATTAACGTGTTTAATAATGTACTGAAAAATCATGCATCTATTTAGCATAAATTTAAAAAAAATCTGTATATACATTTGTATAAATGCTTTTAATCCTTACTACTTTGGCATTAGAGTTATAATAGAAAATCCATCCATTTAAAGCACAAAATTGAACCCATCAGTCATCAATTATCAAGTTAAAAATCAGGAGTTGTCTTTTTCTTCCTTATCGCCGCAAATTGGGGCAAATAATTAATATTGATTTTAGCGTCTTAACTCATAATTACACTCACCAATTAGTAAGAATTTTGGAGTTGAATTAGAGTGAAAAAGAAAAACTATGTGCCGCAGTGTGCTATATAGCTTTTTGTTGATATTCAGTGAGATAAGATTTAGTAGATAGGATTTTGATATCAAAGTCAATCAAGTTGTCCACTTCTTTCACATTTTCATTCAGATAAGTTAATTATAGAGTCGTCTTTTGTTTGATGTCTCATTATATCTTTACCCCTGTTAAGAACTCATTCCATGCCCATAAAAGTATGGTAAACTAAAATTTGCTAATCTCAATATATGACACATTATATATAAACATTATCCCTTTAACTTCAAATTTAGAAGACTAATACCGTCTAGTACCCTGGTGGTTTCCAAAATTGTAAGTTGATCCTTGTGTTATGCGAATATCCAAGTACCTTCCCTGTCGTTAGTATTTTTTATTCGATTTAAAGTGGGTCCAATGATGCTGGAATTAGACCGAATTTGCCAGAAAACAACAGTGGTGTTGAAGGTGGCGAGACAGGGAAAACAACACAAACTGGCCAAGTTTGTGGCTGGCGCTAGACCTGAGCAAGGTTCGGTCCCAATCGGGTCTAGGTTTAGGCCCGATTGGGACTGGTCCCATTTGGGACTAGTAACTCATGGGCTTGGGACCGGTCACAGACCCATAGGACCAGTCTTGGGCCCATAGGACCGATCACATGGGCTTGGAAAATTTTGTTCCACCCCCAACTTTTTTTTGTTTTTATATTTAAGGGGTTAATAAAATTATGTAAGGGGGTTTATGTAATTTTTACGGGCCTGGAAAATTTATTTGCACCCCTGGAGATTAGTAAATTTTGTAAAATATCAATTTAACCTTTAATATTTTTGTCAATTTCAAAATTATAAGGGGTTTTTGGATATTTTTTAGAGGACATTTTTTGAAAAAAATGCAAAGGGGTTTGGGCCCAAGACTAGTCCCAGGCCCAAGCCTTTGATGAGGGCCCGATCTAGGGACCGGTCCCTCTTCCATAGGCCTAGTTCGGGTTTGGGACCAAGCAGAGGCGAAAGAGGAGAGGAGTTGGAGATAAACTTGAGCACAACTACTGTTTGTCATTTGCGATTTTCTTGGGTTTTTTTCTTTTGATTTTGTTGATTGTTTGTTTGGTTGTGTGAGGAAGTTTGATTGTTTGGTTGAGGGTAATGAATCCTATTGATTTGGGTGAGAAACCGGACAAGGATCTATGGAAAACGGTTGGTGACGATGCTAGCTTGTGGTGAGTTGAGAGTTGGCGAATAAGATATGAGATTTGAAATAAACATTTTACTCTTTAACCCTTACATTAAACAATTTTATGTAATTTAAATATGAGAATCTGAAATTCATGAAACCAAGGTGGAAACTTGTCATTTCGCTAAACTTTGAGTGAGAACATATAGTTTGCTCTAATAAATATATTATAGTCCGAAGCCAGCTGTGTTCCTATCTATTCAAGCACAATCGATTCTTCTTCTCCTTGCAATAGGTCTCATAATGTGGTTTAGGTAAGGTTTTCATTATGCTTGGTATGTGTTTTGGTTGCATTACCTACTCACTAACTCTTATGTATGAGACTATTCAGCTATTTCCCGCTAAAAATGTGTGGAGATTAGGTTTATTTATTTGCTTTCATTTTGACATGAGGTGATGGAAATCTTCTTAATATTTTTATGGAGTCGTGGCGACACAAGTTATGTAGTAACGTGGTGGTAGCTTAAGGGTTTCACGTGCAGACCACACCACATGGGCCGGATAAAATCCAGGTGGAGGGTAATGAAGAGTAGTCATGTGGGCATCACACGGGAGCCACTGCCCCGGTCTCTTTCCCAAGTAGCCTTTCAGTCCAAGTTCACTGTCAAATATTAATAAATATATTTAATTTACACAATCACAAATGTACATGCTTATGTGCATGTATGATGTAATGCATAATCTATGGCATGCCCAATGGAAGTTTTCAATCAATTGAAAAATCCTTTTACTTTTTTATACAAAATTTTGAGAATTATGAGATTAGTTTATTTAAATTCGATTAAAAAAATAAAAAAAAGCCCTAGGCTTGGCCTGGTTATAGTGGTTAAAGAGGTTTACTCCCTTTATTGAGTTAATATATTCAAACCTTAGAGTCACATATCACAATAACATTGTAGTTTATCTGGTCTTACTTGTTTTCTTGGGTTTATAGGATGTTTAATAGAATTCAGAGATTAGTTAAGGTATTTGTAAACTGGTTCGGCCACTCCGAATTAAAAAAAATATATTAATGAAATTCTTTTTTCGTTATTTATTTTCTTATAATTTATTGAATTTATTCATTCATTTAGTATAAACACATCAACTATGTTAAAAAAAACTATTTAGTATCCTGATAAGAGATACGTTTTGTAGCAATCTCTAGACAAACCTGAGATATAAACACTTATCTCATTACAAACTTTTAGTGAAAGATCTTATCGATACGTCTTGATATGTAAGCCCAAAACTCTTTTTCTCTTCTTTAACATGAGAAATGGACAAACACAGTGGCAAAATTTGGATGCATGTGATGTGATTAAAGTTGGAACACCGAAACTGACCAAAACCAAATGCGCCCCCTTTTCCCTTAATCCAGCCATCGCTTTTCCAACCTTGTTTTGTACTTCAACTATTTTCACTACTATTCCACATTATATGATAGAAATCACCTCTTCTCCCTCTAATTCGCCAATCAAACCTTTAATTGTTGTCTTCCATGTATGTTAAAAATTTCGGGTACGTTTGGTTCATTATTTTAGATAGGATTTTAGGAATAATATTGGGTAGTTAAATAAGGAAGTATTACAAGATAAAATTTATAAATTTATAAAAAAAATCCCTAGATTTGCTAATTTAATTAAACAATCTAATATATAAAATGACAAAAAACCCTCACCACCTGTAGTGCCAGATTCCGGTCACCACCGTTGGAATCTGATCAAAAAATTACGTTACGACACATACCGATCGGATCTATGTCGTGCGTCGATCGGAAAAGGCCAGATCTACGGTCAGATGTGGCTGTCGATGGCCACAAAGGTCCATCTTTGGTTGCCAGCGACGACCAAAGATATGGCCATCGTTTTAGGTCAACGATGGCTAAGATTTGGTTATCGTTGACCATCAACGACGACTATTTATTTGGCCATCGTTGATGGCCAGATCTGACATTTTCCGATTGTGGTATAAGCGTTGTGATAGATTTGGCTACCACCGACGGTGGTTACCAAAATTTGACAAGTATGGGTGGATATGGGTGTTTTTGCTAATTTTTAAATATTTTTTTAGAATATTTAGTGAAATTAATAAATTATAGGGTCTAAAATAATTAAAAAATATACTAATATTTATACAAGATTGAAAATATGAGTAAAAATAATGAATTAAACGCACCGCTCGATACTTGAGTATGAGAATTTATTTATACTTATATTTAAATAAAAGAAAAGAATATACCTACTTGCGGAGGCAGTACGCCAGTACCCAGCCAGAAAGCTCTGCGAACTGTACAAGGTTCACTAACTCGGTACTCCAAACGAGTCCGTACACGTGTTGGGCCCCACGTTTTAGCCGACTTTTGTACGTGGCAAAATTATGTCAATATATCACCCTTCTCTCGTGATTTAGCAAAAAAGTTCACCCTCCCCGACTCCCTTGCTTACGCCTTCTCCTCAGCCATCCTCACGTGCACTTTATACACGTGTATTCATCTCCTTCTTCCTCAAGTCAACGTAGTCACCACATCTAACGCCACAAAATTCACTATAAATATAAAACTCAACCTACTTTTTCTTAAATAAACCTTTCAATACACTGTCAGTGTTCAAACCAAAAGTTAAATCGGCGATGAAAGCTGTACTGCTCAGAACCACGTCGGTGCCGGTCCAACCTCCAGTCCGATCCAGTTCACTTACTTCACTCAAAGTCTGTATTTCACGTCAAGACTCTAGCTCCGGAGTTTTCTCCGGTGAAAGACATACGGTGAGTTCTCCTCGAGTTTCGCTTAATTTTGAGATGAATAACAAGAGAATCTGCGGAATCCGACGAGCTCTGTCGCAAACCGACGTCTCCAGATCAGACGTTTCCGTGAAGATGAGCGGAGGCGGAACTCGGTTCGCATCGTCGAGAATTCCCGAGGAGGATGTTAACGGAATTGGAAATGATCGTGTAGATTACTCTGGAAACTGGCCGAACAACGGCGGTAACAACGGCGGTGATAAGAGAAAAATGGGCGATCATTATCGCGAGTTAGTGAAGTCAAACCCTACGGATTCTCTGATTCTTCGAAACTACGGAAAGTTCTTGCATGAGGTAAGTAGTTATAAGATCATTTTTTAAGATGAATGATTTTTTTTGCTTGTTGATGAAGCAATTGATATTGATGAAGAATTTTGGTTGGTTTATGAAGGTGGAGAAGGATACAGTGAGAGCAGATGAATATTACGGAAGAGCAATATTGGCAAATCCCGGTGACGGAGAGGTTCTTTGTTTGTATGGAAACTTGATTTGGATGACACAAAGAGACGGGGTTAGAGCCAAGGCTTATTTTGATCAAGCGGTCCATGTTTCTCCCAACGATTCGTAAGTTCTCTCCCTGTATATAAATTTTATGCTAATTTTGTGTGATTAATTAAGTAAAGTAATTAATTGGATGAATAATGAATGTGCAGGACGGTTTTGGCATCCTACGCAAGATTTATGTGGGAATCAGAGGAGGAGGAGGACGAAGAGGAGGAAGGAATCAATAACAAAGCTCAAATGTCAGCGCCATTGGTTGCAGCTTTTTAATCACACTGGATACGTTTATGGAAAATATCAAATATTGTAATATTAATTAATGGTACTAACTTTGATAACCGGAGGAATAATAATCTGTTATAATTTGTTATGTGCATCTGACAAACTATAAAAAGATTGAAGAGATAGATAGAGAAAGAGTGCATATGAGCGGATAAATTATTTGTATTATATTTTCCAAAATATTTAAATAAGAAAGAGTGCTTGGAAACTTCAAATTTCTGAAAGCAGCTCCGAAATTACTTGTTAATCAGATCATATATTATTCTTATGATTATAATATTCATACAAACTTAAACATTAAGGAAACAGCTAACATTTGATTTTTAGACTCTATTATTATATATGAGAATCTTTGCATCGTGAAGTCTCATGCACTGCAACAACACCTTTCATGGTTTCTTTGGAACCAATCAAAGTCTTTTTGGTAGTTTTCAATAGTTTGCTTATTGTCTCCTTTGCGCCATTACTACTTATTTTTCTGGCAACAGTCTTGCCCTTTTCTTCTGATTTGGGTTTATCAGCGCTGGACATGGACTTCCATCTCGCCCCGATTACAGGAGACTTGGGACGTGCTGCTTGGATCTGAAAGTATCAATTGGTAATGTCGAACTCAAACGTTTTTACGTAGATATATATAAAACATTAAAATAAGGAAGTAATCAAACACCTAAACCAGAAGAGCTGACCTTATTTATTTCAGGTTTTGAGGGAGGATTTCTTTGATGATAGAAGCTTGGCAATGGAGACGCTTTGAATGTGGAGCTTTTCTGAAGTTTATTGTCTTTGTCCAATTCATCTCCTTGCCGGTTCTGTAATTAGCAACAGATAATTAAAAACATTTAAGGAAAGAAGAAGCTAGATTTAGCTATATAGAGAATTTAACATATTTATATGTATATATACCTTGGTAGTGACTCGTAAGAATCTGCTTTCAATTTCCTTTTTAGCTTCACTCTTATGGTTATTTTTCAAACCACTCTGTTATTTGGAGACCCCATCATCCCATCAAACAAAATATTAGTCTTCACATATGAGCATAATATTCGACAAGAAATCTCATTACCTCTTTAAGGACATAAATCATATATATATGTATACACTGGTGATGAAAATATTTTCGTGACTATTATGTTCATTTTTCCAATTCGATCCTGTCAGGTGGGTGATCCAACTCACCTCCAATTTCTTATGGTTACCACGTTGGTCCGTTGTCGTGACTTTGATCTTGGAATTTGTTTTAGCAGCAATACTGGTAGAATTTGCATGTTTTGCTTTTGAGGTTTCTCCAAATCCAGGACCTGACAAGGATTGAGTCCTGTAGATGTAAAAATATTTTAAATCTACTCATAAAATCCTGTGAAAGAAAATATAATATAACAGGAAGCATGAATGTAAAGAACTGACTTGTGGCTTAAACTGACAGATTTGGTAAGTTTATTAGGACGTTGCAAATCCTTGGACTCCACTGAGCCTCGTCTTTCTTTAGGCATTGATTTTGTTTCAGTCAATGAAGAAAAATCCACTGAACCCAGTCTTTCTCTGGACATTATTCTTTTCTCAGTTGCCAAAGAAAATGGCTGAGGCACTGTAGCCTTTAACTTGAGATTCGGTAATTTTGAACCTTGATACAATTTCCTTGCTGGGTCCTTTTGGTTTCTTTCAACTCTTCCAGCAGCTTGCTGTGCCGCATTATTGTCAAGTACTGGAATAATTTTCTCATCTTCATTGACTTTCAGATTATCAAGCTCTTCCTTTTCAGCTGCCTCCTGCTGCTTGTTGGTGGGGTTTTCGTTTTGCTCTTCTTGAACAATTTGTTTAATTTCTTCTTTCTGCTGAATCTCTTCCATAATCTCTACCTAATTTTTAAACAAAAGGGAAAAAATTAAGGAGAATATCGACTCAACACTACATATAATAAGAATAAGAGATGAAACTCACCCTTAATTAGGGAATCCTAGTTTGGCTCTTCCTTTCTTTCTTCTTATTAATGAATGCAAATCTATGGCACTGAATTTGATACTAAACAGTATTTATGGTAAGGATGGCAGTCAACTAGTGATGAAAGCATGCAGCATTTAGTACTAAATCACTCTATTTAATAAGGAAGAGGTCCAAAAATCGGTGCAAATGGCTGCCTGCAGGCAATATATCCACAATTTTCTTAATCATGGAAAGCAGCATATTGGCCTTGCCTGCATGGCTGCATCCAAAATTTTTATCGTAGTATATGTGTCTTGATTTGTTGGAAGCCGGCAATTACTTATTCATAATCAAAAATTTTATGTTAAAATGAATTTAATTTATAATTTTATTCATGTAGATGCTCATCCAATGGTTCCTGCTTGATCCATGCTTATACATCAATCTCTCTATTTTTATATGAGAGTGAGAGATTGGAGTTTTGAGCTAGTATCTTTTTCTAAATTTTAACTCACAAAGGGGATTTTGGACGGTTTTTCTACTTAATTTGCAGATGAAACAGACAAATCAGCGTATGATTAATTAGATCCGTTCAATCGTGCATCGTTCTAGCGTTGATGATGACAGCGATCGTGGCTGATGATGGTTGCTGATGAGCGATTGTTGTTTGGGTGGGTGGGAGTGTTTTTTTTTTTTTTATTTATAAATTTTTCTTAAAAAATATAATTGCTAAATATTTTAAATTGAATAGAATAAAATTAGATTTTGAATTGAATAGGTAATATTAAAACAAACACATTTTTAGGTGAGACAGTAAAATAGATAATGTTAAAAAAGTTAAACAAACAGGGGAGTACTATCAGTAATCCAGTCCAATTTAGTCTGACCCAATTCTATCCCAACCCAAAAAATATTCCAATCCAATCCCGTCTACCAAACAAACCCTTAATTTCTAAGCAGTTTATGGCACGCGTGGCCGCACTGAAACGAGAAATTGTTTACGGGCCTTGTTTTTGGCCCATTTAGCTTGAAGAGGTGTCTAACCCGATCCGACCCTTTTATATGTCTGTCTCCCTGCCACAACTGAAAACTGTCTTAGGGTTTCGATTTAATTCTCTTTTAACAAAATTTCTGAGTTTCCGTTATTCAAATCTGATAATGGGCAAAAAGAAACTCGAAGACGACACCGTTCCAGGTTCCTCCTCCATCTTCAAAAGCCTATTCGGCGGCGTTACTGACGAAAACCCCGCCGTTTCTTCCATCTTCTCCGACAATAATCCCTTCAAAAGAAAAAACCATGATTCGGAATCAGTGTCTGAGCCCGCCGTAAATCGTAAGAACTCTGACTCTTCGGATTCTAACATTGCTAAGCTGAAGAAAGCTAAGAAGGAAACAGAGGAAAAACCTAATCTTGATTTACGTGTTGAAGAAGCCACTCAGACCCCCCAAAACCCTAATTTGGACGATCAAGAATTGAAAGGCGAAGGTAGTGAAAATAGGAAGAGGAAGAAGAGGAAGAGGGATGAGGTGGAGAGAGAATACGAGGAGAAAAAGTACGGAGCGAAAGCTGAAGAAGAAGTAGAGAAGGTGGTGGTGGGAGAGAAGAGAAAGAAAGCAGAGAATGAGACGGAGGATATGTTGGCGACTTCGAAAGACGAAGGTTTCGATGATGAGAATAAGCTCTTGAGGACTGTTTTTGTTGGGAATTTGCCTTTGAAGGTCAAGAAGAAATTGCTTTTGAAGGAGTTTAGTAAGTTTGGGGAAGTTGAGTCGATAAGGATCCGCTCTGTGCCAATCTTAGATGTGAGTGTAATGTGGTATAATTCAAGTCGTTCTGGTTTTGTGATGGAAGATTTAGAATGCTTTCTGCTTTGTGTTTTCATTGTTTTGTCTAAGGATGTGCTTTTGTTGCTTGTTTGGTTAGACTAAAACACCAAGAAAGGGAGCTATACTACAAAAGAAAATCAATGAAGATGCAGACAGGTATAATGCTATTTGATTAAAATGTCGGTTCGCTTTGTTGTTCAGATTTTCGCAGATGATTTGTTTGATAATTCATGCTTGTATGTGGTGTTCTTCTCCAGTTAAAGTTCTTGTTTATGTTTATGTTTTAGTATCATCTATAACTTAGTTAATTAGCGTTACTGAGGTTTTTAGGTATGTTTAACTCTCTATGGGCATGATCAGATTCAAAAGATTGTTCATTTATGTCAACACTAAATTTAATGGGATACAGTTTCATTGTATATCTAGGTAGTTTGCTTAACAATGAATTATTTTAAATTTCATCTGGTGATTTTTCCTCCACTCTTTTGATTGACCCCCCGCCAGAACCTAGCTCTTTGCTTAAAAGTGGTTAAAAATAAAACCTATTTTCAGTTTTGAAGGTTTGGCTTTTATGCAGTCAGTGGTGTGAATTGTATGTTTTGCTGTGAAATGGTTGTCTCTTCTATTGTTAATCACCATCTGTTATCATTGTTTATGATGATCATAAATGGTTTTCTAATTTTGATCAAATATCAGATTTCTTAACGATAAATTTCATGTGTTGCAGTGTTCATGCATACATTGTTTTCAAATCAGAACAATCTGCTGAGGGTGCTTTGTCCCATAATATGGCCGTGGTATGTTGCTTTTTCTGAATATTGGCCTTTAATAAGATTGAATGCAAATTTTTTAATGTATTGGTTCTGTATGTTTTATGAATGTATGTAGGTTGGAGGAAATCATATTCGTGTGGATAGGGCCTGCCCACCACGCAAGAAGTTGAAGGGGGAGGATGCTCCACTTTATGATAACAAGAGGACTGTATTTGTGGGTAACCTTCCATTCGATGTAAAGGTAAATTTTTCCATGTGCAACATATTTTCCGTGGACTTCCAATGCAGTTTTTGTTGCTTGCATGATTGTAAGCTGGATAATTGTTTCTTTTTCTGCAGGATGAAGAAATCTATCAGCTCTTTTGTGGTCTTAACAATTTGGGATCCAGTGTTGAAGCTGTTCGGGTAATTAGACATCCTCATATGAGAGTGGGGAAGGGTATTGCTTATGTCTTATTTAAAACAAGGGTATGATGAAGTTGTTTTTTACTTTTTACTCCCCAGTTATAATTAATTTACTTCGAAATTTTACTTCTGTCCAACTGTTCTTTTTTGTTTTTTTTCAAATTCAAAATTTTGATATTTTAAGTGTGTTTCTTTTTCTTATGTTATGTTCGGTTTGTTTCCGTTTACAATAGCCATAGAGATTGTGATGCTTTTTAGCAATGCTGTCTCATAATTGGTATGTCATGCCCAACAATCTGAGGCTGTTTTACCATACTATGAGAATCGAGGAGGGTCGTATCTATAATTTAGACAACAGTCATGGGGACCTCTTTTGTATAATTATTCTTGTTTATCCTAGGCATTGGAACTATTTCTGTTGTTTTCAGAATTTGGGGCCTGTGGTTTTTCACTTATTTACGTAAATCCTTGAAGCATGAATCTGTAATATGAAAAGTGCTATGGCCGAAGATAATCTGGGATGCCTTGAATTCTTAGCTTAGGGAAATTTTGGGGAGAACATATATCAGACTGAGCAAGAGCAAACATTGGCATTAGGAGATGAAATTTGGAGCAAAAATTTTCTCTTTAGAACAACCTTGGCTGGCTAGCTTAGTTCAATGTACTGTAATTGCATTTAATTACATTGGCAAACAGATTTTTCCTAAGGACTCTATTCTATTATCTTTTACTTGAAAATTGGGCGGCAAGCTGGTGAGAATTAATTTGACCAATTTAAGGGCAGAATCGGGGTCAATAATGTTACATTACACCAGTAGAACTCTTTGTATCAATGTTTTGTATATCATAACCTCTAGCAGTTCTTTTGCCATCATGTAAAAGATGTATATCTATCATTAAACTATCTATATGATCGTTTTACAATATACTAAGTTGTTTTAATTTGCAGGAAGCTGCAAATTTGGTTGTTAAGAAGCGTAACTTAAAGCTTCGGGATAGGGAACTGAGGCTTTCTCATGCCGGGCAGAATTCCACCCCATCCAAGAGAAAGAATGTAGCATCTGCAGTTAATCCCCATTCAAAGAAATTTGCAGTGGATTCAAGGAGTCCAGGCAGTGCTGATCAATTGAATTCAAAGGCTGCTTTGTCATACCAGGGTTTGCGGGCTAGCAAATCTGGTACACAAAAGAAAGTCCATTTAGGGAGCAGTGGATCAGGTAAGATGATGAAAACAAAAGTTCAGAAAGGGGAGAAGGCAAAAATACATCAAGAGAAAAGACCGGCGGTTGTTCTGAGGAAGGCAAGGGCAAATGCTTCAAAGGATGGTGTTGCTCTGAAACAAGTAGGGACAAAGCGCAAGCTGGACAGCCGGACTCCAGATAGTTCCCAGAGGAAGAAGAAAGCCAAGAGATTTAGGTAGGGTAGGGGCAGATGAAAGGTGTTAAAGTGGACATGAGTAAGATACAGGCATTAGCTCTATGCTGAGGATTTTATAATGTACCCAATTATTTGTATCATGGATATGAAAACCTGTATCAGTATGTTAAGATATTTATCAATCGTATGCAAGTGTAATGACAATTATGTTGTCTTTTCAGTTATATCATCATCTAATTCCTTGGTGTCAAGACAACTACTTCTAGCTTACATTGTTTTGCTGTTACTCTCTGAACACAATAAATTTTTTTCAAGAAAATCTGTAAGTCTTAGTTTAAAGGACATGAATTCAAAATAGAATATTCAAACATATATAATTGCTTGCTGTTCTAACACACAAACTTAATAAAGATGATACATAAAGATTCCCTATATATGCAAAAGACTTGTAGATTAACTTTTCTTGCACTCTCCCACCAAAGACTTCAATTCCATGTGTTATCAACTCTTCAAGTCTGAAAAATAAAATGATTATAGTTTCAGAAAGAAAGAAAAAGAACAATTTAATACTTGTGGTTAAAATTTAGATTACTTAATTGGCACGTCTAAATTTCTAAAATAACTGAAAGTAATTTATAAATATGAGAAAAATATCCTTATGAATGATCAACAAAGTGAATGGTTTTACATTTAGCTAGGTTGATCAGAGTTAGTCTATTTTCTTTGATCAGAGTAACGGTTGTTCTTAGGGTTTTAGATCTAGCTATGTTGTTCAGAGTAAATAATAGGCTGAAGAAATTGAAAACAACTCAAATTGATAATTTTCAGCATGATATTAAGAAAACCATTTAGATTGTTTAATTTGTTAGTTAATATTTGAATATAACAAGTTACCTTATAATGAAGTGCGAACACTTCTTGGCTTCTTGCACTTATGGATTTCTTCTTCGTCGGCATCTTCTGTTCAAGCTTCTCACATTGGTCAGTCCCTCTCTTTCCACCATCCTTATAAGCCATTCTGGTTTCCTCGTTGTGAATACAATATATCCAATAGACAAACCGATCACCAACCCACTTCCATAACCCATCATAGCGATTTTCCAATCAAACCAGCTTGGATCATTGTCATCTTCAGGAAATATTGCTAATGGTGGTTCAATTGGCTTATCACTGCTACATTCTTTCGACATTGGAAATCCACACAATCCCAAGTTTCCAATGTATGAATCATTTGAAAATGTATTAAACTGAGATCCTTTAGGTATAGGTCCCGCAAGCTGATTGTATGAAAGATTTAACACTGCAAGAGATGTCAAACTTGCCAATTGTTTGGGAATCTCTCCAACAAGCCTATTTGAAGACAAATCCAATGATTCAAGTTTTGTCAAATTTCCCAATGATGATGGAATATGACCAATAAGGTTGTTGTTAGAAAAGTTAAGAAGTTTGAGTGAGTTGAACTTTCCAACTATTTCTGGAATTGATCCTCGGAATTGGTTGTTTGACAAATCCATGGCTGCTAAAATGGATAGAATTCTCTCAATTTCCATAGTAACTCCTTTAACCACCAAAACCATTGAATAATACTCAAAACCTGGCCCCGAATAGACCCCGTGATGTCCACTCATGTATTCAACTTCAAGACTACCTTTATCTCCACGCATGATAGCTTCAGATTTTTCAAAATATCTTATTGGCAAAAGACCAGTAAATTGATTGTGAGAGAGATCAAGTATTTGTAACTTAGTGAAGGGAAATCTTGTTGTTGAATATTCAATAGGACCATGAAATTTATTACTTTTCAAGACAACAACTTGCAATTTTGGAAGACTTCCTAACCAATGAGGAAATGTATCATTAATCCTGTTATTCCCAACATCTAAAACTTGTAAGTCATTACAATTAACCAAAGAGGGTGGTAACGATCCATTCAATCGATTGCCATTAAGATTAAGATATTCAAAAGGACAATCTAGGAATGAAGGGATGTGACCATGGAAGTTATTCGTTCGCAGGTTCAAGAACAAGAGCATATTATAGTTTTCTAGATATTGAGGAATTGTTCCAGTCAAGCTGTTATTAGACAAGTCAAGATGTTGAATAAAGCTCAAATTGCAAAAGGATTCAGGGATTCGTCCAGTCAGTTTGTTGTTTGAAACTGAAAAGTACATCACAGAGGTTGGTGGAACCATAAGTGCTCCTTTGAGCAAGTTGGATTGAAGGTTCAGAAACCGCAGGTTTGTCATCAATGAAATATCCTCAACACTTGTTAGAAAATTGCCAGAGAGATCAAGATATATCAAACTTTTCGAGTTTCTCAAGAAAATAGGGAATTCAATTAGGTTGCAAGAATAAAACATAAATCCCCTTAGCTTGGGCAAGCTGAAGTCAACCATATCACTTTTTAATGACAGAAGGTCATTATGCGAAAGGTCTACAACTATGAGATGTTTGAGATTTGAAAACTTCTCAGACTTCACAATGCCGCTCAAATTATTTGATGAAAGGTCGAGATTAGTAAGGTTTACATGTTCAAAGATGGAATTTGAAACTGGACCTGAGAGTTTGTTGTTGCTAAGATTTAAGGAACCCAAAGATGGTATTCTGTTAGTCAAATATAAAAGATGACTAACTTGTGGAATGTGGCCCTCGAATTGACTATCAGATAAATCCAATTCTGAAAGTTGAATGTGATTGAATGCTGATGGAGGCAAACAACCAGTGAAATTATTTGCACCAGCATGTCCAACAATTAACTTGCTGAGGTTACCAAAAACATCAGGAAACTCGCCTGAAAAATTGTTCGCAGAAAGATCTAAATGATTGAGTTGGCCAAGGTTTGATAACAATCCTGAGACTTGACCAGAAAAATTATTGGAACCCAAATTCAAAAAATTGATTCCCGTAAGGTTCCAAAGTGATGTTGGAAGTGATCCTACGAACTGGCAGCGAGAAAGATCCAGCACATTCAAGTATATTAGATTACCAATTGTGTCGTACAACATTCCTGAAAAAAGTGTTGAAGAGAGATCCAATAACCTGAGGGGACTGCTCCAGTTTGATTTTGGTAAACGACCAAAGAGATCCTCATTTCCTGACAAACTTAGCTCCTGGAGGAAAGGAAGGTGGAAAATATAATTTGGGAACTCGCCCTGTAGCGAACAACGATCAAGCCTGAGCGATATCAATGAAGAAGATAGGTTTACCAAAGAATTAGCTTCAGCTGAAAACAGATTCACATATTTCAGATGAAGATATCTTAACTCTGTTAGGTTTTGCAACAGTTTACGAAATCCATGTTGGCTCAATTTTAGTTCTCCGAAGTCATTATTATAAGACAGATCAAGTAAAGTCAGTTTAGACAAGTGAAAGATTTGAGTGGGAACTAGGCCATCGAAATTGGATGAAGAAAGATTGAGATGTGTCAATTTCATGAACTCACCAAAATTGGAAGAGATTTTGGATCCACTGAAATCATTACAAGCTAAATTAAGCTTTTGGAGATGGTGAAGCAAGAAGAGACTGCTGTTAGAGTGAATAGAACCAACAAGCCCACTAGAGCCAAGATTGAGGCCAATCACATGATTTAGTCTTCCTATATATAAGTCCCTGAGCTCCTCCCACTTTTCAATTCTAATCCAACGTGGGACAAACAACCTCCTCCTTGGCATACATATAAGTTCCCTAAACCTTTCTCCATTATCATTTCTACCCCATGTGAATTTGCTAAAAGCCATTTTTCAACAATCCTTTTCTCTTTACAGAAAACCGAAGAAAATGAAAGATGCATATGACTGTTGAGAGAAATGAAAATTAGAGATGATATCTTTGCCCATAAGTCTATTTTTATATATTCAAAAATTTAGTCCATCAAGTCTTGGTCTTGAAGAGCAGTGAACGCGGCTAGTCGTAAGTCTTGTAGAGCAGTGAGCACGGCTAGTTGCAAGACTTGGTCACCAATTCCAAACATCATGTAAAAGCAATTAATTTGATTAGATGAATCACAAAGTCCAAGAATAATAAAAAATTGTAAGCTGGCCCAAATGCCCTGGGTCAAAAAAAAAAAAAAAAAGGATTTTTTCTCACCCAAATAATGATTTAATTACATTTTTCCCATCACAAACTTTTAAAATATTACTTTATGCATGTTTGGCTTAATATTTTTATCCCTATTCTCCAAATAATATTTGGCCTCATTATTCCAGAAATATTACCCTATTTTTTAATTACATTTAAACCCCATAAGGTTATTAATTTCATAAATACCCACTGAAAAAAAGTTTAAAAATTAATAAAAACACCCCCATCAACCCAACTTGTCAGATTCTGGCAACCACCGTCTGTGATTGTCAATCAGATAACGTCCTAACTTCCACCGCAAATGGCCGGAAGTTTACCTTGTATTCCTTTTCCGGCCGCATCCACCACGATTTGGCGTTCAGCATGCACTAAAGAAATGGCGCTGCTGATGTGAACGACACCACATCTTTGGCCGCCGACGGCCAAAGATGGCCCTCGCTTGGCCTTTTCCTACCGCCGACGGCCATAACTGCATCGTAGATCCGCCGAAAATGGATCTCCGGCCGGAAAAGGCCATAACGACGTGTTGCACGGCATCGATCCACCGATGCAGCGTAGTGAACGAATTGATTAGACCGGCGGTGGTGGCCGGAAGAATCGACACAGTGGTGGGGGTGTTTTTGTCATTTTATATGTTAGGGTCATTAGTTAAATTAGTAAACCATAAGGGCATTTTCACAAATTTTTAAAATTTACCTCGTAATGCTCCCCTATCCAATAACCCAATACTATCCCTAAAATCCTATCCAAAATACTAAACCAAACGCACCATTTATTATCCAAATTTATATTCCATTTTCGATTTCAACATCGTTGTGACCCCACATAACCATTATTCTTCCCTGATCATCACTTATCAAAACCCCTAAAACCCCACTCTCGCTGACCTCGCAAATCGCAGACAATCGAGCAATTAGAGTTTGCACAATTGCCCCTGCCAAGTCAAATTTCAATCAATTCTAGCCATCAAGATTCAACCTTCTACCACCAAAAGACTCATAGACTTTCCCTCTTTAAAAGCCCCAATATCCTAGACCAAGTTTACTCTTTATCCATCTGAAATATAAATTTATATTGTAAAATGGTGTTTTAAAAGTCCATGAGTAAGTGAGTGTCATTAAACCATTATTTGGAGACACATGTCGCCAGTGTTAACTACTTTTTCCCATGTTAGAAAGCTGGAGCTGGCGGATGGAGACACATGTCGCCAGTGTTGTCTCCCAAGTGTGTTGCACACTATCCACCTTCTTCACAAGACCAAAATACTAAGCACCAATTTTCAGAGTTAACAACTTTTTCCCACCAACCATCGCCTATGTGCCCCAATGATAAAAACACAAATGAGCTCAAAACATAGGGGTAACCACTAAAAGAATTTACCCAGTCGGTCATTTCAAGGTCCCAATGAATTAGTTGAGGTGTATGCAAGCTGGTCAGGACATCCTCGATTATTAAAAAAAAAAAAAAAAAAGACTTTTTCCCACCAGATAATGGTTTAGTTACACTTTCTCACCCAAAAACTTTTAAAATGTCACTTTAATACTCAAATTTATATTTCGTTTCCGATTTCAGTATCGTTGTGATCCCACACCACCATCATTCTCTTCCTTGATCATCACTTATCAAAATCTCTCAAACCCTACTCTCGTCAACCTTGCCAATTGCAAGCAATCGAGCAAAATTAGGGTTTGCAGAACCGTCCCTCCCAATCCCAAAAATGCAATATTCCACCACCAAAAGACGCATCGGCTTCCCCTATTTAAAAATCCTAACATCTTGGATCAAGTTTGCTCTTTGTTCGTCGTCGAAATATAAATTTGGATAGTAAAATGATGTTTTAAAATCCTGTGGATAAGAAGTGTCATTAAGCTGTTAACTCCTAATTTTTATCTATATAGTCTTGGGAATAGTGTTAACATAGGTGATTATGAGTAGGAAGAAAAATGAAAACAGTATAAAAATACATTGACCACCAACATTAAATCAACACAAATTTTTTCAACAACCTTTAGCAACATATCGTTTTAGAGTGTGAATCAAAGCTATTACAACTAAGATTCTCCAGCCTATAAGTACAAGAGACCTGTTCTTGATTAAACTTTTATAAAAATAGAATAATTTCACTGTAATTTATCCAAAATAAATTTCACAATCCAACTACTGTTTTCAAAAAAATTTATTATCATAAAATTCTTTGCTTATTTTTTTATTCCCATTTCTAATGTTCATAACAACTTAACCAGATTTTTTATTTTTCATTTTTTATTGTTATATTAATTTTAATTTGACAAATCTTTCATAAAATGTGTGAAAAGGTTCCCCTTTTATACTGTTGACTTGTGATTGAATTGGAGCCGTCGGATTCTCTTTAACTTTGATGGTTGTGATTGATTTGGACTAATAGGCAAAACAACAACGTTTTTTCTCTGGCCTAAACGACGTCGCAGACTTCACTTATTTAACACATCTTCTTGGCTGTTAATTTTGTGAATTAATTATTACAAAAGAAAATAGAAAATCTTTTATCTTTTATTCCTTTGAAGTCACTGTGTTGATTGTAAACTCCATAATTATTAATTCAAAGAGAGTTGCACCCCAAAAACAAATTAATATGCTTTATGCATGCCTTTTCCCTGAAATTGCATATGTTTAAGAACATAATTTCATAGACAGAATGAAATGAGAACCCATTTAACTTAATAGAAGAAAGTTGATTAAATATGCTTAATGTTATGCAAAATGCTAGAAGCAAGAAACAGGTCAGGGCTCATGTAATGGCTGAATTTTAAGAGTTCTATTTACAGGAAACTGAAGAAAACAAAAGATGATATGTACAGTAGTGAGGGCTGGTAGCTAAAGCTAGAAAAGTAACCCGCCCGGCCCGACCCGACCCTGCCCACGGTGGGTTACGCAATTAGGCGGGTTGGTCCTAACCCGCCTGCCAACATAGGCAGGCCGGGTTAGGCCCGCCATTTTTGGGAAAATGGCTGGCCCAGTTCGGCCCGCCAACCCTAACTCGCCGGGTTAGGCGGCGGGCTAGGCCGGGTTAGCCCTATTTTATTTATTTATTTAAATTTTTCAAATAAATAATTAACAATTTATAAATGAAGTAAATTATAAATGTAATTGTTTTTAGTTAACTTTTCAAATATCAATAATTTAATTAAATTAATTTTTTTTTGTTAACATTTCAAATATTAATTCAATTTTAATACAATAAAATTGTAATATAAGAAAAATTAGACTTATTCATTTACCAAAAATAAAATAAGAAATTACAACAATTATTGCCTCATTAAAAACCTTACCAAGAAAAACCCAATGGGAGAAAAACTTGGTAAAGAAAAAAAAGTGCAATAATTAACAATTAATTTACAAATTACATTTTACAAAACAACTAATTTGGGGGTGGTTCACTAGGACCTCCCTCATCTGTATTATCTATATTACAAAATTGAAATGATTCTATTAAAGTATTGTCGACAACTTCGTATTGATCTTGATGGCGCGATCGTTCCCAATCTTGAAGACATGTGAGGACTTCAATCATTTTTTGAGAAAGTTTAGTCCTCCTTTCATTTAAAATTCTTCCACTTGCATTAAATGTTTGTTCGGATGAGACGGTTGAGACAGGAACAGCGAAAACATCCAAGGCAAGTCTTGATAATACCGGAAAAATACATTTTCTGGCTCTCCAATACTCTAAGAGATCAAAGTGATCTGCTAGTAACATTTCGGAGGGGTTGCCAAATATTGTTGAAGTTCATTACTCTACGACTCCATGGAGGATAGTATATTAGTTGTTGTTGTTCGTGGTGGTGGTGCTTCTGAAGAGGAGGCTGTGCTTCGGACTCGGGTCCTCTTAAGCCTATTCAGTGCACTCCAAGAGTAGAATGTTTCTTCTGATGCAGCTTCCCTAGAAATTTCGCCTCTTTGCGGGTTCCCATACCTGTTTTCATATTGGAAATATACTTCTAAAAGACTATTTTTTACCTCTCTTATTTGATTGGCATATGCTTCGGTTTGTAAATTTTTACTTAAACTGTCAAAACCATTTTCTAAACGTGCTAATTTAATTCTAGGATTAAATATAGCACCTAAACAATAAAGAAAAGGAATGGGTTCCCAATATTTCAAAAAAAAAATTTCCATTGCCTTTATTGGTGCATTTAAAATTTCATTGTCTTTGTTTTTTTGTAAATAACTCGAAAATTTTTTATAATTGTATGTATTACCAATGGACTAGTAAGATAATACACACCAGAAAATTGTAAAGTGGATTGGTAAAAATTTTTAAGAAAAGAATGAAATACTTTAGCTATCAGCCAATCATTTTCTACCAAATAATTAGGACCTCTATTATTTCTACAAAATAACTAATTATATTAGCATAAGGTAAACATGAATCAAGCATTAAATAAGTACCATTTCATCTAACAGGCATGTCTTATGCAAAAGTTCTAGGAGATATATTTGATTTTATACAAGCGTCTTAAAATTCAGCATTTCTTTTATTACTACTAGTAATCCAAGCTAAAGATTCCCTAATTCTATCAATATTTTGTTTAATTGTTTTCATACCACTTTTCACAATTAAATTGAATAATATGACATGCACAACGTTGGTGAAAAAACTTCAAATTATTATAAAAAGGATAATTAATTTAAAAAAAATCTATAGCTGTAGTATTAGCACTTACATTATCTAAAGTTAAACTTATCATTATAATCTTCTAAAACTTCATCAATTTTATTATAAATTTGTTGACCACTATGATCCACATCCATTAATCTAAATTCTAATAAGGATTTATTTAATTTAAATTCATTATCAAAATAATGACTAATCACACAAATATAATCTTGTTTAGCTCTACCACTCCAAATATTGGCAGTTAGAGTCACACTAACATGACAACTATGTATTTTATTTTTTAATTCTAATTTCATTTTTCTAAACAATTTTATTAAATCATTTCTAGTTGCGGTTTTAGAATAACTTTTAAATCCTGGAAAAAATGAGTTTTTAATAAATCTTTCAAAATATTTATCTTTAGCCATATTAATAGGTTGATCAGTTGCAGCAATATATAAAGCTAATTGTTCCCTATATACATTAGAATTATAACGCCAAGTAGTACCCATATTAGTTATTAAGTTTGATTGCTTTCTTTATTTCCATGTTGAACAATATATTCATTAGCATGTCTTTTTAAAGTACTAGTACCATTACCTGAATCAGTTTTATAAACATTTCCACAATATTTGCATCTTGCTTTCTTGACTTGAACGTCATTTTCTATCTCGTAAAACTTGTCGAAATACGCCCAAACGTCTGATGTGTGCCTGTCTTCAGTTTCGATGGCAGTTGATGAACCCGCCTCAGCTTGAGAAGAAGTTGGATGAGGACGACTTCTAGAACCACCGGCATCTGTTGGAATCGGGGGCATATTTTGAGGTGTATCGGATTCTGAGACTGGGAAAGCGGGACTATTTGAATTTTCTGCATTTATGTTAGTAAAATCAGGGGACTAGGACTAGGACTAGGATAGTAGCTTCCTTCATCACTGAAATTGATGGGAGAGAGATATCTATCCATTGTAGTTGAAAAAAAAATTGATGTAGAAGAAATAAAAATTAAAGAAAGAGAATTGGAATTTAGAAAATTGGAAATATGAATTGAAAATTACAAAAACTAATAAAAATTAAAATAAAAGCAAATTGATAACAAAAAGATTAAAATAATAAATGAATAATTGAGATTGAGAGATTAGAGAATATGAGAGAATGAGAGAATTTGAGTTGTGAAAAAAGCATGAGAGTTTAGGGCCAATTTATAGAAAAAATGGGAAAAAAAATGATAAAAAAGACTCCTCTAACAGTTATAAAATGACTATATTTTAAGAGTAAAAAGGGTAATTTGAAAAAAGAAATAAATTTTGCAAAAATTTTTTTATTTGTTTTTGGGTCCAACCCGTTGGTCAATCCGACGGGTTGGCGGTCCTTCTTCAGAAAGGATAAAACAGCAACCCGTGGGTCATTGGGTTCGGGTTCTTAAAAAACCGGTTTTTTGACCCTTTACTTCGCTTGTTCTGCTTCAACTTCCGGTCCAACGCATGAGTCACCAGACCGAGCGGGACCCTGTATAACCCATCAACATTCGAGCGCCGTTCATACAAAGCACTAGCAATGCCACTCTTCGACTCGGCGAGAACATCAAAACAAGTGTTGGTTTTGGTGAGCTTGGAGCGTTGTCTTTGGCGGGTGAGAGTGGTGTGAGTGTCTTCGTAAACGCCGAGGACGGAGTCAGATTGGCGGAGAGCCTGGGCTTGAGCAGGATCGAGGGAGGCATTAAAGCCGTGGTAGGCGTCGGTGTAGGTGTAAAGAAGAGAATCCGGAGTGGAAGAAAGAGACTGAAGACTAGATGTATACCAGTCATGGTGAGTGGGGAAGGAGGAGGGCTTGTCCTGAGGCTTCATGTGGACTATGTAGGTTTGTTTGGCGGAGGCTGAAAGTGAAAGGCATTGTGAAAGAATGGTTAGGAAGAAGAAGAAGACACGGGAACTGGAAGCCATGGACGTGCAGAGAGACGGCGAATGAAAATTTGGGATCATTTAAATTTATAAAGAAGAAATAAAAGAGAAAAGAGTTTCTCTTTATAAAATTAGGTTCTCTTTTCTCTTTTATTACTCTTATGCCATTAGTAATAAAAGAGTGATCGCATGAGGTTCTCTTTTCTCTTTTATTACTCTTATGCCATTACTTCTTTATAATGAAGTAATGGCATAAGACATAATGGCATAAGAGTAATAAAAGAGAAAAGAGAAAACCATAGCAGAGTGCAGAAAACACAACACTGTAACAGAGAATGTCTTCTAAAATAAATTTAGTAACACTGATATCCAACTGCTTAGAGGTTGAAGCCTGTTTCCAACCATTTCAACTGAAATTATACAAATACTCAAACCTCCCTCCTACACCCTTTAGTCACCTTAACCAAACAACACTAACAAAAGCAAACACTAATCGTCGCATAGATTTCATGTAAGGCCTAATACCTTCTCCAGGTCATCATCTTCAGTGTCTGCAGCACTAGCGATGAATTTTACAAGCGGAAGAGATGGCTGCATCTTGATTTATTTGAAGCTAAATCTGTACAGAAACAAAGTGTAACACAATTTGCTGTGGAAAGAAAGTCCCATCCATGTACACCAAGCATCTCCAGCTGGCAGAATACTATGATTGGCTCTTGCTTACTAGTGTTGGGGTAATGGAGACAACACCGATAAAGAAAAGCGTTGCCATGGATTTGAAATCATAAAGATCCCCCAGAGACTGCAACTCTCCAAGAGCAATTCCAGCCTGTACCGCAAAACCAGGTGACTCAGTCACAAGTAATAAATTCCTCATACAATTCAAAAATATGTAAACATTTTTTAGGTGGCATCATGCTAACCTTCCCCCAGTATCCCAACATATCATACGGTGGATAGCGATTCTGATATATTGAGGACATTTGTAAAGCAACCCAAACAAGGCAGATCAAAAAACCTTTTGACATCCATGAATATCAAAAAGAGAGAAAGAAAAAGAAACAATTACCTGATTAATTCTGAGTATTCCAATCTACTTTCTTACCACGAGAATAAACTTCCTACATCTAAGTGATTTAGATGAAAAACAACAAATTTCTTCACAAGAAATCACTCTTCAAGAGGATCCAAGACAGTCTTACTTCTCCCACTTTATGTAAGTTCTTTGACATGTGAATGTTATGACCAAATTTTCCTCATGATTCTTGAGCTTCTTCACATATTAAGACATCTTAAAATCACATTGCAGAGGCAAAAATGACAGGAATTGAACATAAACCATAATCAACTGAACTAAAAGCTGTTTCTGAATAGAAGATCAAGTACCACAGAGAAAGAGCATCACTTTTGATTCTGACGTAAACATGTTATAAAACCTGAACATACATCTTGGGCTGATAGAATGCTGCTTTGTCAGCCAATGTCTGAATCTCAAGCAGATGTCAGCACCAGTTTTGAGGACGAAAACGTGCCCAAATGGCTCAGGATTTTCAAAAAGTGGTTCCCCGCTTCTTACAACATGTATATGAGCCTCCCATTGAAGGAGAATATGCTCTCTCATCTCTGTAAGCAGATTTTAAGGCTGCTTTTCAACTAGAAATGGATCATGCCTCAGTGACTTTGTGAGGAGCTTCTCCGATATTTGCACCATGAAGTCTGGGACTTTGAGTAAAAATGGATCTCCTAATCACATGGTGGTGCTGCCTAGCAGCATACCTAAGCCAAAACTGAAAGTTCTCCAGCAACTGAAAAAGCACTACCCGTCCTTCCCAGTATAATCAAATTGGTGATGGCGATGATAGTGATTCATGTGATTCCAAGTCTCCTCAGGACCTTCCGTCAGCATCTACTGGCTTCACCGCTAGCAGTATCAAGGGAAATTCATCCCATGTGGTCACTGAAAACAGTTCAACTACACAGAGAGGAAATTCAGCCCAGAGAAGTACATGATCTAGTGTGCCTCAAAGGTTTGTTTGGTTTACAAAGCCAGGCATGTTCTCCTTTTCCCAGACATCGTCGTATCAGGGAGGTGATGAAGGTTCAAGAGACCCGAATGACAGAAGAAGATGGATGGAGCCATCCGAAGGACTAAAGCTTATGCTTCACAACAGGCATTTGGTTTTGCAGTGGCTGGCTATAAAAAAGGAAGAACTCATCAGTCTTCTTTCTCCGTGAAATTGATTTCTACCCTGTGAGCAATGCACTAGATTTAAAAGCATTCCTTCTTTATTTATAATAACATTGCTATGAATTTATAAAGTAATAATATGTTCCTCACCTATGTTCAATATAACAATTATAACAGTCAAATTGGGATAGTTAGGTTTAGAGATCAGAAAGCTTTTGCAAGGTACTCAATAGATAACCCATAAGCTCAGCTTCAGAGCTATTAATCAATAACTTCCTGACTCACGTACCTTGACAGTTACATAAGCAGAGGGAATGAGTCCAATAACAGTAGCCAGGAAAAATATATGATATGGCACATCAACTATTGGCGAAGCAACATTAATAAATGTGTTAGGCAAAGTTGGGGTCATTCTCAGGAAAAGCATGTAGTTCAACACACTCTTCTTCTAGCTACCTGAAGTAAAAAAAATATTCCACCTTTTAGGTTGATTTAAACAAAGCCCACTTTTTGAGTTGAGATTCACCTGGTCTTGGAAGAAAAACAGCTTCTCAGGCCATAACGTAAAGACAAGAGGTCGCCCAATCAATTTTGACAAGAAATAGCAAGAAGAAGGCACCGGCAGTGGCAGTGAACACAACCAGAGCTACACCCTTGATGACACCAAAAAAGGACCAGTGAGCAGTGACATAAAAACAGTCCCCGGAATCATGAAAGTTTGCACGAAAATGTAGACCAACACAGTATCCCACCAGGATCTGTACAGTATAGTCACTTGTGTAGTTCTCAAGGTGATCTCTGCAAAATAAACCAATCCCGCGAAACACAATCAGTATTTAGCAGGGAAATAAGTACGTCATATAAGGGGAAATAAAACCTATTACAATGTAAAACACAGCAAAGAAAGCAGGTTGAAAGGAATTAGCCATACTGTTCATTTCAAAATCAAAACCAAAATACACCAGGTGTATCAGCTGACAATAAGACTCCTGAGAATAATAAGGATTTTGAAACCCAACAATTCGGAAAAGCAATTTTCTGTTAGATCAGCACCCCTGCCACTCCAGTTAAATGGTACGTAAAAATATAAATGGTAAATAAAAAAATATAACGTCCAATTAAACTCAGTCAGATCTCCACGGTCAATAATCACACTTCCAAAGAAATAGCAAAAATCATCACAAGCCTATTCGGCGGCGTTACTGACGAAGACCCCGCCGTTTCTTCCATCTTCTCCGACAATAATCCCTTCAAAAGAAAAAACCATGATTCGCAATCAGTGTCTGACCCCGCCGTAAACCCTAAGAACTCTGACTCTTCGGATTCTAACATTGCTAAGCTGAAGAAAGCTCAGAAGGAAACAGAGGAAAAACCTAATCTTGATTTACGTGTTGAAGAAGCCACTCAGACCCCCCAAAAACCTAATTTGGACGATCAAGAATTGAAAGGCGAAGGGAGTGAAAAAGGAAGGAAGGAAGAGGGATGGGTGGAGAGAGAATACGAGGAGAAAAAGTACGGAGCGAAAGCTGAATAAGAAGTAGAGAAGGTGGTGGTGGGAGAGAAGAGAAAGAAAGCAGAGAATGAGACGGAGGATATGGTGGCGACTTCGAAAGACGAAGGTTTCGATGATGAGAATAAGCTCTTGAGGACTGTTTTTGTTGGGAATTTGCCTTTGAAGGTCAAGAAGAAATTGCTTTTGAAGGAGTTTAGTAAGTTTGGGGAAGTTGAGTCGATAAGGATTCGCTCTGTGCCAATCTTAGATGTGAGTGTAATGCGGTATAATTCAAGTCGTTCTGGTTTTGTGATGGAAGATTTAGAATGCTTTCTGCTTTGTGTTTTAATTGTTTTTTCCAAGGATGTGCTTTTGTTGCTTGTTTGGTTAAACTAAAACACCAAGAAAGGGAGCTATACTACAAAAGAAAATCAACGAAGATGCAGACAGGTATAATGCTATTTGATTAAAATGTCGGTTCGCTTTGTTGTTCAGATTTTCGCAGATGATTCGTTTGATAATTCATGCTTTTATGTTTATGTTTTAGTATCATCTATAACTTAGTTAATTAGCGTTACTGAGGTTTTTAGGTATGTTTAACTCTCTATGGGCATGATCAGATTCAAAAGATTGTTCATTTATGTCAACACTAAATTTAATGGGATACAGTTTCATTGTATATCTAGGTGGTTTGCTTAACAATGAATTATTTTAAATTTCATCTGGTGATTTTTCCTCCACTCTTTTGATTGACCCCCCGCCAGAACCTAACTCTTTGCTTAAAAGTGGTGTGAATTGTATGTTTTGCTGTGAAATGGTTGTCTCTTCTATTTGTTAATCACCATCTGTTATCATTGTTTATGAAGATCATAAATGGTTTTCTAATTTTGATCAAATATCAGATTTCTTAACGATAAATTTCATGTGTTGCAGTGTTCATGCATACATTGTTTTCAAATCAGAACAATCTGCTGAGGGTGCTTTGTCCCATAATATGGCCGTGGTTCTGTATGTTTTATGAATGTATGTAGGTTGGAGGAAATCATATTCGTGTGGATAGGGCCTGCCCACCACGCAAGAAGTTGAAGGGGGAGGATGCTCCACTTTATGATAACAAGAGGACTGTATTTGTGGGTAACCTTCCATTCGATGTAAAGGTAAATTTTTCCATGTGCAACATATTTTCCGTGGACTTCCAATGCAGTTTTTGTTGCTTGCATGATTGTAAGCTGGATAATTGTTTCTTTTTCTGCAGGATGAAGAAATTTATCAGCTCTTTTGTGGTCTTAACAATTTGGGATCCAGTGTTGAAGCTGTTCGGGTAATTACACATCCTCATATGAGAGTGGGGAAGGGTATTGCTTATGTCTTATTTAAACAAGGGTATGATGAAGTTGCTTTTTACTTTTTACTCCCCAGTTATAATTAATTTACTTCGATATTTTACTTCTGTCCTACTGTTCTTTATTTATTTATTATTATTTTTTTTTTTTCAAATTCAAAATTTTGATATTTTAAGTGTGTTTCTTTTTCTTATGTTATGTTCTGTTTGTTTCCGTTTACAATAGCCATAGAGATTGTGATGCTTTTTAGCAATGCTGTCTCATAATTGGTATGTCATGCCCAACATTCTGATGCTGTTTTACCATACTATGAGAATCGAGGAGGGTCGTATCTATAATTTAGACAACAGTCATGGGTACCTCTTTTGTATAATTATTCTTGTTTATCCTAGGCATTGGAACTATTTCTGTTGTTTTCAGAAATTGGGGCCTGTGGTTTTTCACTTATTTACGTAAATCCTTGAAGCATGAATCTGTAATATGAAAAGTGCTATGGCCGAAGATAATCTGGGATGCCTTGAATTCTTAGCTTAGGGAAATTTTGGGGAGAACATATATCAGACTGAGCAAGAGCAAAACATTGGCATTAGGAGATGAAATTTGGAGCAAACATTTTCTCTTTAGAACAACCGTGGCTGGCTAGCTTAGTTAAATGTACTGTAATTGCATTTAATTACATTGGCAAACAGATTTTTCCTAAGGACTCTATTCTATTATCTTTTACTTGAAGATTGGGCGGCAAGTTGGTGAGAAATAATTTGACCAATTTAAGGGCAGAATTCTTTGTATCAATGTTTTGTATTATCATAACCTCTAGCAGTTCTTTTGCCATCACGTAAAAGATGTATACCTATCATTAAACTATCTATATGATCGTTTTACAATATACTAAGTTGTAGTTTTAATTTGCAGGAAGCTGCAAATTTGGTTGTTAAGAAGCGTAACTTAAAGCTTCGGGAGAGGGAACTGAGGCTTTCTCATGCTGGGCAGTATTCCACCCCATCCAAGAGAAAGAATGTAGCATCTGCAGTTAATCCCCATTCAAAGAAATTTGCAGTGGATTCAAGGAGTCCAGGCAGTGCAGATCAATTGAATTCAAAGGCTACTTTGTCATACCAGAGTTTGCGGGCTAGCAAATCTGGTACACAAAAGAAAGTCCATTTAGGGAGCAGTGGGTCAGGTAAGATGATGAAAACAAAAGTTCAGAAAGGGGAGAAGGCAAAAATACATCAGGAGAAAAGACCCGCGGTTGCTTTGAGGAAGGCAAGGGCAAATGCTTCAAAGGATGGTGTTGCTCCAAAACAAGTAGGGACAAAACGCTAGCTGGAGAGCCGGACTCCAGACAGTTCTCGGAGGAAGAAGAAAGCGAAGAGATTTAGGTAGGATAGGGGCAGATGGAAGATGTTAAAGTGGACATGAGTAAGATACAGGCATTAGCTCTGTGGTGAGAATTTTGTAAGGTACCCAATTATTTGTATCATGGATATGAAAACCTGTATCATAGTTGTATCAATGACAAACTGCTTGTAGCTTATATTGTTTTGGTGAAGTTTACTACTGCTCTGTTACTCTCTGAAGACATAAATTTTTTTCAAGAAAATCTATAAGTACTAGTTTTAAGGACATGAATTCAAAATAGAATATTCAAACATATATTCTAACTCACAAACTTAATAAAGATGATACATAAAGATCCCCTACTTATGCAAAAGACTTGTAGATTAACTTTTCTTGCGCTCTCCCACCAAAGACTTCAATTCCATGTATTATCAACTCTTCAAGTCTGAAAAATAAAATGATTATAATTTCAGGAAAAAAAAAAAAACAATTTAAGACTTGTGGTTAAAATTTAAATACCTTAATTGGCACATCCAAATTTCTAAAATAACTAGAAGTAATTTATAAACATGAGAAATATATCCTTATGAATGATCAACAAAGCTAATGGTGATACCAAGAAGCCCAGAAAAAAGTTAATTAGATTTAGCTAGGTTGATCATTGATAAGAGCAATGGTTGTTCTTAGGGTTTTAGATCTATTTATGTTGATCAGAGTAAATAATAGGCTGAAGAAATTGAAAACAACTCAAATTGATATTTTTCAGCACGATATTAAGAAAACCATTTAGATTGTTTAATTTGTTGTTAATACTTGAATATAACAAGTTACCTTATAATGAGGTGCAAACGGTTCTTGGCTTCTTGCACTTATGGATTTCTTCTTCCTTGGCGTCTTCTGTTCAAGCTTCTCACATTGGTCGGTCCCTCTCTTTCCACCATCCTTATAAGCCATTCTGGTTTCCTCGTTGTAAATACAATATATCCAATAGACAAACCGATCACCAACCCACTTCCATAACCCATCATAGCGATTTTCCAATCAAACCAGCCTGGATCATTGTCATCTTCAGGAAATATTGCTGATGGTGGTTCATTTGGCTTATCAGTGCTACACTCTTTCGACATTGGAAATCCACACAATCCCAAGTTTCCAATGTATGAATCATTGGAAAATGTATTAAACTGAGATCCTTCAGGTATAGGTCCCACAAGTTGATTGTATGAAAGATTTAACACTTCAAGAGATATCAAACTTGCCAACTGTTTGGGAATCTCTCCAACAAGCCTATTTGAAGACAGATCCAATGATTCAAGTTTTGTCAAATTTCCCAATGATGATGGAATATGACCAATAAGGTTGTTGTTTGAAAAGTTAAGAAGTTCCAGTGAGTTGAACTTTCCAACTATTTCTGGAATTGATCCTCGGAATTGGTTGTTTGACAAATCCATGGCTACTAAAATTGATAGAATTCTCTCAATTTCCATAGTAACTCCTTTAACCACGAAAACCATTGAAAAATACTCAAAAGTTTCCGCCGGTGTATATAGTCCGCTGTATGCCCCCATGTAATCAACTTCAGGACTACCTTTATCTCCACGCATCATAGCTTCAGATTTTTCAAAATACCTTATTGGCAGAGGACCGGTAAATTGATTGTGAGAGAGATCAAGTATTTGTAACTTAGTGAAGGGAAATCTTGCTGTTGAATATTCAATAGGACCATGAAATTTATTACTTTTCAAGACAACAACTTTCAATTCTGGAAGACTTCCTAACCAATGAGGAAATGTATCATTGATCATGTTATTCCCAACATCTAAAACTTTCAAGTAATGACAATTAACCAAGGAGGGTGGTAACGATCCATTCAATTGATTGCCATTAAGATTAAGATAATCAAAAGGACAATCTAGGAATGAAGGGATGTGACCATGGAAGTTATTTGTTCGCAGATCCAAGAAATGGAGTACCTCACGGTTTTCTAGACATTGCGGAATTGTTCCAGTGAAGCTGTTATTAGACAAGCCAAGATGTTGAATAAATCTCAAATTGCAAAAGGATTCAGGGATTTGTCCGGTCAATTTGTTGTTTGAAACTGAAAAGTATGCCATCAAGTCTGGTAGAACCATAAGTGATCCTTCGAGCAGGTTGGATTGAAGGTTCAGAAACTGCAGGTTTGTCATCAATGAAATATGCTCAACACTTGTTAGAAAATTGCCAGAGAGATCAAGATAGCTCAAGCTTTTGCAATCTATATGCTCAACACTTGTTAGCAAATTGCTAGAGAGATCAAGAGACGTCAATTTGCAATCTTTAAACTCCCGTAGGGAAACTTGACCGACAATACTGTTATTTGAAAGGTCTAAATTTTCTAGTCTTTTCGAGTTTCCCAAGAAAATAGGGAATTCAGTTAGGTTGCAAGAAGAAAATCTAAAATCCTCGACCTCGGGCAAGATAAAGTCAACCATATCACTTTTTAATGACAGAAGGTCATTATACGAAAAATCTACCAATTCGAGATTTTCGAGCTTTGAAAACTCTTCCGACTTCACAATGCCACTCAATTTATTTGATGAAAGGTTGAGATAAACAAGGTTTACATGTTCAAAGATGGAATTTGAAACTGGACCTGAGAGTTTGTTGTTGCTAAGATCTAAGTCACCCAAAGATGGTATTCTGTCAGTTAAATTTAAAAGATGACTAACCTGTGGAATATGGCCCTCGAACTGATTATAGGATAAATCCAAATCTAAAAGTTGAATGTGACTGAATGCTGATGGAGGCAAATAACCAGTGAAATTATTTGCAAGAGCATGTCCAACAACTAACTTGCTGAGGTTACCAAAAACATCCGGAAACTCGCCTGAAAACCTGTTCCTAGACAGATATAAATGATTGAGTTGGCCAAGGTTTGATAACAATCCCGAGACTTGACCAGAAAAATTATTGGAACCCAAATTCAAAAAAGTGATTCCCGTAAGGTTCCAAAGTGATGTTGGAAGTGATCCTATGAACTGGCAGTCAGAAAGGTCCAGCTCATTCAAGGATATTAGATTACCAATTGTGTCGTACAACATTCCTGAAAAAAGTGTTGAAGAGAGATCCAAAGACCTGAGGGGACTACTCCAGTTTGATTTTGGTAAACGACCAAAGAGATCCTCATTTCCTGATAACCATAGCTTCTGGAGGAAAGGAAGGTGGAAAATATCATTTGGGAACTCGCCCTGTAGCGAACAATAATCAAGACTGAGCGATATCAAAGAAGAAGATAGGTTTGCCAGAGAATTACCTTTAACTGAAGACATATTCACACCATTCAGATAAAGATATCTTAATTCTGTTAGGTTTTGCAACAGCTTATGAAATCCATGTTGGTCCAATTTTAGTACTCCAAAATCATCATTATCTCTAGCAGACAGATCAAGTGAAGCCAGTTTAGACAGGTGAAACATTTCAGTGGGAACTAGGCCACGGAAATGGGATGAAGAAAGATCGAGATGTGTCAATTTTGTGAACTCGCCAAAATTGGAAGAGATTTTGGATCCACTGAAATCATTACAAGCTAAATTAAGCTTTTGGAGATGGTGAAGCAAGAAGAGACTGCTGTTAGAGTGAATAGAACCAACAAGCCAACTAGAGCTAAGATTAAGGCCAATCACATGACCTGTGAACCTATCACAAGTGATTCCATCCCATAAGCAGCAATCATTGCTCTTATTCCAGGATTCTGTCCTAGGATAAGAACTAGAAGAGGGATTTCCTTCACAATAACTGGAAGCAGAGCTATCAACTGAAATTGAGTTCTTGAAATGGAGTAACGCGGAGCTTTCTTTAGGACGGCAACGTTTTGCCGATGGAGTAAAAGAGCCGATAGCTTGAAATTGTAAGAACAATAAGACGAGGCAGGGAATTAGACAGTGCCATAATAACCCCCACATCCTTTTCTCTTTACAGAAAACCGAAGAAAATGGAAGATGCATATGACTGTTGAGAGAAATGAAAATTAGGGATGATATCTTTGGCCATAAGTCTATTTTTATATATTCAAAAATTTAGTCCATCTAGTCTTGGTCTTGTAGAATAGTGAGCACGGCTAGTTGCAAGTCTTGGTCACCAATTCCAAAAATCATGTAAAAGCAGATGAATCACAAAGTCCAAGAACAATCAAAATAGACGGAAAGCAATGCTTAACTCTAGAAGCAATAAATGGAGAAGGAAGAGTTAGCAAGACCAAACTACTAAGCAACCAATTTTTAGAGTTAACTACCTTTTCCCTCACGGATATTAATATAATTACACTTTGCATACACATTACACATTCTAGATCACAAAAAAAAAAAAAAAAAAAAAAATTATCACCCAAATAATGGATTAATGACACTTTCTCACCACAAACTTTTAAAATAGCATTTTACTACCCAAATTTATATTCCGTTTTTTATTTTAGCATTGTTGTGACCCCGCACCACCACCATTCTTTCCTAATCATCACTCATCAAAACCCCTTAAACCCTACTCTAGTTGACTTTGCCAATCGCAGACAATCGAGCAATTAGGGTTTGCGATATTGCTCCTCCCAAGTCAAATTTCAATCAATCCCGACCACCGAAATTCAACTTTCTACCACCAAAAAACTAATAGACATTCCCTCTTCAAAAGCCCCAACATCATGGACCAATTTTTCTCTTTATCTATCGCAAAAATATAAATTTATATTGTAAAATAGTGTTTTAAAAGTCTTTGGATAAGAGAGTATTATTAAACCATTTTTTGGGTGAGAAAAGGTCGTTAACTCCTAATTTATATATATATATATATATATATATATATATAGAGAGAGAGAGAGAGTCTCGGGAATAGTCTTAACAAGGGTGATTACGAATAGAAAGAGAGATGAAAACAGTATAAAAATACATTGACCACCAACATTAAATCAACACAAATTTTTTCAACAACCTTTAGTAACATACCGTTTTAGACTGTGAATCAAAGCGATTACAACTAAGATTCTTTAGCCTAAAAGTGGACAGAGGTCTACTCTTGATTAAACTTTTATAAAAATTGAATAATTTCACTGTAATTTATCCAAAGTAAATTTCACAATCCAGCAATTGTTTTTAGAAAAAATTTATTATCATAAAATTCTTTGCTTATTGTTTTATTCCCATTTCTAATGTTCATATCGACTTAACCAGATTTTTTTTATTTTTTATTGTTATATTAATTTTAATTTGACAAATCTTTCATCTTCTCGGCTGTTAATTTTGTGAATTAATTATTACAAAAGAAAATGGAAAATCTTTTATCTTTTATTCCTTTGAAGTCACTTTGTTGGTTGTAAACTCGATAATTATTAATTCAAACAGAGTTGCACCCCAAAAACTGATTAATATGCTTTATGCATGCCTTTTCCCTGAAATTGCATATGTTTAAGAACATAATTTCATAGACAGAATGAAATGATATGCTTAATATTGATTAAATATGCTTAATGTTATGCAAAATGCAAGAAGCAAACATCATTTATATGCTTAATGTTATGCAAAATGCAAGAAGCAAACATCATTGACATGTGGGGGCTGGGGTGGTGAGAAAGCAATCAATTTGGTAAGAACAACCACGACTTCCAGGAACATTCAAAATGGAAGAAAAGCAAATACATAACTCTGAGAATGTGAAAAAGTTGATAAGACCAAATTTCAACAACCTTTGGCAATATATCTTTTTCATAGTGGAGTCAAATGGTATTCTCCAACTTTAAAGGAGCCGCGGTATTGTCTTCCTAGTGTCTTGCACACTACCCACCTTCCTCACAAGACCAAAATACTAAGCAACCAATTTTCAGAGTTAACGACTTTTTCCCACCAACCATCACTATGTACCCCAATGGTAAAAAAATAAACGAGTTCTTAAATTTAAATTTCTCCTAACACTAATAGGAATAATCATTGAAAGAATATATTCAATCAGTCATTTCAAAGTTCCAAAAAATTAGATAAGGTGTATGCAAACTGGTTAGGACACCCTTGATTATTAAAAAAAAAAAAAAAGACTTTTTCTCACCCAAATAATGGCTTAGTTACACTTTCTCACCTAAAAACTTTTAAAATACCACTTTACTATCCAAATTTATATTCTGTTTCCGATTTTAGCATCGTTGTGATTTCACACCACCATCATTCTCTTCTTTCATCATCACTCATCAAAAGATTTTTTATTTTTTATTGTTATATTAGTTTGTGGTTTCATGCATATTGTCTTCTGAAACTATTAATTTTAATTTGACAAATCTTTCATCTTCTCTGCTGTTAATTCTGTGAATTAATTATTACAAAAGAAAATGGAAAATCTTTTATCTTTTATTCCTTTGAAGTCACTTTGTTAATTGTAAACTCGATAATGTAAATAGAGCTGCACCCCAAAAACTGATTAATATGCTTTATGCATGCTGTTTACCTGAAATTGCATATGTTTAAGAACATAATTTCATTAACAGAATGAAATGAGAATCCATTTAACTTAATAGAAGAAAGTTGATTAAATATGCTTAATGTTATGCAAAATGCAAGAAGCAAGAAACAGGGCAGGGCTCATGTAATGGCTGAATTTTAAGAGTTCTCTTTACACGAAACTGAAGAAAACAAAAGATGATATGTACAGCAGTGAGGGCTGGTAGCTGTAAGTCTTGGTCACCAAAGTCTACACGTAGATTCCAAACAACATTCAAAATGGAAGGAAAGCAATACATTACTTTTGGCAACATGTGTTTTTCACAGTGGAGTCAATGGTATTCTCCAACTTTAAAGTAGCCGCGGATATCCCACCACAATTGACTACACTAATAAAAAAATTGAGTGTTAACAGTATGTTCAATAAGGCTGATTTTTTGTTAATTGGAGATTAATTTGTTTAGTCTTAACTGTTCTACCCACCAATCAATCAAGCCAATTAACTCTGACTCACCTCTTCTGTCAGTGCAATAAGAATATGTTTTCACCATGATTTCTAATTTGAAGTTAAAACCATAGCAGAGTGTAGAAAACACAACACTGTAACAGAGAATGTCTTCTAAAATAAATTTAGTAAAACTGATATACAACTGCTTAGAGGTTGAAGCCTGTTTCCAACTATTGCAACTGAAATTATACAAATACTCAAACCTCCCTCCTACACCCTTTACTCACCTTAACCAAACAACACTAACAAGAGCAAACACTAATCGTCGCATAGATTTCATGTAAGGCCTAATACCTTCTCCAGGTCATCATCTTCAGTGCCTGCAGCATTAGTGATGAATTTTACAAGCAGAAGAGACGACTGCATCTTGATTTATTTGAAGCTAAATCTGTACAGAAACAAAGTGAAACATAATTTGCTGTGGAGAGAGGGGCTCATCCATGTACATCAAGCATCTCCAGCTAGCAGAATACTATGATTGGCCCTTGCTTACCAGTGTTGGGGTAATGGAGACAACACCGATAAAGAAAAGCTTGCCATGGATTTGAAATCATAAAGATCCCCAAGAGACTGCAACTCTCCAAGAGCAATTCCAGCCTGTACCGCAAAACCAGGTGACTCAGTCACAAGTGATAAAGTCCTCATGCAATTCAAAAATATCTAGAAAAATTTTAGGTAGCTTAATGCTAACCTTAACCCAGTATCCCAACATATCATACAGTGGATCACGATTCTGATATATTGAGGACATTTGTAAAGCAACCCAAACAAGGCAGATCAAAAAACCTGTTGACATCCATGAATATCAAAAAGAGAGAAAAAGAAACAGCTACCAAATTAATTCTGAGTTTTCCAATCTACTTTCTCACCACGAGAATAAACTTCCTACATCTAAGTGATTTAGATGAATAACAATAAATTTCTTCACAAGAAATCACTCTTCAAGAGGATCCAAGACAGTGTTACTTCTCCCACTTTATGTAGGTTCTTTGACATGTGAATGTTATGACAACTTTCTAATAACAATGTCTTGTTTCTCTCTATATAAAGTAATAATATGTTCAACATAACAATTATAACAGTCAAATTGGGATAGTAAGGTTTAGAGACCAGAAAGCTTTTGCAAGTGACTCACGTACCTTGACAGTTAAAAACAAAAAAAAAAAAAAAAAATTTATTCCTCCTTTTAGGTTGATATAAACAAAGCCCACTTTGAGTTGAGATTCACCTGATCTTGGAAGAAAACCAGCTTGTCAGGCCATAATGTAAAGACAAGAGGTCGCCCAATCAATTTTGACAAGAAATAGCAAGAAGAAGCCCCGGCAGTGGCAGTCAACACAACCAGAGCTACGCCCTTGATGACACCAAAAAGGGATCCAACGAGCAGTGACATAAAAACAGTCCCCGGAATCATGAAAGTTTGCATGAAAATGTAGACCACACAGTATCCCACAGGACCTGTGCAGTAAGTCACTAGTGTAGTTCTCAAGGTGATCTCTGCAAAATAAATATTGAAGCAGGTGATATTTTGCTGGAAATGCAGAAATTTCAGTCAATATTTCTGAAAGTCTTTTTGGCGGCAAGAGTTCAAAGTTGCTGTTCTGATTGCAGTAGTTAGAGCCGCTGTGTTGATGGATTTTGTGATGTAATTTGTGATAGGTTTAGTTGAAATCTGCAGTGTTTAAGTATTGTATTAGACTGGCATGAACTTGTATTAGTTGACTGTATTCAGTTTTGTTGAAAAATGGCTTTTAGCAAAATCACATGGGGTAGAAAAGATAATGGAGAAAGGTTTAGGGACTTATATGTAATCAGCCAAGAAAAGGTTAGTTTGTCCCACATTGATTAGGATTAAAAAGTGGGAAACTTTTGGGGCCTATATATGAGGACCCATATCATTGTTATTAGGCATCCCAAGTTATAATTCCATTATACTTCTTTTATTTAGGGTTCTTTCTTTAAGGACCCTTTAGTTTGCAAGTTTTGTTATATCTCCATTTTGTTTTGGGTATTTGTTGTATTGCCCAAAAAGTTGTAATATTGTTTGGAGATAGTGGAGTTTTCTTTTGCAGCGCCCGAGGACGTAGGTTTTAATACCGAACCTCGTTAATTCCTGGTATTCTTTATTTTTGCATTTAATTTTGGCAATTTATTTATGCTTTACTACTTGTTATTATTATATTCAATAAGCTAGCATTAGAATTTATGTTTCCGTTGCATAACAATTGGTATCAGAGCCTAGGTTTAGGATAGTGAGTAGCTATTTGTATGGTTATATGCATGTCTAGGAAAATTCTGTCAAAAAGACGATAAAAGTCTAAGGAGACTGGATTTTAAGTGGGACCATTTGTGACCCCTCCATTGTTTCCTAGGAATTTTCCTAGTGCGTATTTAATCATTTCAGCACTAACTACTACCTAAGGCTATTGTTGATTTGTTGGTTAGCTATTGAATATAATAATTTGTGGAGCTTGGTTATTGGGAACTTTGTTTACCAAGCCAATTGAGTAAGGCATAAATGGCATCATTGTCCGAGGATTCATCGTCCGAGGCATCACTGTCTGCGGCACCATCATCCGCACCAGTAAAGATGATAACGGTTTCAAATGCAAAAATTGATGTTGAAAAATTTGATGGCCAAAATAATTTTGGCTTGTCAGAGTGAGGTAATGGATAGCTTGTATCAGCAAGATCTAGATATTGTTTTGGAGAAGGAAAAACCAGAAGATGTCTATGAGAAAGATTGGGTGAGGTTGAACGTAAAAGCGTGTGGGATGATTCGCTCATGTCTTTGTAGAGAGCAGAAATATCCATTCATGAAAGAGACGTCTGCAAATAAGTTATGGAAGGCGCTAGAAAACAAATATATGAAAAGAAGTAACGAGAATCGGCTCTATTTGATGAAAATACTGTTTCGTCTTCAATTAAGACCAGGTACAAATATCAGTAGCCATATTGATACATTTAATAGATTAATTGCTGATTTGTTAAATTTGGATGAAACATTCAAAGATGAGCATAAGGCTATGTTGTTAATTGGATCTCTTCCAGATGAGTTGGACTATCTTAGTATTACACTTCTTCATGGGAAAGAAAAATTGTCCTTTGAAGAAGTTTGTTATGCTCTGTCCAATCATGAAATTTGGAAGAAGGATAAGAAGGAGAATAGAGATGAGTCATCAGAAGCTCTTGTAGCAAGAGGCCAGAGTCAAAATCAGAGTCTTAAGAAAGAGAGAAGAGGAAGATCTCGTTCAAAGGGAAAACTCAATAGGGATCAATGTGCCTTTTGTCGTGAGAAAGGGCATTGGAAGAAAGATTGTCCGAAGTTGCAAAAGAAAGAGGGCAAAGCTACTTCTGATGCATACGTTGTTGAGCGTGAAGATGATGAGTCAGATTTCTATCTAGTTAGCCTACCATCCACCTCTGGATCAAATGAGTGGATTATGGATTCAGGTTGTACCTATCATATGTGTCCCCACAATTAGTGGTTCTTTAATTTTTAAGAACTTGATAGTGGAGTTGTTTATATGGGCAATGATGATGCTTGTAAAACAACTGTGATAGGTTCAATTCGGTTGAAGAATCATGATGGCTCAACTAGAACTCTGACAGATGTTCGGTATGTACCGAAGTTAAAAAAGAATCTCATCTTTTTGGGAGCCTTGGAATCTAAAGGCTTCACAGTGAATATGCGAGATAGAATTCTAAAAGTTTCTTCAGGAGCTCTTGTGGTAATAAAAGGCACGAGGAGAAACAACTTGTATTACTATAATGGTAGTACAGTTATTGAAACGACAGCTGCAATCGTGCAGAAGGATGCAGATTCTGAAATGCTCAAGCAATGGCATATGCGTTTGGGGCATGCAGATGAAAAAGCCTTACTTAGTTTGGTGAATTAAGGCTTATTGAAAGGTGCAAAGACCTGTAAGCTGGATTTTTGTGAGCATTGTGTTCTAGGAAAACAGACAAGAGTGAAATTCGGCACTGCAATCCATAATACTAAGAGTATTTTGGATTATGTTCATTCTGATGTGTGGGGACCTACCAAAACAACATCTTTAGGAGGTATGCACTATTTTGTCACTTTTGTAGATGATTTTTCCAGAAGAGTTTGGGTGTATGTGATAAAAACTAAAGATAACGTACTTGGTGTTTTCCTTAAATGGAAAAAGATGATTGAGACTCAGACTGGCAGAAAGATCAAGCAGCTACGTACAGATAATGGTGGGGAGTATCGTAGTGATCCATTTTTGAAAGTTTGCCAAGATGAAGGAATAGTACGTCACTTTACAGTAAGAAATACACCACAGCAGAATGGGGTGGCGGAACGCATGAATCGAACTATACTAGAGAAAGTTCGATGTATGTTGTCCAATTCTGGGTTGGGCAAAGAGTTTTGGGCTGAGGCAGTTATATATGCGTGTCATCTCATTAATCGTCTACCATCAACTGCAATTGAAGGCAAGACGCCGATTGAGGTATGGTCTGGAAAACTGCTTTCGATTATGACTCTTTACATGTTTTTGGTTCCACTGCTTATTATCATGTGAAAGAGTCTAAGTTAGATCCTAGAGCAAAGAAAGCAGTATTTATGGGGATTACCTCAGGTGTGAAAGGATACCGTCTTTGGTGTCCAAGTTCAAAGAAAATACTGTTTAGTAGGGATGTGACATTTGATTAGTCTTCTATGTTAGAACAGAAAACAGGAAGCCAGATGAAGGTTTTCAATACTCTGCAACAAGTGGAGCATACTCAGTAGCAAGTGGAGTTTGAAACAACATCAGTTCGCCCAACTGGAAATGAGACTCCTATGATAGAGGAGTTCATTGGAGATGAAGAAGAGGATTCTTCCCAAGAACCTCAACAAGAATCCATTGCTGTTAATAGGCCAAGACGAGAAATTCGCAAGCCTGCTCGTTTTGTTGATACGGTGGCCTATGCACTCCCAATTGAAGATGGTGAAGTTCCTTCCACTTATAATGAAGTAGCTAACAGTTCCGAAAATGGTAAGTGGAGGAAAGCCATGAAAGAAGAGATGTAGTCTCTCCATAAGAATGAAACTTGGGAGGTTGTTCAATTACCAAAAAATAAGAAGGCAATTGGATGCAAATGGGTATATGCAAAGAAAGAAGGATTTCCGAATTTGAAAGACATCCAATACAAGGCAAGGTTGGTGGCGAAAGGCTACGCTCATAAGGAAGGAATAGATTTCAATGAGGTATTTTCTCCAGTTGTAAAGCATTCTTCCATTAGAATTTTGTTGGCCTTGGTTGCTCAGATGAATCTTGAACTTGTTCAACTTGATGTGAAAACCGTGTTTCTACACGGTGATTTGGAAGAGGAAATCTATATGAATCAGCCAGAAGGATTTAGGAGTATTGAGAAGGAAGATTGGGTTTGTAAACTGAAAAGATCGCTTTATGGTTTGAAACAATCTCCGAGGCAGTGGTACAAGCGATTTGATAGGTTTATGATGGGTCAGGAGTACACAAGAAGCAAATTTGACAACTGTGTGTATTTTCAAAGGCTACAAGGTGACACTCTCATTTATCTACTCTTATATGTTGATGATATGTTGATTGCTTCAAAGAATGTAGAAGAAACTGAGAAGTTAAAGGCTCAACTAAATCAAGAATTTGAGATGAAGGATTTAGGGGAAGCCAAGAAGATTCTCGGTATGGAGATAAATAGAGATAGAGGAAATGGCAAGGTTTGTTTGACACAAAAGCAGTATCTAAAAAAGGTCTTACAACGTTTTGGCATAACTGAAAGTACAAAACCTGTAAGTACTCCACTTGCTCCTCATATAAAGCTTAGTGCGTCATTATCTCCAAGTACGCATGAAGAATGAGGGTATATGTCAAAAGTTCCGTATTCAAATGCGGTTGGTAGCTTGATGTATCAATGGTGTGTACTAGGCCCGACATTTCACATGCAGTTGGAATTGTGAGCAGGTATATGCATGATCTGGTAAAGGACATTGGCAAGTGTGAAGTGGATTTTACTGGTATATTATAGGTATTGTAAACATTGGTTTGGTTTTTGAGCGAGATGAAAATCTTAGTTAATTTGCTATTGGCTATGTTGATTCTGATTATGCTGGTGATTTAGACAAGCGTCGGTCAACGACTGGATATGTATTTACTCTTGTTAGAGCTCCAGTAAGTTGGAAATCTTCTTTGCAGTCTACAGTTGCTTTGTCTACTACAGAGGTAGAATACATGGTAGTTACAGAGGCTGTGAAGGAAGCTATTTGGTTACAGGGGCTATTGGATGAATTGAAAATTAGTCAGAAGAAGATCACTATCTATTCTGACATTCAGAGTGCTATTCACTTAGCAAAGAATCCAGTATTCCACTTTCGCACCAAGCATATAGATGTTCGTTACCACTTTGTGCGGGAAATTATTTCTGAAGGAAGAATCTCATTAGAGAAGATTGGGACTGCTGAGAATCATGCAGATGTCTTAACAAAAGTAGTGACAATGATCAAGCTCAATCACTGTTTGAACTTGATCAACATCCTGCGAGCTTGATTGTGCTTTTTGGCACATTTGAAGGTGTTGCAAAATTTGACAGAAGAATACAAAACTTTGAAGGTTTGCTAATTCGCCAAGGTGGAGATTTGTTGAAAAATGGCTTTTAGCAAAATCACATGGGGTAGAAAAGATAATGGAGAAAGGTTTAGGGACTTATATATAATAGGCCAAGAAAAGGTTAGTTTGTCCCACATTGATTAGGATTGAAAAGTGGGAAACTTTTGGGGCCTATATATAAGGACCTGTATCATTGTTATTAGGCATCCCAAGTTGTAATTCCATTATACTTTTTTCGTTTAGGGTTCTTTCTTTAAGGACCCTTTAGTTTGTAAGTTTTATTGTATCTCCCCTTTATTTTGGGTATTTGTTGTATTGCCCAAAAAGTTGTAATATTGTTTGGAGATAGTGGAGTTTTCTTTTGCAGCGCCCGAGGACGTAGATTTTAATACCGAACCTCGTTAATTCCTGGTATTCTTTATTTTTGCATTTAATTTTGGTAAATTTATTTATGCTTTACTACTTGTTATTATTATATTCAATAAGCTAGCATAAGAATTTATGTTTCCGTTGCATAACAAGTTTAAATTCAAATTTGTAAAATATCCACTGTATAAATTACCCCTGTATTTTGAATGCAAAGCAGAGCATTTTTCATGCAGCCGTCTCTCTCTCTCTTTTGCTTAATGTCATTCTCCCCTAATCACTCTCAAGCAAAACCAACAATAAACAATCTCGTGAAATACAGTCAGTATATAGCAGGAAATAAGTACGTCATATAATCGAAAACGAAAACTGTTACAATGTAAAACACAGCAAAGAACAGCAAGTTGAAAGGAAATTAGCCATATTGTTCATTCCAAAACCAAAACCAAAACCAAACAACAATAGTTTTTGCAAAGATAAAAAGAAATTTAGCCTCAACCAGACACTCCCCAACCCAGTGTTAAACAGGCTAGAATGAAGACTTCTTGTATGACTAACAGAAGCTTTCCCAGCTAAACTAGCAGACTTCTTGTCTCCAGTATCTATTAAAAAATGAATGAAAAGTTGCATATGCAAATTCCAAAATACACTAGGTGTATCAACTAACAATAAGACTTCTGAGAATAATGATTTTGAAACACAACAATTCAGAAAAGCAAGTTTCTGTTAGATCAGAACCTCTGCCACTCCCGTTAAATAGTACGTAAAAATATAAATGGTACATAAAAATAATATAACGTCCAATTAAACTCACTCAAATCTCCATGGTCAATAATCACACTTACAAAGAAATGGCAAAAATCATCACAAGCCTATTCGGCAGCGTTACTGACGAAACACCGCCATTTCTTCCATCTTCTCCGACAATAATACATTCAAAAGAAAAAATCATGAATCGCAATCAGGGTCTAAGCCCGCCATAAATCCTAAGAACTCCGACTCTTCGGATTCTAACATCGCTGAGCTGAAGAAAGCAAAGAAGCTTGTTGAATGTTGATAAATGGCTGGAAAAGCAACAGTTTATTTAAAGTTTTTGAATGTGTGTTGGCGGCAAAATCTGAACTGAAATCGGCCAGGGGTGTATTTGATATGCTGCATGTTTTGCTTATTTTGTAAAAGTGTGATACGCATTCCAGATTGTAAGGGATGTTCTGATGCAGCAGTTGGTAGTTGATATAAGTGTGTGGCTTTAGATTAATTTAAGTTATTATATGTCTGCAAAGTAGGTATAAGTCAGTGTTAAACTTTGCTTTGTTAGCTGTAATGTAAACATTTTTCGTAATGCAGAAAAACACAACTTGATTCATTCAGTTTCAGCTCTCTTTCTTTTCTTTGTTAAACTCCAGTGCATAAACAACAATATGGTATCAGAGCCACTTTGATTCCAACCAAAAAACTGAACATTTCTTCTCCAAAACAACTCATCCAGCTCTCTAGGAAACTGCATTGCATCAGACCTGGTTTCTCTTGAACAAATGACTACTCCAACAGCTTCCCTTCTACCTCCTGTGTTCAACGGTGAACACTACCATATTTGGTCAGTCAAAATGAAGGCTTACCTGAGGGGCCAAGGACTCTGGCAGTATGTAGAGGAAGAGAGACAACCCCCTCAGCTGGGACATCCCACTCTCAACCAAATTCGAATGCATGAAGAGGAAGCATCAAAGGCTCCAAGAGCCCTATCGTACATCCACTTAGCTATCACAGACCTTGTTTTCACAAGGATTATGGCATGTAAAACAGCCAAGGAATCATGGGACAAGTTGAGGGAAGAGTTCATGGGAAGTAACACTACAAGAAACATGCAGGTTTTGAATTTGAGAAGGGAGTTTAAATCTTTAAGAATGCAAGAGGCTGAGAAAGTGAAAGAATATGTTGACAAGCTGATGAACATTGTCAACAAAATCAGATTACTCGGAGTGGAGATGTTAGACAGCAGAATAGTGGAGAAGGTAATGGTGAGCTTGCCGGAAAGGTTTGAAGCCAAAATCTCATCCTTGGAGGACTCAAAGGACCTGACTCAGATCACATTGACTGAGCTGGTCCATGTTCTTCAAGCACAAGAACAGAGAAGGCTCCTAAGGTTAGAGGATGCAAATGAAGGGGCAATGTTAGCAACCTATAAGGGCAAGACTGGACAAGGGAACTGTAGGAAGTTTACTGGAGAAAGAAGAGGAAAAGAAAGGGCTAATAACCAATGGAACAAAACTGGTGGGATGAAGAGATTTCCGGCCTGTTCTCATTGCAAAAGGAAAGGACATACAGAGCACAAATGCTGGTTCAGACCTGGTATACAATGTAGAGCCTGTAAGCAGTAGCTTTAGCCATGTTGAAAGAGTGTGAAAAAACAAGGGAGAGCAGTCCCAACAACAAGCTCAAACAACTGATGAACAACAGCCAATGCAGGAGACAAAATAACTGTTTGTGGCCTCATCAAATCCGGTCCAAACCTGTGATGATACATGGCTAATTGATAGTGGGTGTACACATCACATGACACCATACTTGAGCTGCTTTGTGAATATAGATCACTCTCATCGATCAAAGATTAAAGTTGGGAATGGAGAGTGTGTGGAAGCAAGAGGCAAGGGAGATGTTGCAATCCAAACTCCAAAAGGTACAAAGCTAATCTCAAATGTACTTTATGCACCTAATATAAGTCAAAGTCCTTTGAGTGTGGGACAAATGTTGGAAAGGAATTATGCACTGCATTTTCAAAAACAATCTTGCATTATTCAAGACAGTGAGGGTAATGAGATTTTGAGAGTGAAAATGGTAGGGAAAAGCTTTCCAATAATGTGGAAAGTCACACCACACACAGCATGCAATGTTAGAGAGGATGAAACTGAAATGTGGCATAAGAGATCAGGCCATGTACACTATAGAAATTTGAGTGAAATGCGGTCTAAAAATCTAGTCCAGAATCTGCCTATTGTTGAGTAGTCGAGAGGTGTGTGCAAAGTGTGTCAACTAGGTAAGATGAGTAGGAAACCATTCCCAGTGAACCAAGCTTGGAGAGCCTCTGAAAAACTCTAGCTTGTTCACTCGGATATATGTGGCCCCATACAAACCTTATCACTCAATGGGAGCAAGTACTTTGTATTGTTTATAGATGATTGGTCTAGGATGGGGTGGATTTACTTCCTAAGACAGAAAAATGAGGTGGTTGGAACATTCAGAAAATTCAAACTAGAAGTAGAAAATTTGACAGAAAAATCCATCAAAACCTTGAGAAGTGATAATGGCACTGAATACACTTCTCAAGAGTTTAAAAAAATCTGCACTGAAGCTGGAATAAGGCATGAATTCAGCGGCCCATACACTCCACAACAGAATGGAGTTTGTGAGAGGAGAAACATGACAGTCATGGAAATGGCAAGGTGCTTAATGGCTGAGAAAAATCTTCCCAAACCATTTTGGGCAAAAGCAGCAAACACAAGTGTTTACCTAATCAATAGAATTCCCACCAAAGCCTTAAAAAACCAAACACCTTTTGAAGCATGGATTGGAGTCAGACCAGCAGTGGATGAACTGAAGATTTTTGGAAGCCTTTGCTACGTCCTAGTGCCATCTGCAAAGAGGACTAAGCTGGAGGATAAGGCTGTGATTGGAATATTTATTGGCTACAGCAGCCAATCCAAGGCCTACAGGATTTACCTTCCTGACTCTAGAATAGTGGTGGTGTCCCGAGATATTAAGGTTGATGAGAAAGGAGTTTGGAACTGGGAAAAGGGTAGAGCTGATGTAGATACACAACCTCAACTGAGTGAGGTTCAACCTGATCAAATTGAAGAAGATTCAGGGGAGGAATCGAAGAAGTTGCTGTTAGGGGAACCAGAACACTTGCTGATGTGTATGACAGGTGCAACTTAGCACAAATGTAACCTACAAGTTATTTAGAGGCTGCACAATCAGAATCCTGGAGGAGTGCCATAAAGGAGGAGCTTGCCATGATAGAAAAAAACCAAACCTGGAAGCTGGTGGATAGACCAGAAAACAGAAAAGTTATTCAGGTGAAATGGATTTTCAGAAAAAGGCTGAATCCGAATGGGTCAATTCTAAAGCATAAGGCCAGGCTTGTAGTTAAGGGATTTGCTCAGCAGTATGGAGTGGATTTCCTGGAGACATTTGCTCTTGTTGCACGGCATGACACCATTAGGCTGCTACTTGCAGTGGCTGCTCAATTCTCCTGGAAAGTGTACCAAATGGATGTAAAATCCGCCTTCTTGAATGGCTGATTGAATAAGGAAATCTACATTGAACGACCTGAAGGGTATGTGATCCAAGGAGAAGAGGGAAGGTGTATTTGCTTAGGAAGGCCTTGTATGGCCTAAAACAGGCTCCAAGGGACTGGTACAGCAGGATTAATGACCACCTGCTGAACTTGGATTTTGTTAGGAGTCCAAATGAACACACTCTATACATTAGAGAAGCTGAAGATGACTTGATGATCATTTCTTTGTATGTGGATGATCTTCTAGTAATTGGGAGCAATCAAACTCAAGTGGATGAATTCAAGAAATCCATGCAAAGTGAGTTTGAAATGACTGACTTGGGTGGAATGTCTTACTTTCCTTGAATGGAGATTGATCAACAAGTAGATGGGATCTTTGTGAATCAAAAAGGTTTGCAAGTGAAGTTTTGAAAAAACTCTGCATGGAAAACTGCAAACCAGTAAATTTGCCTTTGGTTCCAAACTTAAAGCTGTCAAAGGATGAGGATGGTGAGAAGATTGATAAAGGATTGTACAGGAGTTTAATAGGGTGTCTGCTGTATTTGACAACAACCAGGCCAGATTTGATGTATGCAACGAGTTTCTATCCAGGTTTATGAGTAATCCAACTGAAACACACTTCAAAAAAGCAAAAAGGGTGCTGAGGTATGTAAAAGGAAGTACTGATTATGGGGTGTGGTTCAAGAGATCAGAAGACTTCAGTTTAGTTGGTTATTCGGATAGCGATTGGGCTGGTTCGACGGATGATATGAGGAGCACTTCAGGATTTGCATTTTTCCTGAATCATGGTGCTATCTGCTGGCTTTCCAGGAAGTAGGAAACTGTGGCTCAATCCACAGCTGAAGCAGAGTATACATCCGCTGCTGCAGCTGTGAATCAAGCCATTTGGTTGAGAAAAATCCTTGATGATTTAAAGCTGAAACAGAACAAAGCTACTGCCATCATGTGTGACAATCAATCTGCAGTAGCTATGGCCAAGAATCCTGGGCAACATGGACGCACAAAGCATATAAAAATAAAGTTCCATGCAGTGAGAGAGGCTGAGCAAAATGGTGAAGTGAAACTGATTCATTGCAGAAGTGAATTGCAAGTGGTTGACATTATGACCAAAGTTGTCTCCAAAGCCAAGTTTGAAGAATTCAGATTCAGACTTGGTGTTTCCAGCCAACCATCAAGGAGGAGTGTTGAATGTTGATGCATGGCTGGAAATGCAGCAGTTTATTTAAAGTTTTTGAATGTGTGTTGGCGGCAAAGTTTGAACTGAAATCTGCCAGGGGTGTATTTGATATGCTGCATGTTTTGCTTATTTTGTAAAAGTGTGATACGCATTCCAGATTGTAAAGGATGTTTTGATGCAGCAGTTGGTAGTTGATATAAGTGTGTGGCTTTAGATTAATTTAAGTTATTATATGTCTGCAAAGTAGGTATAAGTCAGTGTTAAACTTTGCTTTATTAGCTGTAATGTAAACATTTTTCGTAATGCAGAAAAACACAACTTGATTCATTCAGTTTCAGCTCTCTTTCTTTTCTTTGTTAAACTCCAATGCATAAAAAACAACAAAGGTAACAGAGGAAAAACCTAATCTTGATTTGCGTGCTGAAGAAACCACTCAGACCTCGCAAAAACCTAATTTGAATGATCAAGAATTGAAAGGTGAAGGGAGTGTGTTGATGCTTGATTTTGGACGCCAACGACTCGCACGTAGGAAATGCTAAGCGGACTTAGGAATCACACGTGATAGATTCATGAGATTTGAATATGGAGCTGAGATTATATATGTTGCAGAAAATATAAATAAAAGATTAGCAAAAGGGGTTTTTATAGTGGTTCGGATGCTCAACAAGCGACTCCTACATCCACTGTTATTTTATTGCTCTCTGACTATTTCTATGATTTTGCCCTTAAGGCATACAAAGAAGAAGAAATACAGTGTTTACAGAGAGAGAATGAAATGAAGCTCAAATCTCAGCCCAGCCTCCTTTTTCGGGAAGAGGAATGCCCATTTATACACCTAAACACTCAATGTAATGAGTGTTTTGCAATTTGCCTTGACACATGGAAGGCTCTCATCCATTCATCTCTTTGAAATGAGATAAAATTGGTAAGAATATCTTTGGAGATATGGGCTTGGCAGTTGGTACAAAGAGATATTAATTGTGCTGACATAGGCTTGACTTTTGAGGCATAACAGAAGCCCCCCAGTTTTTGAAGTGCGTAATCACGCTTCAGAAACTAAAGTCTTTGATCTAAATGGCTGCAATCTCGCAAGAGCTCGAAATCAGTAGGAAAACGACCACGGGTAGGAGCTCGATCTAAAATCAGTTAAGAAAACAAACTGAAATCTGGTAGGAGCTCGACCTGAAATCTGTTAGGAAAACGACATGAAATCTGTTAGGAAAACGACCTGAAATCTGTTAGGAGCTCGACCTGAACGAGCACGATCTAAGCACATAACGAGCACGACTTGTGCTCGACCTGAACGAGCACGACCTGAGCTCGACCTGAACGCATATAACGAGCACAACCTGGGCTCGACATAAGCACGACATGAGCTCGACCTGAACGAGCACGACCTGTACTCAACCTGAATGAGCACGACCTAGGCTCGACCTGACCACATAACGAGTACGACCTGGGCACATAACGAGCATGACCTAGGCTCGATCATAACGAGCACGACTTAAGCTCGACTTGAGCACAAAACGAGTACGACCTGTGCTTGACTTAAGCACATAACGAGCATGACCTGTGCTCGACCTAAACGAGTACGACCTACGCTCGACTTAAGCACATAACGAGCACGACTTGAAAAGTCAAAACGAGCTCAATTAGCAAAACGACCTCAACTTAAGAGATCAAAATGACCTCAACCTGAGAGATCAAAACGAACTTAATGAACAAAACGACCTCGACCTGAGAGGTCAAAATGAACTCAATTGTCAAAACAAACTCAATGAGCAAAACGACCTCAATCTTAGGGGTCAAAACGAGCTCGACCTGAAAAGGTCATAACGAGCTCGACCTGAAAGATCAAGAGATCAGCGATCCCAGCGTGTAACCAGCGATCCGAACACGTGATTTCAAGCTAAAAATCAGCGATCTGAAGCCGAGGATCAGGACGGCACGGGCAGCTGCGACCGCGATCCGCCAGCGACGGAGAACTCGATGCGTGATCTGCGATCTGGCCACGCGATTGGAGAATTTTGATGCGCGATCGAAGAATTCTAACGAGTGCGATCTACGATCTGGCCACGCGATCGGAGAACTCTGACGCGTGCAATCTGCCACGCGATTGGAGAATTCTAACGTGTGCGATTAGCGATTTGGCCACACGATTGGAGAATTCTGACGCAGGTTTGAGATCTGAGCACGCCGTCAAGGAACTTGGATGCAGGCTTGAGAATCGGACCTGCATGGGCCACCAAACTGTTGACACTTGATTTTGGACGCCAACGACTCCCACGTGGGAAACGCTAAGCGGACTTAGGAATCACACGTGATGGATCCATGAGATTTGAATATGGAGCTGAGATTATATTTGTTGCAGAAAACATAAATAAAAGATTGGCAAGAGGGGTTTTTATAGTGGTTCGGTTGCTCAACAAGCGACTCCTACATCTACTGTTATTTTATTACTCTCTGATTATTTCTATGATTTTGCCCGTAAGGCATACAAAGAAGAAGAAATACAGTGTTTACAGAGAGAGAATGAAATGAAGCTCAAATCTCAGCCCAACCTCCTTTTTCGGGAAGAGGAGTGCCCATTTATACACCTAAACACTCAATGTAATGAGTGTTTTGCAAGTTGCCTTGACACATGGAAGGCTCTCATCTATTCATCTCTTTGAAATGAGATAAAATTGGTAAGAATATCTTTGGAGATATGGGCTTGGCAGTTGGTACAAAGAGACATTAATTGTACTGACATAAGCTTGACTTTTGATGCATAACAAAGTGAAAAGAGGAAGAGGGATGAGGTGGAGAGAGAATACCAGGAGAAAAAGTACGGGGCGAAAACTGAAGAAGAAGTACAGAAGGTGGTGGTGGGAGAGAGGAGAAACAAAGCAGAGATGAGACAGAGGATATGTTGGCGACTTCGAAAGACGAAGGTTTCGATGATGAGAATAAGCTCTTGAGGACTGTTTTTGTTGGGAATTTGCCTTTGAAGGTCAAGAAGAAGTTGCTTTTGAAGGAGTTTAGTAAATTTGGGGAAGTTGAGTCGTTCTGGCTTTGTGATGGAAGATTTAGAATGCTTTGTGCTGTGTTTTCACTGTTTTGGCTAAGGATGTGCTTTTGTTGCTTGTTTGGTTAGACTAAAACCCCAAGGAAGGGAACTTTCCATCCACTGTCAGTGTTCTAACCAGAAGTTAAGTCGGCGATGAAAGCTGTACTGCTAAGAACCACATCCGTGCGGGTCCAAACTCCAGTCCGATCCAGTTCACTAACTTCACTCAAAGTCCCTATTTCACGTCAAGACTCTAGCTCCGGAGTTTTCTCCGGTGAAAGACAAACGGTGAGTTCTCCTCGAGTTTCGCTGAATTTGGAGATGAATAACAAGAGAATCAGCGGAATCCGACGAGCTCTGTCGCAAACCGACGTCGCCAGATCGGACGTTCCCACGAAGATGAGCGGAGGCGGAACTCGGTTCACATCGTCGAGAATTCCCGAGGAGGATGTTAACGGAGTTGGAAATGATAGTGTAGATTACTCTGGAAACTAGCCGAACAACGGCGGTAACAACGGCGGTGATAAGAGAAAAATGGGCGATCATTATCGCGAGTTAGTGAAGTCAAACCCTACGGATTCTCTGATTCTTCGAAACTACGGAAAGTTCTTGCATGAGGTAAGTAGTTATAAGATCATTTTTTATGATGAATGATTTTTGTTGCTTGTTGATGAAGCAATTGATATTGATGATGAATTTTGGTTGGTTTATGAAGGTGGAGAAGGATACAGTGAGAGCAGAGGAATATTACGGAAGAGCAATATTGGCAAATCCTGGTGACGGCGAGGTTCTTTGTTTGTATGGAAACTTGATTTGGATGACACAGAGAGACGGGGATAGAGCCAAGGCTTATTTTGATCAAGCGATCCATGTTTCTCCCAACGATTCGTAAGTTCTCTCCCTCTATATAAATTTTATGTTAATTTTGTGTGATTAATTAAGTAAAGTAATTAATGGGATTTGTTTATGTGGGAATCAGAGGCGGAGGAGGAGGACGAAGAGGAGGAAGGAATCAATAACAAAGCTCAAATGTCAGCGCCATTGGTTGCAGCTTTTTAATCATACTGGATACGTTTATGAAATTATCAAATATTGTAATACTAATTAAAGGTGCCAACTTTGATAACAGGAGGAATAATAATAATATGTTATAATTTGTTATGTGCACCTGACAAACTATAAGAAGATTGAAGAGATATATAGAGAAAGAGTGCATATCAGCGGATAAATTATTTGTATTATATTTTCCAAAATACGTAGATAAGAAAGAGTGCTTGGAAACTTCAAATTTCTGAAAGCTGCTCTGAAATTACTTGTTAATCTAATCATATATTATTCTTATGATTTGAATATTCATACAAACTTAAACATTAAGGAAACAACTAACATTTTATTTTTAGACTATTATTATATATGAGAATCTTTGCATCGTGAAGTCTCATGCACTTGCAACAACACCTTTCATGGTTTCTTTGGAACCAATCAAAGTCTTTTTGGTAGTCTTAAATAGTTTGCTTATTGTCTCCTTTGCGCCATTACTACTTATTCTTCCGGCCACAGTCTTGCCCTTTTCTTCTGATTTGGGTTTATCAGCGCTGGACATGGACTTCCTTCTCGCCCCAATTACAGGAGACTTGGGACGTGTTGCTTGGATCTGAAAGCATCAGTTGGTAATGTCAAACTCAAACGTTTTAACGTACATATATAAAACATTAAAATAGATAACCTAAAGCTGAAGAGCTGACCTTATTTATTTCAGGTTTTGATGGAGGATTTCTTCGATGATAGAAGCTTGGCAATGGAGACGCTTTGAATGTGGAGCTTTTCTGAAGTTTATTGTCTTTGTCCAATTCATCTCCTTGCCGGTTCTGTAATTAGCAACAGATAATTAAAAACATTTAAGGAAAGAAGAAGCTAGATTTACCTATATAGAGAATTTAACATATTTATATGTATATATACCTTGGCAGTGACTCGTAAGAATCTGCTTTCAATTTCCTTTTTAGCTTCACTCTTATGGTTATTTTTCAAACCACTCTGTTATTTGGAGACCCCATCATCCCAACAAACAAAATGTTAGTCTTCATATACATTAATCATATATATACGAGGGATGAAAGTATTTTTCCAAATCGATCCTGTCAGGTAGGTGATCCAACTCACCTCCATTTTCTTATGGTCACCATGTTGGTCCGTCGTCGTGACTTTGATCTTGGAATTTGTTTTAGCAGTAATATTGGTAGAATTTGCATGTTTTGCCTTTGAGGTTTCTCCAAATCCAGGACCTGACAAGGATCGAGTCCTGTAGATGTAAAAATCTTTTAAATCTACTCATAAAATCCTGTGAAATAAAATATAATATAACAGGAAGCATGAATGTAGAGAACTGACTTGTGGCTTAAACTAACAAATTTGGTAAGTTTAGGACGTTGCAAATCCTTGGAGTCCACTGAGCCTCGTCTTTCTTTAGGCATTGATTTTGTTTCAGTCAATGAAGAAAAATCCACTGAAGCTAGTCTTTCTCTAGACAGTATTCTTTTCTCAGTTGCCAAAGAAAATGGCTGAGGCACTGTAACCTTTGACTTGAGATTCGATAATTTTGAACCTTGATTCAATTTCTTTGCTCGGTCCTTTTGGTTTCCTTCAACTCTTCCAGCAGCTTGCTGTGCCGCATTATTGTTATGTACAAGAACAATTTTCTCATCTTCATCGACTTTCAGATGATCAAGCTCTTCCTTTTCAGCTGCCTCCTGCTGCTTGTTGGTGGGGTGGTTTTCGTTTTGCTCTTCAAGAACAATTTGTTTAATTTCTTCTTTCTGCTGAATCTCTTCCATAATCTCTACCTAATTTTTAAACAAAAGGGAAAAAATTAAGGAGAATATCGACTCAACACTACATATAATAAGAATAAGAGATGAAACTCACCTTTAATTAGGGAATCCTAGTTTGGCTCTTCCTTTCTTTCTTCTTCTTAATGAATGCAAATCTATGGCACTGAATTTGATACTAAACAGTATTTATGGTAAGGATGGCAGTCAACTAGTGATGAAAGCATGCAGCATTTAGTACTAAATCACTCTATTTAATAAGGAAGAGGTCCAACAATCGGTGCAAATGGCTGCCTGCAGGCAATATATCCACAATTTTCTTAATCATGGAAAGCAGCATATTGGCCTTGCCTGCATGGCTGCATCCAAAATTTTTATCGTAGTATATGTGTCTTGATTTGTTGGAAGCCGGCAATTACTTATTCATAATCAAAAATTTTATGTTAAAATGAATTTAATTTATAATTTTATTCATATAGATGCTCATCCGATGGTTCCTGCTTGATCCATGCTTATACATCAATCTCTCTATTTTTATATGAGAGTGAGAGATTGGAGTTTTAAGCTGGTATCTTTTTCTAAATTTTAACTCACAAAGGGGATTTTTTAGGGTTCTTCTACTTAATTTACAGATGAAACAAACAAATCAGCACACAATTAGTCAGATTTGTTTGATCGTGCATCATTCTAGCGTTGATGATGACAACGATCGTGGCTAACGATGGTTGTTGGTGAGCTATTGTTGCTTGGATGGGTGATAGTGTTTTTTTTTTAATTTATAAACTTTTCTTTAAAAAATATAATTGTTAAATATTTTAATTAGAATAAAATAAATTTAGATTTTCAATTGGCTAGTTAATAATAAAACAAACACTTTTTTCACTTCTTTTAAGGCAGGACAGTAAAATAGAATACTGTTAAAAAAGTTAAACAAAGGGGAGTACTATCAGAAATCCAGTCCAATTTAGTCTGACCCAATTCTATCCCAATCCAAAAGATATTCCAATCCAATCCCGTCTACCAAGCAAACCCTTAATTTCTAAGCAGTTTATGGCACGCGTGGCCGCACCGAAACGAGAAATTGTTTACGGGCCTTGTTTTTGGCCAATTTAGCTTGAAGAGGTGTCTAACCCGATCCGATTCTTTTATATGCCTGTTTACCTACCAAAACTGAAAAGTGAAAACTGTCTTAGGGTTTCGATTTAATTCTCTTTTAACAAAATTTCTGAGTTTCCGTTATTCAAAGGGGGAAGTTATTAAAAAGACATTTGAAGTTTACATTTAATTAAAAGGCTATCAAGTTTTGAAATGTTAACTAAATAGCCATATTATTGATTAAGGGTAATTAGTGCTTAATTAGGATTAATGTAATCTTTTCAAAATTATCTATATTTCCACAAATCCGAAATTGTTGCAAATAAACCCAAAAACCCTTCTTCTTCCTCCCGCCATTAACGCATCTCTACCGCATCTTCTTCTTCTTCTTGGCGTCGCAACATCTTCTTCTTCCTCTGCATCTTCTTCTTCTTCCTCCTTCCTGTACATCTTCTTCTTCCTCATTCCTCTACATCTTCTTCTTCCGCATCTCTACCGCCATTAACACTTTCTTCTTCCTCCACCATTAACATCTTCTCCGGCAAAGATCCCCCTCCTCCTCCTCCTCCTGACATTTTTCGCCTAAGTATGTGTATCTCCTTTTTACATTTTATATTTAGATTTACAAAGATTTAATAATGGATGGGGTTTGGGTTATGATTTTAATTTAGTTGTTTAGGTTGTTGGGTTGTGTTTGATGTAATGTAGGTTGAAAGGAGTGAAATTTGTTGAAAATTTGTTCTGGGTATTTATTTTCTAGGTATGATGGATCGATTGTAGGTGGAGATGACTGAAAATGTGTTCTGGGCACGATGGATCGCTTAAGCGATCCTGTATCGCTTAAGCGATCCGTAGGTCCGGTAATGCACAGATAGATCGCTTAAGCGATCGTATGTGGCATAAGATCGCTTAAGCGATCCGGTTAAAGTCTCGCTTGTATGGGAGCAGATCTCTTGCGATCAAGAAATGGCATAAGATCGCTTAAGCGATCAAGGTTATTTATACCTAATCGCTTAAGAGATCGTGTATCGCTTAAGCGATCCAGTATAAATAACCATGATCGTTCAAGCGATACATCAGACCAAATATGCGAATGTGCAGATTCTTTTTAAACTATTTGAACCCTTAGTACAGCATTTAAGAATATTGTTTTTCTTGCATTACAGGTAGTTGGCTATTATTATACATGGGAAAAATTGTTTTGGGTGTTGAATATTTTGGTGAGTGGGTGGAGGAAGAAAGTAGGTGGAAGTGGATTGGGAAGAGCAAAGAAGTTACACCAATTGCTGTGAGCACAGAGGTTAGTTTTGATGAGTTGATTGATGAAATAATTAGAAGAGGTAATTTGAGTTGCTCGCGTAGTGATATAGTTGTGAAGTATGTTTTAAGCGAGCTCCCTGAAAATTATAAGGTACCTCCTGCTGTATTAAAGTCGGATGAAAGTGTGAACTTATTTATGATTGATATGGCCGATAGTGGTTCGAGGCCGATTTTAAGGGTTTCTTATGTAGAAAAACCGTTGGAAGTTGGTTCCAAGGAAGGGGATAACGAGGATGTAGGCGGAGATTTGCCTGGTTGTAATTTGAACTACGAGGCCATTGATTTGTTAGCTGAAAAATCAAGAGTAGACTTACAACCTGAGGAGGACACATAAGAGGTTGGTGATCCCCCAGTAATGAAAATGTTCGAGGAGGAGGACCCCAGATGTTCCCTACGTATGTGATTCCTTTAAATACAGAGCGACGAGAGGAAGAGAACACTATGGTCAGCTTAGCATGTTCAAAGGGGGCGGGGCAATTGGAGGCAGAGTGGATCACTAGTGGTAGCAGATCACATGTCTTTACTGGATGGATCGGACTTGCGCATAGGGTATTTATTTGACAACAAAGAGGAAGTGGTGAGGAAGCAAAAACTTGTTGCTGTGAAAGGTAATTTTGAGTTCATCACCAAAAAGTCAAATTCATTGGCTGTGACGGTTGCATGTCGTGACCGAAACTGCAAGTGGCGGGTTTATTGTAGAAGGTTGGCGGAGTCGGAAAAGTTTATTCTTAGCACATATACCCGTGAGCACACATGTGGTTTGGGACATATTTCAGGTGAGCATCGACAAGCGTCCGCTGATGTTATTGGACAATTTGTCAAAAGTCGGTTCGTCGAAGGGAAAGGTCCATCTCCTAAAGACATTCAGAGACTTGTGCGCACAGAGTTGGGATGTGCTGTTAGTTACTGGAAATGCTGGAAAGGTAGACAACATGCACAAGATTTTGTGAGGGGCACGCCGGAGCACGGGTACGCAGATTAGAAGCGCTGCTTATATGCTTGAGTTGACAAACCAAGGTAGCAAGACGGCTTTGAAGTGGGACAGGAATATGATGTTTAAATATTTTTTTGTTGCTTATGGTGCTGCTATAAGGGGTTTTGTAAACATGAGAAAGGTGTTGGCTGTTGATGGTTGCTTTCTAACGGGAAAGTATGGAGGTACATTGTTGGTGGCCACTGCACAGAGTGAGAATCACACATATCCTATTGCATGGTGTGTGGTTGACTCTGAGAATGACGAGTCGTGGACTTGGTTTTTTCAGCAGTTACGTACGATAGTGCCTGACAGTGACGAGTTGTGCATAATATCCGATAGGCACAACTCAATAAAGAAGGGGATTGCCACTATTTACCGTCAAGCACATCACGGATTCTGTATGAGGCACCTTGGTGAGAACATAAAACAAAAGTTTAAGTGTGCTGGCCTCCTTCAGACATACTACATGGCAGCAAAAGCTTATCGGGTTGATGAGTTCGAGGAACACTTCCAAAGAAATCCGAATCAAGGATGTTAGAGTTGCTAAGTATCTTGAGCATGATGTTGGTTTCGAGAGATGGAGTAGAGCTTACTTTCCTGGAAGAAGGTTTGATGCCATGACCACGAACATAGCTGAGTCCATAAATTCGAAGTTGTTAATAGAAAGAGAGTTTCCAATAGTTGCACATTTTGATGCAATCCAAAGGACACTGTCGCGGTGGTTCCATGAGCGTATGGAGTCGATAATTTTACTACAACCCTTGTTCCGCAGCTGAAAAAATATTGCGAGAACATATGGAACTGTCAAAATGCACTGTTTGCCTATCCTCTTAATGCTCAAGAGTTTACTGTGCGCGGCTATGGTCCGGATGCCCTAGTTAACCTTGTTACAAAAACTTGCAGCTGTAAAGTGCTTGACATTCAACATTTACCTTGTCCTCATGCACTAGCAGCACTGAAACACCAACGGAAGCCGGATTTTGGTTCAAGAATTTACATGGAACTTTGCTCCCCTTTCTATATGACAGATCACTACATGCTAGCATATTCGAAACGATATATCCGGTGCCTCCGTAAGAGCAGGGTAGTGCCGAGGTGGTGACATTATCCTCCACCGCCATTGAAGAAGACACCAAAGGGGAGAAAAAGGGTTAAGCGTATTCCATCAGCCTTTGAGGTTCCCCGGAAGATGAATAAGTGCTCAATTTGCAAGCAACCTGGTCACAAGAGAAGCAAGCTTGCAAGTAATTAGGGTCGATTCAAGAAGGATGAAATTATTGATGTTTTAAATTTTATTGTTACCTTTAATAAAATATCCTTTATATTGTGTATTCTTATTACATGGTCTAAATATTTGTTGGTGATTTTAGTTTGGAATTAGGCTGTCAAATTGAGGAAAAAGTATGGAATTAATACGTGTTGGTAATTTTAGTTTCTCAAAATTCAGGATAAAAGATGCAAATGTATATATTGCCCACGATCGCTTAAGCGACTAAGTGTATCGCTTGTGCGACAAAGCAGGGGCCAGTAGACGGATCGCTTGAAGCGATAAAGCGGATCGCTTAGCGCATCGCGCACCTGATCGATTGATTCTGCCATGTGTGCATGATCGCTAAGCGATCTACAACGCTAATCGACCTGGGGAAAAAGGTAATATTCGCTAAGCGATATCATCGATCGCTTAAGCGATCATGGACCCTCGCATTTGCTTCTCGCCTAATCGCATGATCGCTAAGCGATCCATTGTATCGCTTAACCGATTCTTCTGTAAATGGTTTTAAAATTTAACAGATACACCCCCACCTACCCACGGTGATAGATTCTTGCCACCGGAGCCGGAATCTGACCGGGAAAGGGCGTTTCGATGCACAGTGGTCGGATCTGGCCGATAGGGCCTCTATATGGCCTGTTCCGGCCAGATCGACCACGGATGTGGCCGGAAAAGGGCCCACGATCCGTCAAAGTCGGACATTTCATTGAAATCCATGACGGGAAGATGTGGCCTTTTCCGGCCACATCGACGGTGGATATGGCCGGAAAAGGTCACAAATGGCCACCACGCCATTTCCTATTGCTTCGCTAGTCATGCAGCTTAATCTGGGAAGTTGGGTGGGTGGGGGTGTTTTTGTTAATTTTTGAACTTTTTGTTGGTATTAATGAAATTAATTCACTTAATGGGTCGAAAATTAATTAAAAATATACTGATATTTCCTAAATAATTAAGCAAACAAATATAAAAATATACTGAACTGACGTGTAAAAGAACTATATGTTTGATATAAATGTAATAACGGAACAAGTGCTCTGAACGAATCGTAAAACCTTATAGGTTTCATACTGACGTGTAAAGGAACTATATGTTTGATATAAATGTAATAACCGAACAAGTGCTCTGAACGAATCGTAAACCCTTATAGGTTTCATACTGACGTGTAAAGGAACTATATGTTTGATATAAATGTAATAACCGAACAAGTGCTCTGAACGAATCGTAAACCCTTATAGGTTTCATACTGACGTGTAAAGGAACTATATGTTTGATATAAATGTAATAACGGAACAAGTGCTCTGAACGAATCGTAAAACCTTATAGGTTTCATACTGACGTGTAAAGGAACTATATGTTTGATATAAATGTAATAACCGAACAAGTGCTCTGAACGAATCGTAAAACCTTATAGGTTTCATACTGACGTGTAAAGGAACTATATGTTTGATATAAATGTAATAACGGAACAAGTGCTCTGAATGAATCGTAAACCCTTATAGGTTTCATACTGACGTGTAAAGGAACTATATGTTTGATATAAATGTAATAACCGAACAAGTGCTCTGAACGAATCGTAAACCCTTATAGGTTTCATACTGATGTGTAAAGGAACTATATGTTTGATATAAATGTAATAACCGAACAAGTGCTCTGAACGAATCGTAAACCCTTATAGGTTTCATACTGACGTGTAAAGGAACTATATGTTTGATATAAATGTAATAACCGAACAAGTGCTCTGAACGAATCGTAAACCCTTATAGGTTTCATACTGACGTGTAAAGGAACTATATGTTTGATATAAATGTAATAACCGAACAAGTGCTCTGAACGAATCGTAAACCCTTATAGGTTTCATACTGACGTGTAAAGGAACTATATGTTTGATATAAATGTAATAACCGAACAAGTGCTCTGAACGAATCGCTTAAGCGACCAACCATATCGCTTAAGCGATTATTAATAAAAGACCCATGATCGCTTAAGCGATCTATGATCGCTTAAGAGATCTTTTCCGAGGCAGAATGACATCTGCCCAGACTGTGATCGCTTAAGCGATCTTTCCTATCGCTTAAGCGATTATTAATAAAAGACCCATGATCGCTTAAGCGATTTATGATCACTTAAGCGATCTTTTCCGGAGGCGCAATTACATCTCGCCGGACTATGATCGCTTGGATCTTTCCTATCGCTTAAGCGATAATTAATAAAAGATCAGTTATCGCTTAAGCGATTTATGATCGCTTAAGCGATCTTTTGGCGAATGACATCGACGCCTGCACTGTGATCGCAAGCGATCTTTCCTATCGCTTGCGATAATTACTAAATCCCATGACGCTTGTGTTTATAATCGCTTAAGCGATTTACATCTCGCATCTGATCGCCTTGCATCATGATCGCTTGCGACCTCTCGTATCGCTTAAGCGATTATGACTAAAAGACACATGATCTTATATGGACAAACCATGCATAGTAAATTGAAACTGCTGATGAATTATCTTATATGGACAAACAAAAATATATCCCAAATATCAGATCCAATTCTTTACAATGATCACACCATACATAGTAAATTAGTTTTTTATGCCAAACAGTTTAGAATCCACAGTGAATGGTATCGTGAGTCCATGCTTGAAAATATGCCCACGACATCATTCTTCCCGATGCTTTCTGGCTCTGCACTAGCATCCAACAAATTCAAGATGATATCTACAATGCGGCTAATATGGTGCCTCGGTTGACTTTCTGTGGAGATTGACCATTCCATCTTAGTGACCTGCAGTGTAAAACACCATAATATGAGAAAGGCATGAATTAGAAAATAGCCAAGCCAATGAGAACAAATTAAATAAGCAGTTCTGAAGTACACATCAAAACACCATTGAAAATGAACATGTATATACACCCTTATTGATAATTATAACAGGTATCACATAAACTCAACTCAAAAAAACCCAAGTATGAACATCAACATCACATAAACTCAAAACGGATCCATCTCGCCCATGGAAGCGCAATGACACCAGCTCCCGACATTCTGTCATTGTTTCGTCATTCAAGCTGTCCATCGGGCTGTTGGTCATGTCGAACTGAATAAATTTCAGGGCATATGCCCCACATTTAGCGCTACAATAGGAAGAAGACATTAGCATTATAATAAACTTATAGAATAATTGTATTATGTAAGTTAGTTTTAAACAAAATTTACCTTGACTCATTTATTGGGCGGTGCAGAGCGCCGAATTCGCCACTTTCCTGGCCTTAGTACCTGATCACCCAATCGCCCAAACATCCCGCTGTCACGCAATGACCGCGGGAACAACCTCGGGACAAGGCTCCAACTCGACCTCCAACCGCTTGTCTCGACAAATGGTTGGGTTGCGATCAAGGATCTTCGACACCCCTCCTCTAGATGCGCAGCGACTGCTATCCAGTGCATCTGTTTGACGAGGATGATGCAGTACACTCTTTTAACAAAGGCCCAACCGTGGCCATATTTGGGCCGATCCCCCCTTACGTACTGCATAATCCTATCATCAAACCGAAATCATCGAGGGATGCAATCCGACTGATGCACCAATCGTTTCGCCGGTCCTTTTGCTACACCACTAGCAACGGCATTTTTAATTAAAGATCGATATGCCGAAACAAGCGTTTGCCCAAACGCCACATCGGTGATAGCACAGTTAGGATACAACAGCTCACCATCACTAGTCTGTCGTAGCCTCATCAGTGCCAATATCTCATCGATGTGCTACATCAAATAAAAACAACAAGATCAGTATGGAAAACACAGGAAAAAATAAGGAAAATTAAGTGAACATAACTCACCGAGTCCTCAAGCCACGTCCCCATCGTCAACAACTTCTGAAACCATTCCCGGGGATAATCCCCTGTCTTACACTTTATATGGCCATCAATTCCCGATCCATTGTAATAGGCATAAAAGAGTTTTTTCCTTTCCTCTATTGGCCTATACAAATTGACATTTGAGTCCAATTTCCCTTCCCCACTTCCTCCCCCTTCCTCCAATTTTACATCCCCGCTTCCTTCGCCTCCCAACTCCCCTTCCTCCATTATCACCGCCCCACTTCCGCCACCAACCTCCTCAACCTCTTCCCTTTCTGGTTGTTCCTCCATTTGTTTCTTCATTTTCTTCTTCTTTACCTGTGTCACTACCATGTAAGGCGATTTCACAAACTTGCTCTTTCGGCTCTCTCTTTTCAAGCCAGTTTGCACTTCAACCGCCTTTAATTCTCCACCAACTTCCTCCTCCATTGTACCAACTTCGCCCTCCATTCTAGCTACTTTCCCTCCCACCTTATCCACTTTCTTCTCCACCCTTTTCATTGTTTCTTCCATCTCGCTCAAGTATCCCAGCTTGTAAAACTCTCAAACAGGCCGTTGATGAGGTCAACAACCTCATTCTCCCTACGCCGATGTCTCGGCAAGCGGTACTTGTTGTACCTTGGGCTTTGCCGAGGCATACGAACCTCTTCCTCCCTCTTCTCCTCCTCATCCTCGGCCCCCGAGCTTCATTATCCTCAGCATCAACGACATTGTCAAGTAATGGCCCTGCAACTGCCATCACATGCGTGACCCCTTTTAGGTCCCGCATCAGGCGGTCTATCTGTTCATCCCTTTCATCCTCCATTGCTTTGAAAGATGTGACATAGTCCTCTTCCGCTTCATCCTCAATAGGGGTCAAAAAGGGACGGACGACTCCGCAATAAGAAAAAAAATCAATCGATTGAAGCAAAATAAAAAAGCAATCGCATATTCAAAAGCTTAATCCTTCAATCTTACCCCACCGCTTGAATCTCAATCTCTAATTGGCCATAATCCCAATGGTTACACTCTCGACATGCCACCGCAACATCCTAGGAAATTGCCGTTGCACATTCACATTGTTGCTCCTCCCCCGCCTTAGCGAAGACAGGGGATGGCCTCGTACATCCAAGCCTACATTGTAAAAAAACAGTCCATGTCATTATTCAAACACACATATTATAAAAAAATATAACATAGAGCTATTAATATTTACCCGCATTGCCCATGGGAAGCCAAACAAATTATACGTGCTTGGTTTAGCCTTCCCGCCCCATTCGGCATGCTTTAACGCCATGTCTGGTTTTTTCAGGCTCTTGATGGTTCGCTCAAATGATATCCGTCCCCACGGATAAGAATTAAAGAACTCCAAGTCGCTTACAAACAAAGAACCAATCTTTCTCAATAGCTTTTGTTGAGTCACCACCAATAAGATAGAATGTAAAAACAATATCAAGCACACTTTTATCTTCTCGCATCACTAAACCGAACTGTAGATAGCCTCTTCTCTAAAACTTTTCCCTTGTAATAGACTTTGCCCCTTTCAAAACCTTCTTACAAAAGTTTATGGCTCCCGCACTCTTCCTTCTCATCGCGCCTCCGCCTTAGTTGGCACTTTCCCGCATCCTAAGCCCGTCACCAACGCATACTCCGTCATACCAAACCGTAGTGGCTTTCCCTCCACCACGAACCACATTTCATTTTTTTTCTTGCATTTTACTGAGTGCATCAACATGTAATGCACTCCCTGCCCCCAAAATGACTTTTTCCACTTTTTTCCAATTCTTAAAAACTGACCGAAACAAGTGTCACCAAAATCTCTTTTACCATGCCTCATTCTAGCTAAAATGGCCCTTATTCTGTCAAAAACCTCCCAGCTCGACCTCACCGTCACCCTTGCAGGGAAGTAGGGTACCTTCTCACTTATAGGCTCCAACTCGTACTCTCTACAGCTTACGGTCCGCACAATCTGCACAATCGATATAAATAAAATGTCATCAACAAAAATAAACCAAAACCACTGTAGTCGCTTAAGCGATCATGGCTCGCTTAAGAGATCTTTATTGTCTCATGCAAGATCGCTTAAGCGATTTTAAATCGCTTAAGCGACCAAAAGTTAACTGAGAATCTCTTAATCTGTGATTCGGCCCAGACCTAAGATCGCTTAAGCCACCAAGAGTAAACACTCATGATCTCTTAAGCGATCATTGCTGCGATCACGAGTAAAACAGAATAATCGCTTAAGCGATATAAATGATCGCTTAAGCGAAATTACAAACAACATCCCAAACTACGTACCCTATCTTCGCCGGCCTTCTCCTCGTCGCCTGGATCCTCCAGGCGACTCCTCCCTACTGAATTATCGCGAATCCACCTCCCTGGCCTGCATTCTCTCCGAATCCTCCTTCGGCTCAAGTCTCGCCCGACTCCTCGTCTTGACACCCCTTTGCTGGTTCTTCCCTCTGTTCTTGTGTCGCCGGCGTCTCCTCTACGTGTGGACCACCTTCAATGGTCAGATGATCGACCGGAGCAGCCATTGAACTGCTTGCGCCACCGGAATCAAGGATTTGAAGTGGCGTTGGGTTGTCGTCGTCATTGTGAGTGTCAGCCATGGTTTTGGATTGAATTTGGTGTGAAAATTTGTAGTTTGGATTGGAAATATGGGCTGTATAGCCGGAAATCGCGCAGATTCCGTTTATAGTTGAAGAAATCGATCTTAGGGTTCAACAAATCGATCGAAAATCGCGACTATATCGTCGAAAATCGCGACTGTATTCGGTTTAGGGTTCAAGAAATTGATTTAGGGTGCAAATCAATTGGTGTTGGATCGGAAAAAATCGCGTCTCCCTTTCGTTCAAGAAATCGCGTTTTCAACTGATGAATTTCGATTAAGCGACGTGAATAGAGTGTCGGGCTTGTTTTGCGAAATTTCAAATTTTGAAAACTTTCATTATTTCTGATTCAGCCCACATATGTTTTAATCTTTTCATTTTAACCCATTTTACGTGTTTAATTAATCCTAACTATGCCACGTCATCTTCTCTAAATTATAAAATATTCGATGAACAGTTTCAAGGCCATTTTCTTAAATGCATACTTGGGACCGGGCAGCTAAATTTTCTCTTATTCAAATCTGATGATGGGCAAAAATAAACTCGAAGACGACACCGTTCCAGCTCCCTCCTCCATCTTCACAAGCCTATTCGGCGGCGTTACTTACGAAAACCCCGCCGTTTCTTCCATCTTCTCCGACAATAATCCCTTCAAAAGAAAAAACCATGATTCGGAATCAGTGTCTGAGCCCGCCGTAAATCGTAAGAACTCTGACTCTTCGGATTCTAATATTGCTAAGCTGAAGAAAGCTAAGAAGGAAACAGAGGAAAAACCTAATCTTGATTTACGTGTTGAAGAAGCCACTCAGACCCCCCAAAACCCTAATTTGGACGATCAAGAATTGAAAGGCGAAGGTAGTGAAAATAGGAAGAGGAAGAAGAGGAAGAGGGATGAGGTGGAGAGAGAATACGAGGAGAAAAAGTACGGAGCGAAAGCTGAAGAAGAAGTAGAGAAGGTGGTGGTGGGAGAGAAGAGAAAGAAAGCAGAGAATGAGACGGAGGATATGTTGGCGACTTCAAAAGACGAAGGTTTCGATGATGAGAATAAGCTGTTGAGGACTGTTTTTGTTGGGAATTTGCCTTTGAAGGTCAAGAAGAAATTGCTTTTGAAGGAGTTTAGTAAGTTTGGGGAAGTTGAGTCGATAAGGATTCGCTCTGTGCCAATCTTAGATGTGAGTGTAATGTGGTATAATTCAAGTCGTTCTGGTTTTGTGATGGAAGATTTAGAATGCTTTCTGCTTTGTGTTTTCATTGTTTTGTCTAAGGATGTGCTTTTGTTGCTTGTTTGGTTAGACTAAAACACCAAGAAAGGGAGCTATACTACAAAAGAAAATCAATGAAGATGCAGACAGGTATAATGCTATTTGATTAAAATGTCGGTTCGCTTTGTTGTTCAGATTTTCGCAGATGATTTGTTTGATAATTCATGCTTGTATGTGGTGTTCTTCTCCAGTTAAAGTTCTTGTTTATATTTATGTTTTAGTATCATCTATAACTTATTTAATTAGGGTTACTGAGGTTTTTAGGCATGTTTAACTCTCTATGGGCATGATCAGATTCAAAAGATTGTTCATTTATGTCAACACTAAATTTAATGGGATACAGTTTCATTGTATACCTAGGTAGTTTGCTTAACAATGAATTATTTTAAATTTCATCTGGTGATTTTTCCTCCACTCTTTTGATTGACCCCCCGCCAGAACCTAACTCTTTGCTTAAAAGTGGTTAAAAATAAAACCTATTTTCAGTTTTGAAGGTTTGGCTTTTATGCAGTCAGTGGTGTGAATTGTATGTTTTGCTGTGAAATGGTTGTCTCTTCTATTTGTTAATCACCATCTGTTATCATTGTTTATGATGATCATAAATGGTTTTCTAATTTTGATCAAATATCAGATTTCTTAACGATAAATTTCATGTGTTGCAGTGTTCATGCATACATTGTTTTCAAATCAGAACAATCTGCTGAGGGTGCTTTGTCCCATAATATGGCCGTGGTATGTTGCTTTTTCTGAATATTGGCCTTTAATAACATTGAATGCGAATTTTTTAATGTATTGGTTCTGTATGTTTTATGAATGTATGTAGGTTGGAGGAAATCATATTCGTGTGGATAGGGCCTGCCCACCACGCAAGAAGTTGAAGGGGGAGGATGCTCCACTTTATGATAACAAGAGGACTGTATTTGTGGGTAACCTTCCATTCGATGTGAAGGTAAATTTTTCCATGTGCAACATATTTTCCGTGGACTTCCAATGCAGTTTTTGTTGCTTGCATCATTGTAAGCTGGATAATTGTTTCTTTTTCTGCAGGATGAAGAAATTTATCAGCTCTTTTGTGGTCTTAACAATTTGGGATCCAGTGTTGAAGCTGTTCGGGTAATTAGACATCCTCATATGAGAGTGGGGAAGGGTATTGCTTATGTTTTATTTAAAACAAGGGTATGATGAAGTTGTTTGATACTTTTTACTCCCCAGTTATCAATTAATTTACTTCGAAATTTTACTTCTGTCCAACTGTTCTTTTTTTTTTTTTTTTAAACTCAAGATTTTGATATTTTAAGTGTGTTTCTTTTTCTTATGTTATGTTCAGTTTGTTTCCGTTTACAATAGCCATAGAGATTGTGATGCTTTTTAGCAATGCTTTCTCATATATGTGCTTTGTCCACCTTTGTTTTATTTTGTAGTAGACAAAATGTATAATTGGTATTTCATGCCCAACATTCAGATGCTGTTTTACCATACTATGAGAATCGAGGAGGGTCGTATCTATAATTTAGACAACAGTCATGGAGAGCCCTTTTGTATAATTATTCTTGTTTATCCTTGGCATTGGAACTATTTCTGTTGTTTTCAGAATTTGGGGCCTGTGGTTTTTCACTTATTTACGTAAATCCTTGAAGCATGAATCTGTAATATGAGAAGTGCTATGGCCGAAGATAATCTGGGATGCCTTGAATTCTTAGCTTAGGGAAATTTTGGGGAGAACATATACCAGACTGAGTAAGAGAAAACATTGGCATTAGGAGATGAAATTTGGAGCAAACATTTTCTCTTTAGAACAACCGTGGCTGGCTAGCTTAGTTCAATGTACTGTAATTGCATTTAATTACATTGGCAAACAGATTTTTCCTAAGGACCATTCTATTATCTTTTACTTGAAGATTGGGCGGCAAGTTGGTGAGAATTAATTTGACCAATTTAAGGGCAGAATCGGGGTCAATAATGTTACATTACACTAGTGGAACTCTTTGTATCAATGTTTTGTATTATCATAACCTCTAGCAGTTCTTTTGCCGTCATGTAAAAGATGTATATCTATCATTAAACTATCTATATGATCGTTTTACAATATACTAAGTTGTTGTTTTAATTTGCAGGAAGCTGCAAATTTGATTGTTAAGAAGCGTAACTTAAAGCTTCGGGATAGGGAACTGAGGCTTTCTCATGCTGGGCAGAATTCCACCCCATCCAAGAGAAAGAATGTAGCATCTGCAGTTAATCCCTATTCAAAGAAATTTGCAGTGGATTCAAGGAGTCCAGGCAGTGCTGATCAATTGAATTCAAAGGCTACTTTGTCATACCAGGGTTTGCGGGCTAGCAAATCTGGTACACAAAAGAAAGTCCATTTGGGGAGCAGTGGATCAGGTAAGATGATGAAAACAAAAGTTCAGAAAGGGGAGAAGGCAAAAATACATCAAGAGAAAAGACCGGCGGTTGCTCTGAGGAAGGCAAGGGCAAATGCTTCAAAGGATGGTGTTGCTCTGAAACAAGTAGGGACAAAGCGCAAGCTGGACAGCCGGACTCCAGATAGTTCTCAGAGGAAGAAGAAAGCCAAGAGATTTAGGTAGGGTAGGGGCAGATGAAAGATGTTAAAGTGGACATGAGTAAGATACAGGCATTAGCTCTATGCTGAGGATTTTATAATTTACCCAATTATTTGTATCATGGATATGAAAACCTGTATCAGTATGTTAAGATATTTATCAATCGTATGCAAGTGTAATGACAATTATGTTGTCTTTTCAGTTATATCATCATCTAATTCCTTGGTGTCAAGACAACTACTTCTAGCTTACATTGTTTTGGGGAAGTGTACTACTGCTCTGTTACTCTCTGAAGACAATAAATCTTTTTCAAGAAAATCTGTAAGTCTTGGTTTTAAGGACATGAATTCAAAATAGAATATTCAAATATATATAATTGCTTGCTGTTCTAACACACAAACTTAATAAAGATGATAATATAAAGATTCCCTACTAATGCAAAAGACTTGTAGATTAACTTTTCTTGCACTGTCCCACCAAAGACTTCAGTTCCATGTGTTATCAACTCTTCAAGTCTGAAAAAATAAAATGATAATAATTTCAGAAAAAAAAAAAAAAATTTAATACTTGCGGTTAAAATTTAAATACCTTAATTGGCGCATCTAAACTTCTAAAATAACTAAAAGTAATTTATAAACATGAGAAATATATCCTTATGAATGATCAACAAAGCTAACGGTGATCCCAAGAAAAAAGTTAACTAAAATTCTTAGGGTTTTACATTTAGCTATGTTGATCAAAGTTAGTCTATTTTCTTTGATCAGAGTAACAGTTGTTCTTAAGGTTTTAGATCTATGAGTAAATAATAGACTGAAGAAATTATAGACAACTCAAATTGATATTTTCCAGCATGATATTAAGAAAATCATTTAGATTGTTTAATTTGTTAGTTAATATTTGAATATAACAAGTTACCTTGTAATGAGGTGCAAACACTTCTTGGCGTCTTGCACTTATGGATTTCTTCTTCCTCGGCGTCTTCTGTTCAAGCTTCTCACATTGGTTGGTCCATCTTTTTCCACCATCCTTGTAAGCCATTCTGGTTTCCTCGTTGTGAATACAATATATCCCATAGACAAACCAATCACCAACCCACTTCCATAACCCATCATAGCGATTTTCCAATCAAACCAACCTGGATCATTGTCAGCTTCAGGAAATATTGTTGATGGTGGTTTAGTTGGCTTATCACTGCTACATTCTTTCGACATTGGAAATCCACACAATCTCAAGTTACCAATGTATGAATCAATTGGGAATGTGTTAAACTGAGATCCTTCAGGTATAGGTCTCACAAGCTGATTGTGTGAAAGATTTAATACTGCAAGAGATGTCAAACTTGCCAATTGTTTGGGAATCTCTCCAACAAGCCTATTTGAAGATAGATCCAATGATTCAAGATTTGTCAAATTTCCCAATGATGATGGAATATGACCAATAAGATTGTTGTTAGAAAAGTTAAGAAGCTCCAGTGAGTTGAACTTTCCAACTATTTCTGGAATCGATCCTCGAAATTGGTTGTTTGACAAATCCATGGCTGCTAAAATGGATAGGATTCTCTCAATTTCCATAGTAACTCCTTTAACCACCAAAACCATTGAATAATACTCCAAAGCTCTCAGCCGCAAATAGTCCACCGTATGTTCCCTCATGTAAACAACTTCAGGACTACTTTTATCTCCACGCATCATAGCTTCAGATTTTTCAAAATACCTTATTGGCAAAAGACCAATAAATTGATTGTGAGAGAGATCGAGTATTTGTAAATTAGTGAAGGGAAATCTTCTTGTTGAATATTCAATGGGACCATGAAATTTATTACTTTTCAAGACAACAACTTTCAAATTTGGAAGACTTCCTAACCAATGAGGAAATGTATCATTAATCATGTTATTCCCAACATCTAAAACTTCCAACTCATTACAATTAACCAAAGAGGTTGGTAAAGATCCATTCAATCGATTGCCATTAAGATTAATGTATTCAATAGGACCATATGAGAATGAAGGGATGCGACCATGGAAGTTATTTGTTCGCAAGTCCAAGAGCACAAGCATATCATAGTTCTCTAGACATTGCGGAATTGTTCCAGTGAAGCTGTTATTAGACAGGTCTAGATGTCGGATAAGGCTCAAATTGCAAAAGGATTGAGGGATTCGTCCAGTCAATTCATTGTTTGAAACTGAAAAGTACTTCACAGAGGTTGGTGGAACCATAAGTGATCCTTTGAGCAAATTGGATCGAAGGTTCAGAACGTGCAGGTTTGTCATCAATGAAATATGCTCAACACTTGTTAGAAAATTGCTAGAGAGATCAAGATACATCAAGCTTTTGCAATCTTTAAACTCCCATAGGGAAACTTGACCAACAATACTATTATTTGAAAGGTCTAAAGTTTCCAAACTTTTCGAGTTTTTCAAAAAAATAGGGAATTCAATTAGGTTGCAAGAAGAAAATCTAAAATCCCTTAGCTTGGGCAAGCTAAAGTTAACCATATCACTTTTTAATGACAGAAGGTCATTATGCGAAAGGTCTACAAATATGAGATTTTTGAGCTTTGAAAACTTCTCCGACTTCACAATGCCACTCAATTTATTTGATGAAAGGCCGAGATAAGCAAGGTTTACATGTTCAAAGATGGAATTTGAAACTGGACCTGAGAGTTTGTTGTTGCTGAGATATAAGTAACGCAAAGATGGTATTCTGTCTGTTAAATTTAAAAGATGACTAACCTGTGGAATGTGGCCCTCGAATTGATTATCGGATAAATCCAATTCTAAAAGTTGAAGGTGATTGAATGCTGATGGAGGCAAATAACCAGTGAAATTATTTGCACTAGCATATCCAACAATTAACTTGCTGAGGTTACCAAAAACATCCGGAAACTCGCCTGAAAACTTGTTCTCATCAAGATTTAATTGATTGAGTTGGCCAAGGTTTGATAACAATGGTGAAACTTGACCAGAAAAGTTATTGAAACCCAAATTCAAAAAAATGATTCCCGTTAGGTTCCAAAGTGATGTTGGAAGTGATCCTATGAACTGGCATTCAGAAAGATCCAGCTCATTCAAGTGTATTAGATTACCAATTGTGTCATACAACATTCCTGAAAAAAGTGTAGAAGAGAGATCCAATAACCTGAGGGGACTGCTCCAGTTTGATTTTGGTAAACGACCAAAGAGATCTTCATTTCCTGATAAACTTAGCTCCTTGAGGAAAGGAAGGTGGAAAATATCATTTGGGAACTCACCCTGTAGCGAACAATGATCAAGCCTGAGCGATATCAAAGAAGAAGATAGGTTTACTAAAGAATTAGCTTCAACTGAAGACATATTCACATCATTCAGATGAAGATATCTTAATTCTGTTAGGTTTTGCAACAGCTTAGGAAATCCATGTTGGCGCAATTTTAGTTCTCCAAAGTCGTCATTATTAGACAGATCAAGGGAAGTCAGTTTAGACAATTGAAAGATTTGAGTGGGAACTAGGCCATCGAAATTGGATGAAGAAAGATTGAGATGTGTCAATTTCATGAACTCACCAAAATTGGAAGAGATTTTGGATCCACTGAAGTCATTACAAGCTAAATTAAGCTTTTGGAGATGGTGAAGCAAGAAGAGACTGCTGTTAGAGTGAATAGAACCGAGAAGCCAACTAGAGCCAAGATTAAGGCCAATCACATGACCTGTGAACCTATCACAAGTGATTCCATCCCATAAGCAGCAATCATTGCTCTTATTCCAGGATTCTGTCCTAGGATAAGAACTAGAAGAGGGATTTTCTCCACAAGAACTAGAAGCAGAGCTATCAACTGAAATTGAGTTCTTGAAATGGAGTAACGCGGAGCTTTCTTTAGGAGGGCAAAGTTTTGCCGATGGAGTAAAAGAGTTGATAGCTTGAAAATGTAAGAACAATAAGACGAGGCAGGGAATTAGACAGTGCCATGATAACCCCCACATCCTTTTCTCTTTGCAGAAAACCGAAGAAAATGAAAGATGCATATGACTGTTGAGAGAAATGAAAACTAGAGATGATATCTTTGTCCATAAGTCTATGGTTATATATTCAAAAATTTAGTCCATCAAGTCTCGGTCTTGTAGAGAGCAGTGAGCACGGCTAGTTGAAAGTCTTGGTGTTGTAGAGCAGTGAGCACGGCTAGTTGTAAGTCTTGGTCACCAGCCAGTAGATTCCAAACATCATATAAAAGCAATTAATTTGATTAGAAATCACAAAGTCCAAGAACAATCAAAATAGACGAAAAGCAATGCCTAACTCTAGAAGCAATAAATGGAGAAGGAAAAGTTGGCAAGACCAAACTACTAAGCAACCAATTCTTAGAGTTTAACGACTTTTTCCCACCAACCATCACTACGCGGTCAGATCATAAAAAAGCAAGACGTTGAATATGAGTTTTTAAGTTTGAATTCTCTAATATACTATTAGTATAGACAGTAAAGAGATTTATTTTATCATTTATTTTAGGGTCTTAAGAGATTAGTTGAGATATACACAAGCTAATAAAGACAATCAATCACCAAAAAAAAAAAAAAAAACCTTTTCTCACCCAAATAATAGCTTAATTATACTTTCTCACCACAAACTTTTAAAATACCATTTTATTATCCAAATTTATATTCCGTTTTCGATTTTGGTATCGGTGCGATCTCACACCACCACTATTCTTCCCTAATCATCACTCATAAAAGCCTCTCAAACCCTATTCTTGTCGACCTCACAAATCTTATACAATCAAGCAATTAGGGTTTGCGCAACTACCCATTCTAAGTCAAATTCCAATCAATTTCAACCACCTAAATTCAATGTTCCACCACCGAAAGACTCATCGACCTCCCCTTTTCAAAAGCTCCAACATCATGGACCAAGTTTACTCTTTATCAGTTGTCGAAATATAAATTTGGATTGTAAAATTGTGTTTCAAATGTTTATGGGTAAGAGAGTGTCATTCAACCATTATTTGAGTGGGAAAAAGTCATTAATTCCTAATTTTTATCTATATAGTCCCGGGAATAGTCTTAACATAGGTGATTATGAATAGAAAGAGAAATGAAAACAGTATAAAAATACATTCACCACCAACATTAAATCAACACAAATTTTTTCAACATATCATTTTAGACTGTGAATCAAAGCGAGTACAACTAAGATTCTCCAGCCTAAAAGTGAGCAGAGGTATGCGTTTGATTAAACTTATATAAAAATTGAACAATTTCATTGTAATTTATCCAAAGTAAATTTCACAATCCAACTATTTTTTTAAGAAAATTTTATTATCATAAAATTCTTTGTTTATTGTTTTATTCCCATTTCTAATGGTCATATCAACTTAACGAGATTTTTTTATTTTTCATTGTTATATTAATTTTAATTTGACAAATCTTTCATCTTCTCGGCTGTTAATTTTGTGAATTAATTATTACAAAAGAAAATGGAAAATCTTTTTATCTGTTATTCCTTTAAAGTCACTTTGTTCGTTGTAAACTAGATAATTATTAATTCAAATAGAGCCGCATCCCAAAAGCTGATTAATATGCCTTATGCATGCCGTTTCCTTGAAATTGCATATGTTTCAGAACATAATTTCATTGACAGAATGAAATGAGAATCCATTTAACTTAATAGAAGAAAGTTGATTATATATGCTTAATGTTATGCAAAATGCATGAAGCAAGAAACAGGCCAGGGCTCATGTAATGGCTGAATTTTAAGAGTTCTCTTTACAGGAAACAGAAGAAAACAACAGATGATATGTACAGGTACAGCAGTGAGGGCTGGTAGCTGTAAGTCTTGGTCACCAAAGTCTACACGTAGATTCCAAATATCATTTATATGTGGGGGCCGGGGCTGTGAGAAAACAATCAATTTGGTAAGAACAATCACAACTTCCAGGAACATTCAAAATGGAAGGAAAGCAATACATTACTTTTGGCAACATGTCTTTTTCATATCTTTTTCATAGTGGAGTCAATGGTATTCCCCAATTTTAAAGTAGCCGCGGATATCCCACCACAATTGACTAGACTAATATAAAAATTGACTGTTAACAGTGTGTTCAATAAGGCTGATTTTTTGTTAATTGGAGATTAATTTGTTTCGTCTTAACTGTTCTACCCACCAATCAATCAAGCCAATTAACTCTGACTCAGCTCTTTTGTCAGTGCAATAAGAATATGTTTTCACCATGGCTTCTAATTTGAAGTTAAAACCATAGCCAAGTGCAGAAAACACAACACGGTAACAGATAATGTCTTCTAAAATAAATTTTGTACCACTGATATACAACTGCTTAGAGGTTGAAGCCTGTTTCCAACCATTTCAACTGAAATTATACAAATACTCAAACCTCCCTCCTACACCCTTTACTCACCTTAACCAAACAACACTAACAAGAGCAAACACTAATCGTCGCATAGATTTCATGTAAGGCCTAATACCTTCTCCAGGTCATCATCTTCAGTGTCTGCAGCACTAGCGATGAATTTTACAAGCGGAAGAGACGGCTGCATCTTGATTTATTTGAAGCTAAATCTGTACAGAAACAAAGTAAAACACAATTTGCTGTGGAGAGAAAGGCCCATCCATGCACACCAAGCATGCCCAGCTAGCAGAATACTATGATTTGCTCTTGCTTACTAGTGTTGGGGTAATGGAGACAACGCCGATAAAGAAAAGCGTTGCCACGGATTTGAAATCATAAAGATCCCCCAGAGACTGCAACTCTCCAAGAGCAATTCCAGCCTGTACCGCAAAACCAGGTGACTCAGTCACAAGTGATAAAAGTCTTCATACAATTCAAAAATATGTAAAAAAATTTTAGGTAGCTTCATGCTAACCTTCCCCCAGTATCCCAACATATCATACAGTGGATCACGATTCTGATATATTGAGGACATTTGTAGAGCAACCCAAACAACACAGAATTAATTTGGTCCAAATTAATTCTGAGTTTTCCAATCTACTTTCTCACCGCGAGAATAAACTTCCTACATGATTTAGATGAAAAACAACAAATTTCTTCGCAAGAAATCACTCTTCAAGAGGATCCAAGACAGTCTTACTTCTCCCACTTTATGCAAGTTCTTTGACATGTGAATGTTATGACAACTTTCTAATAACAATGTCTTGTTTCTCTCTATATAAAGTAATAATATGTTCCTCACCTATGTTCAATATAACAATTATAACAGTCAAATTTGGATAGTTAGGTTTAGAGACCAGAAAGCTTTTGCAAGTTACTCACTATATAACCCATAAGTTCAGACCTCAGAACTATTAATCAATAACTTCCTGACTCACGTACCTTGACAGTTACATAAGCAGCGGGAATGAGTCCAATAACAGTAGCCAGGAAAAATATATGATATGGCACATCAACTATTGGCGAAGCAACGTTAATAAATGTGTTAGGCAAAGTTGGGGTCAGTCTCAGGAAAAGCATGTAGTTCAACAAACTCTCTCTTCTTCTAGCTACCTGAAGTAAAAACAAAAAAAATTATTCCACCTTTTAGGTTGATATAAACAAAGCCCACTTTGAGTTGAGATTCACCTGATCTTGGAAGAAAACCAGCTTGTCAGGCCATAATGTAAAGACAAGAGGTCGCCCAATCAGTTTTGACAAGAAATAGCAAGAAGAAGCACCGGCAGTAGCAGTGAACACAACCAGAGCTACACCCTTGATGACACCAAAAAGGGATCCAGCGAGCAGTGACATAAAAACAGTCCCCGGAATCATGAAAGTTTGCATGAAAATATAGACCACACAGTATCCCACCAGGACCTGTACAGTATAGTCACTTGTGTAGTTCTCAAGGTGATCTCTGCAAAATAAACAATCCCGCAAAATACAGTCACTATATAGCAGGAAATAAGTACGTCATATAAGGGGAAATAAAACCTGTTACAATGTAAAACACAGCTAAGAACAGCAGGTTGAAAGGAATTAGCCATACTGTTCATTTCAAAACCAAAACCAAAAGGAAACAACAATAGTTTTTGCAAAAATAAAAAGAAATTTAGCCTCAACCAAACACTCCCCAACCCAGTGTTAAACAGGCTAGAGTGAAGACTTCTTATATGACTACAAGAAGCTTTACCAGCTAAACTAGCAGAGTATCAACAATAGTTCCCCTCTCTCCATTACGGTTAAAAAATGAATGAGAAGCTGCATATGCAAATTCCAAAATACACCAGATGTATCGTATCAGCTGACAATAAGACTTCTGAGAATAATAAGGATTTTGAAACCCAACAATTCAAAACAGCAAGTTTCTGTTAGATCAGCACCTCTGCCACTCCCGTTAAATGGTACGTAAAAATAATATAATGTTCAATTAAACTCAGTCAAATCTACACATTCACTAATCACACTTCCAAAGAAATAGGAAAAATCATCAGCATTCTTCAATCGGCCCAATGCCTGTTAGTTTTTTATCACACTAGTTCTCTCCTCGTAATTCTTGGACCATTTTCAGGTCTCCCTTAGTTAACTTCACAAGAAGAAAACGAGCTTTGGAATACCTGAACAAAACTTAATTTCCCTTAGCAAAGCATCTGTAATTAGTTTTCTCCACCCCTCCAGATTGGTTTCCAACAAAGGCATTTAAGGATTTCCGGTAAGTCTATCACTAAATTCTTTCTAAGAACGAAAATCATTCTAAAACAATAAGATCCTTATTACCTAGCACAGATCAATATGGAAAACCATGTCCATTAAATTATTTACTTCAAATACAACAATTTCCTGAACCAGTAATCCTAACTCTACAATTAAAAGCTTCATCCGCTTTCAAAAATGATAGATCTACAAAGGCAATTTCTTTTAATTAACACCTGAAATTAACCCTTTTGTCGGAAAAATAAAATAGCCAAATCAAACACAACTCTGCTTTTGCTTTATACCCCAAAAGAGAATGTACTGAACAACGGATAAACAATCGCACACAAAACAAAATACCCAAACACCCATTTGCCCAAAATGAAACTTATTCCCAAAAAAAATTACATTTCCCTTAGAAAAACCCAACAAAAAAGTGATGAAAAAACAAAACTTTACCATCAAAAATTTCACCTTTTAATTCTCAGAAACAAGCAGACCAGACCCTCAATTAAAACCCAGAAAAGATATACGATACCTGAGGATTTGAAGGTCCTCAAGGCTTCTAGGGAGCTTGAGGAAGCTGTAATCAGATGCGGGCATAGTCAGATAAACCAGCAAAAGCCCCACCACGAAACCCATCACCACCGTTGAAGCCACCGCCACCTCCCAAATGCTTAAAGGAAACTTGTTAATCGATTTCACATCCTCATTACTCTCTTCAATCTTCCCCATCTCTTCTCTCTTCTTTCTTCCCTTAACCTTGTTTTCACAATATATATGTAATGTAAAAGAAAAAAAAAAAAAAGGAAAGCAACCTAAAAAGAGCTTGATTTTTTATCCTCTCCTTATTCTTTCCTTGTGGGTCACTTCCCTTCTTCTAATAGCTGATATTTGTTATGGTTTTTCCCTATTTCTCTTCCCTTCTTCTCCTTCCTTATCTTATGAAGAAGAGAAAGAGAAAGAGGAAGAAAGAGAGACAAAGGATATTCGGAAAGTATATAGAAATTCAATTCGCAAAGCTACTCTACAAGATTCAAGTGTTTATTTATGGGCAGTCAGCCTCTGCGTCTACGGTACACACTCTTTGCTCCAACCCAACAAGACATTGATTGGTGTGGCGTCTTCTTCTTCTTCTTTTTCACTTTTGTTTCTTCCCTTTTTTCTTCTCTAATTTACAATATAAATCATATTTTTAATCTTATAAATACAGTATATATATTCAATGCATAGCCAAATAAATTGTGTCTAGGTGCATGATAACCATTTTATTATTATTATTATTATTATTATTATTATTATTACTACGGTTAAATTATTGTTATATTTATTGAATTTATTTTCTGGTTTTCAGTTTTATGGTTAATAATATGTTAATAACCATTTTATTTTAGAAATGAGTTTGGGTTGACATTAGATATATACGATTTTGCAAATATATTTTCAACTTTATTAAACTTAATAACCCATTAAAAAAGTATTTTAATTTTTACATTTAAAAATAATAAACCATTTATGAAAAGCATTTGTATTTAAATACTAAATAAAAATAAAAAACTAATTTACATAAATAATAAAGAAAAAGAATGAAATGCAATGACACGTAGTGGGAAGAGCACAAAAACAGAGAGGCTATAATTGCAGCACGTCAAGAAGAGGCATGTGCTTATCCCTCGTATCGCTCGACACTCCACATTTTTTACGCGAATCACCAAAATACCCTTTTTGTTTTCTTTCTCGCTTGGGGATTGTGATATTTTAACTTTTTCACCTTAAATTTATATTCCTTCTCATGCTTACCTCTATACATCAAATCACGAGATATTGAAACAGCCAGGCCGCCGCGAGAAAGTAGATATTTTTGAGTCGTGTCCGAAAGCAAATAATATTATGAATCTTTTAATTTGATAAAAAGATTTTTTAAGATCTGCTGGAATTTTTTTGTTGGCTGGTTTTGGGAGGTTTTTAATTAGGTTGGTTTTAAAGTATTTTAAAATTATTATTTATGAGAATTTTTATATACTGGTTTTAACTAGTTCAAAAATCCTTGAATTAGTGTAATATGTTTTTTAGGGATTTATAAAATATCTTAAATTCGGGTGTTTTTGATTGATTTTAAAATTTTATTTCATAAATACCCTACCCACTACAAAACAATCTCAATTATATCCCAACAAAATTTAACCATAATATGTACGTTTTATGAGGTATGTAATAAAATTAATAAACTTATGAAGTTTAAAAGTAATTAAAAAAATATACTAATATTTTAAGAATAATGTGTCAAACAATATTTGAAGAATAAGATTGAGAATATGAATAAAAATAATAAGCTAAACGTGCCCTTTGAGTCGTGTCCGAAAGCAAGTAATATTACGAATCTTTCTTTGAATATTTTAATTTGACAGAATGGATTTTTAGGATCTGGTGGGAGTTTTTTTTTTTTTTTTTGTTGAACTAGTTTCCAAGGGTTTTTAATTAAATTAGTTTTGAGTTGTTTTAAAATTATTATTTGTTAGTTTTTTATGTACTGATTTTAACTATTGTAGGAATCCTTCAGAATTAGTGTAGTGTATTTCTTAGGGGTTTATAAAATATCCTAAATTAGAGTATTTTGGTTGATTTTAAAATTTTATTTCATAAATACTATATCCACTACAAAACTATCCCAATTATATCCAAAAAATAATTAAACATATTATGCGTGTCTCCAACCATATTAAATATAAAATAATTTTAAGCAGTCATAAAAAAATTATTAAAATCACATTTCCACATGCTTTCTTATAGCAGTGTAGCTACAATTTTTTAATCATTCCAGATGTTGCAAAAAAATGACAAAAAAATGATAAGGAAACTTTATCACATTTGAAGTTATAAAATACTAATAAATATAAAACAAATAAAGACTCTTACCTTGTAATTGAAAAAACAAAACTCTCAAGTGCTGATTCAAGTTGTGGTATTTTTATGGACATATATATAAATTTATCATTTTAAAAAATTGTTTGAAACACTGAAAAATAAACTCTCAAACATAAATTAAGTGTTTTAAAAACCTTTACTAAAAATCTTTCAAAATCGTTACAATAATTTATCTTCAAAATCGCTTTGATAATTGATCCTAAACGCTAATATGAAACTCCTAAGTGGACTTTTAAAGAAAATTAACATCCTTGCTATATAGTACGAATATTAGAAAGAAATATTTCTTCTGATTAAAGTTTTGAACCAATCAAATCTAAGCAAGTTAAGACATCAAAGCAAACGATTGCTTTGCCCAATCTTTTAAGCAATTACAATTTAATTGTCAATTCTGATTTATGCCAAAAATTAATTATAATTATTGAATTATGTTGATTTAAGATCACAGCCGTAATGATACGTGCCACATGCACAAGGAATTATGGTTGATTAGACACATGTTGTAGAGGGCTGTTGTCAAACATGTTGATTTGATTTTTGACATATGATCTAATTGACCAAGCTGACCTCTATATTTATTTAATCAAAATCATATCATATAAAAAGACTATTAAGTTGCCATGCGTCAATTGTCATAACGAAAGCTATTAGACATGAAATTAACATCTGTACAGATTTCCAAACGGCCGTGTTGTTTGACCCTTGAATTCACGTGTAAGCATTCTAAAACGTGCAAGTTAATGGAGTCATTTTTTTATAATTTTTATTAGTATTTATCAATTTCAAATTTATTGTAATAATATGTTATGTCTTAAAAAGTTAGACCGACGTAGAGCTTTGTCAATATGAGGTAGTTAAAGTTTGGAAAGGATCTGTAATCGTGAAGGCGCAATCATGTCACATGATGACATAAGCGACATGTCCATATCAATGCAATAGATAAATACCAGGTTAGCAAATAGTTAGAAATCGTCTATGTGTCCAAACCTTACATAAGACGATAAAATCACTCGAACAGGTGAACAATGGGATGCAGAGAATGGTTTGCAAGATACCTCATCTACTTTCAGATTTAGTAATCATTATTTTGGTTTATCTCACTATAAATAGAGGATTTTCCTCTCATTTACAGGATTGGCCAATCTCATCCTAAAATAGTTTACTCTCTCTCTCTCTTGTATTCTCTCTAAAACGTGTATTAATTCGCAGAACGCGACCTGATCATATTATCTCATTAATACAATATTAGTGGACTTATGATTCGCTTTTGAGCATCCGAACTACTTTAAATATTGTCTTTCATCCTTTATTAAATTCAATATCCTCCATATCGCTTGTCATCTCTAAGTCTCTTTAGCATTTCACACATGTAGATACTTGGTGTCAAAATTAAGTATCAACATAATACATGCAATTTTCCCTTTGTTATGCTAATACGTAATTAATAAATCAATTAGCTATATTATTGGAGATACATGACTAAAATACTTATAAGTGTGGTCTTATTCTTCTGTTTTTCTTTTTTACTTAAATAAAATAAAATTTAAACGTAATTTCTTCTGTTTTTCTTCTCATATAATGGTCCCTCTATTAACATTAGCCGACATTATTGAAGTATTTGATATTTGTTAAGATTTGCTTTCAATTGCTGATAGAGACATGTCGACAATTTCAAGGACATGATTACGAAATATCATTTTGTATTTTCCTTTGAAATTAAAAAGAACAAAACAAACCGAAAAAAAAAAAAAAATGGATTTTAAGCTCAATCTCTATGAGCCGAAATTAGTGACCATATTGGGCCGGTATCGGCCCAATACTTTATTGTGGTCCTTTTGAAAACAAATTTATAACGTGGAAGAGAAGAGGGAATGTCATATTCAAAAAAGAAAAAAGCTAAGATTAAATCCTAATCTCATAACCTTTTCTTACATCCCTAACATAATAATAGATTAACACTGTCACATCAGCTCATAGTCCCACTACACCCAAGGCACCAAAGGTATCACTAGAAACGAACGATCGTTCCTTCAGAATGAACGGTTGTTAAGGAAAAACCATTTCTTTGGTTGTTCCTCAAGGAAAAGTCATTCCTTTGACTGTTCCTTCATGAAGAACGGTAATTTCTTTTATGAGGAATAACCATTCCTTCATAAAAAACCACTATTTTTTCATAAAAAACGGTCGTTCCTTTCAAAATCATTTTGATGTGACAACGCTAATTCAGTTACCACGTAGGGATGGTAAGAGAAGTTTGTGAGAAAATATTATTGACGTAACATTACTCTTCAAGAAAACAAATTTAGTAGAGTATTTGGTGGGCTCTGCCTCTGCCCCATGAATATGATTTAGATCATTGGATAATCTAGTCCAGATTATAAGGGATTTCTTTGCAATTTATAGTATTATAAGTAGCCACTTTTGGAGTTTATTACAACAAGGTCAAGTTATTTAAAATTGATTCAATGTAAAATGCTTAGACCATTACTATTAGTATCAGAAAAAGCATCTTTTGGATACTAATTTAGCACAACTTAGATTCTTAAATTGTATCTTAGTTTATGGAAAGGTATTTTCAAATAGACATTTTGCCGTATCTCAAATATTCTATACCGAAGAATTTCACCCTTTGATCGGCTATTATTGAGAAGCAACTTCTTTATGTGGGGAGCCCTATGTAAAGGATATAAAAAAAGGAGGCCCAAGAACACCTCTATAGATATAATGTTTGAACCAACTAAATGTTATAAATTAACAAATGTGTAGTTACAATAATTATTGTTTTGATTAAAAAATTATTGTTTTGATTTCTTATTTTATAATTTATATTTTAGTAGCATTAGGATTTCAATTCATTGTTTTAATAGCATTATGATAGTATGAAAATAATTATAAAAGAATTGTTACAAAATTGAGTGATCAGATTCAACAACTTCACAACACTAATCAAATGGATATTAATATTTTATTTAATCATCCAAATGAGCAATAAATTGTGTATGTTTTAACTAAAGAATAAATTCTTACTGTAATTAGACAAGAAGAGGAAAGTGATAATCCTCAGGATTAATATAGTACAAAAATACCAAAAGTTTCATGCCAAAAAGCTCCAAACATGCGGTTAGAAATATTTTGGCTTTAATAAAAAGATGTCCATATTGACTACTTATTACGTATCCGCAAGATAAAAGATATGATAACAACTGTAAAGTTTAAATCATTGTCTCAAACAACTTTAGATAAATATTTTATTTTATCTTAAACATTTAATATAACATAACATTTTTTTTTTTATAATATACATACAATTATTGCTATGTAGAGGCAAGTTCCTTAAGACAGGATCTATAAAAACTATAACTTATTACAATGTAAAATTTATTCTTATTTATAACTGGCTCAAGTTGAGACCATAATTTTTTATGACTATATAGAGATTATTCCTATATAGAGTATCACTATAGAGAGGTTCTACTGTAATTTAAAATTTTTCATTCTCCAAACTATGTGGGCAACTTATTGATATTAAATAAATATTAATAAAGAAAGACCTGTTAAATTATTACAATAATATTATACTTACAAAGAAATCTTACAAAAATCTATATATAAAGTGAAGTGGAAAAAAATAATGGAATTTGTTATTTCATTTTTTCATTTATTTTTTAACACATCATTTTATATATAGATCTTTGTATATGTCCGTATTATTCAAATTATTAACATATATTATAACCTTATAAGAGGAGGAATGTCATTTTCAAGAGAAAATAAAATAAATATTGGATTTGCCCAAGATTAGTGGATAAATCCAGTCCACTTTAACGAAAACATTATTAAAGTACATTGATAGTTACTCAAATCACTATTATAATAATGGGTTATTTTTTTAATTTTTTATTTTTAAAGCAATCATAAGACCTATCTCATAGCCAAGGTCAATAGTCAATACCATAAAATTATTCTCTTCTTTTCAGAATTTGTTGTTAGCTTTCACTACCATTTCTAAAAGTTATTATAATATGCTTTCAAATATTATAATTGTACTCTTTGTTTCACATGTAGTAACACTTGATTGAACAAAAAAAAAAAAAAAAAAAAATTATCTCCAATTGGCTTAGAGTTGATACATTTCTGTTATTCTAATTGGGCCATTGCGATTACGAGTTGAAAATTTAACTGTTTTTTGAATGTGTATAACTGTACTCAAAACTATTATTGATAATAATAAATTTTGTAACTTGTATAAAGAAATAGTAAGCTTAATCGATCATTCAACTATTCATGGTATAACTGTTGAACGTCAAAATATGTTTTGTGGGGGAATTCAAACCCTAAACCTTGTCGGAAGAAATTAGATATTTAACCATGTGTTTCAAGTTACTTATTGGAGTGGAATGAAATGAACTAGATTTTAATATTAATTTAAATTGAATTAGATTGGATAGGATTTTGGATTGTGATGTTTATATATTGTATATTGTATTAAGTCAAAAATAGCAAGCATTTTTTTTGTCGGTAACGTGTTGAAATTAGAAGTCATCTTAATAAAAATGTGCATTCTCTTTGTAAAAGCATGCATTATGAATAACACTACAATTCTCTACGAGAAAGTAGGTAAAAGAGATACCTTCGAGTGTATTATTTAAGAGGTGCTAAATCTGATCTATCTGAATTACTAACAAGGATGACCACTTAGAGGATTTATTCGACTATCAATTTTGGTCCTGAGAGATTATTTGAGATATGCGTAAATTGATATAGACACTTCAATAATAAAAAAAAATTAATAAATAAATAAAAAGTTGGTAAAAGAGAAAAGAAATTAGGCTTGTGTCTAGCTTTTCTTTAGGCTTTTTGGTTAGTGGAAGTAGTAATCGGAATTGTGGATTATTGGCATAGTGCTCTGCATATGTTCCTCGTTTGAATCCTAACCAATCCGATTCAAGATATAAACAGTTCAAATCTAACCCAACCCCACCTCAACAATACAGTACAAATTTGAATTTCTCTTTCATGGATTCAAGTGGTTCAATAAATTTGGATTTCCTTTCTCTATAATTTGATATTTTGAAAACAACATAATGCTCATTTTTCTCATTTTCTATGTCTATCTTTCAGTAAGACTTGGAATTTTTTACCAAACCTTTTTATTACATTCCACCTCGTTAATAATGGAGTTTGAAAACACCTATTTCGTGTAAATCTGAACCTCCTTGAGACGTAACACTATCATCGAACTTATCAAAATTTTCTAATATTAGAGGAGTTTGGGATTGACCAATGAAAAACATGATTAGCATATATAATTTTGTTTAAATTAAAAATAATGAATTTTTGTATATTTACTCCAAATATAGGCAAGTTCATAACGATTTGTCATACTTTTTAGCTTTTTTTTTTATTTTTTTTATTTTTACAAGGGGTATTCAGACTAGCTTACGCGCATTTGACTAATCTTTAAAGACCTTCAAACTATTGGTTGGATAAGAGTTTTAATGGCTATCCCTATTAATATTCGAGAAGGGACTCGAACTTAGAACTTTTTGAGCAATACATCTAAAAATCCTTATTGAACCACTCGATCACGTAAAGATAATTAGTTTATAATGTTTGTTATACTTTTTTTTATTTTTTTTATTAAGCCATTACATAAACGTTAGGTTGAAGAAAGTAAATGATTTATATGGACAAATAATTGAATTTTGAGTAAAAATATTATTTTATATTAAAAATAACTATTATAATCTATTATTATTGATTAATTAAACCGGTTGACTAATGGTAATAAATTCATTAAGAGAAACTTAACTAAATTACAAAAAAAAAAAAAAAAAAGAATCAATCCATTTTAGATGGCGACTTGAACTTTGATTATAAGTAACTTAGAGTCAAAAGAACAAATATTCTGAAATCCCAAACTTTTTCTTATCTACAAGAATATTACGACTTTTCAACTCCAACAATCACTATTCTATTCTATATTGTCAAATTAACAATAAATTACAAAAATGTGATAAGATTTCCTTTGTTGAAATTATTTTATAATATTGTATAATAAATCTACGACTCTTAACTTTATAAAATGTTAAATTTTCTCTTGAAATTATTGAAAACTTTTTAAAAAATAAAAGAAAAACCCTTAAAATATATACAAAATCTCTAATAAAACCTTTATTTGGGTATTAAATAATTTTAAAAAAGTTTTAGAGTGCCAAAAGTGGAAGCCAGTGCTAACTTATATAAGTTTTTATTTCATTTTTGATACTATATTTGAAAAAAATAAAATAAAACTTATTATTTACTGCTAAAAAATTAAAAATTCCAAAATTCAACCCAACTGAAAGACCCCAGTCAAAAAAGGTCCCATGAATCAACATCAAACAGCGATGATCATCAATCAACCCAATCGCAGCCGTTCAATTTTTGTACACACCATCCATCCCTTCATTTACACGCGTTTGCTCGAGTGTGCGGCGCGAATCCGCATATTACCCAAATAAATATGCCACGTGTGCCCTTTATGCTGACCCTGGTTAACTTATCATTCCCCTTTGCTACTCTAACCCTAGTCGAAGCTATATATACCTTTCCCTCTTCCCCATGCATTTAACATTTTTCTCTTTACAACAAAATTTTCTGTTTGTTTCCTTGGAAAATAAGTAGAGCAAATCAAATGCAAACCAATCTTTCTGAAAATTAATTAGTTCTGGTTTCTGATCTTGCATTTTAAAAAGAGAATTCAATTGAATTGTGAATGATTGTGAATAAGGGAAAGAAATTGAAATGGCGGAGCGGAGATTCGGAATAGGTTACGCTTTGGCACCAAAGAAGCAGAAGAGTTTCATTCAAGAATCGTTAGTGAGCCTAGCGAAATCACGCGGCATCGATCTAATCAAGATCGACACCGAACGTCCGTTAGTGGATCAGGGACCGTTCGATTGTGTGCTACACAAGTTGTACGGTGAAGATTGGAAGAAACAGCTTCAACAATTTCAAGTTCAGAACCCTAATGCGACTATTATTGATTCTCCCGAAGCAATTGAACGGTTACATAACCGGATTTCGATGTTGCAGGTTGTTTCGGAGCTCAAGACTGAGAATCAGTCTGAAAACTTTGGGATTCCGAAGCAGATTGTGATTTACGACAAGGAAACGCTCTTTGATCGACAGGCATGGGAGTTGTTGAAGTTTCCGGTTATTGCGAAGCCTTTAGTAGCGGACGGGAGTGCGAAATCGCATAAAATGTCTTTGATTTTTAACCATGATGGCTTTAATAAGCTAAAGCCACCAATTGTTCTTCAAGAATTTGTTAATCATGGAGGAGTTATTTTCAAGGTTTATGTTGTTGGTGATTACGTGAAATGTGTGAAAAGAAAGTCTTTACCTGACTATTCTGAAGAGAAACTGAAGGGTCTCGAAGGTTCTTTGTCGTTTTCTCAGGTTTCAAACTTGGCTACCAATGAGAGAATCAATGAGAACTATTATGAGATGATGCACCTTGAAGACATTCAGTTGCCTCCTCAGAGTCTTATAACTGATATTGCTAGGGGTTTGAGAAAGGCTATGAAATTGAATCTCTTTAATTTTGATGTTATTAGAGATACAAGAATTGGGAATAGGTATCTTGTCATTGATATTAATTACTTTCCTGGTTATGCCAAAATGCCTTGTTATGAGACGGTCTTGACTGATTTCTTTTGGGATATAGTCAATAAGACTGACGGGGAGGTGTTTGAAGGAACAAGTGAGGAGAAAGCAAGAAGCGTTCCTTGCAAAGAAGAGGGCAAGATGGGAAGCGATATCTGCTGCAATGACGGCGAAGAAGTAATAGAAGGGAAACCCCAGTTGACAAATATGTAGCAAATACCTGAGAAGTGTGTCTGGCTCGCTGGTTCATAGGTTTGGTGATTTGGGTTAACTGAAATTGTGTTATTTGGATCCTTGTGCTTAATTGTGAACTCGAGCGAGTAGCATATTTCTCTTTTAGGTAGCAGTTGGTCGGTTGGTACAGTGGTGAAATAAGTAGGTTGGTTGGTTCTTGGCGGTAGTTTTAGCCTCTTGACAACAATATATGGTGTTTCAGTGTTTGATCATGTATATTCCATCCACCATTACTCTGGAGATAGGTACTTCTCAAATACTTTGAAAAGTTTTAGGAAAGCTAAGTTGTACTTCGAGGCATTAAGTGTTTTTTAGACCTATTCTAGTTTTGTTCCTTTGGCATCTTTAGTCAATGGATTTTGTCATTCTGTTGATGATAATTTCATTTTCGTTTTCTTGCTTTCTTGTGTGGGTTGATTATTGTTGAGAATTGATTCATGCAGACCTGCTGTGGTTGTGATCTATGCGGTTGCTGGCTTTTTAACATGTTAATTAGAACCAACAAATGAATTATGAAAACGAAAACACAATAAGCGTGTTATTTATTGAGTTGGTATCTTCTATTTTGAAGAAATTGAAGAAGAAGAAGCAAAAATATTGAATAGAAAGCTCTAATTTTTGTATATTTGACTCACCTGAGACCGTTATATTGTCTTGACTTTAATTGAAACCTTTATCCTTTCAGTGAGTGATTGACATATTAATTTTATTTTTGGATTTTGTTCAATGGTGATAATTTGACCTGGCTTACAGTTGTTGCTAATAATTTGAGAATTTTATATCTCTTTTGAGGGAATTTAGTACAGTAATTGACTTCTAGATAGCATGCATTGAGCCATTCTTCTTTTCTGGGTTTATGATTTGTAATGTGTATTAAAATGGAAGCGCTGGCCAATGCCACAAAATAATGGTACTGTGCTAGCGTGCACTTCTCTTAGACAAAATTTATCTTTCTATGATTTTATTCATTCTATTGCTTTCATGCTTTCATTTGTATGGTTGATTGCATGGCCTTGAATGATGCTTTTAGAAGTACGCTAGTAACGTTTTGGATTCTTTTAATGAAAAATATATGCTTCATCCCGTAATGGTGAACCATAAAGTTGACATTTAAATGCATTGTTAATTAGTAATGCCAAATCAAAAAAGGTCAACTAAAGTTAGACCACCGATGAATTGGTTTATCAATTAATGTACACTAGGGATTGCGCAATCAAATTTGTTGTAGACCAATGCTATGTCAAAGCGGATGGGGAAATTTCACATCTGTGCTTATATAAGGGGTGTTGTACAAATGTCATGTCATTGAGTCCTATGTTTGAGGGTTATCTAAAGTTTTAACGGTCAGATTCGAGATCTTTTATCAGTATCTGATCATGACAGAGGAGGTATTGGTGTTGAATCTTACACTTGTCATTGTGGCACTAAATATTAACACCTTTTTATATTGTCTGATGCATGATTTGAGCAGTTATGTTTAGTAACTGCACTTTCGTTTTGTCCTTAAATCCTAGTTTAACTGTGGGATCTAAACACGTGTCATCTTTTGGTTTGAATAAAATATGCGTTGTTCTTGATTTCTTAACGTGTTTGTTTCTGATTCGAACAACCATTGCTGGCTCACATGTATGCTTCTGTGTTTAATCATTGGTATACTTATTGTATACTTATGTGTTTTCTATTTACAGATATTGTAATACAATGAGTGTGTGTGCTTTTGACGTTATGTTGTCCTCTGAATGGTGTACTCCAGTGCATGCCACCTGAGTACTGTTTAATTATTGAAAAGTTACTCTAGAGTTGTATTTTCTTCTGGATGCTGTATAACTAAAGTAGTGTCAACTTCTTGTTGTCCAGTAGTCGCTTTGTCTTCTAGACATGGGTTTAGGAAAGGTGATTTGGTCATGGTTTGTTCTGTGACAATTCCTTTCCTTTTTGTTTATTTTGTTTTGTCTTTTATGAAGTCAAGGCTACATAATACACTCAAGTTATCATAAGTTAATTTTCATACATAACTATTTTGTATATCATCGTTGATAAGAATACCTTTTAAAGATACATGGAATACCATCGTTGGATCTTGAATCTATTACTATTTAACCCTTCATGCTTTTCATTTCTATTCATGGTTCCTTTTTGGGTAAGTGGCCCATGCCAGTTTCTTTCATTAATTACAAAGTAATTTTATGTTGAAATTAGTAATATTCATGACCTGTGTTTCTGTATTACTGTTAGTACATTTTGATGCCATTGAATTCTTATGATACTAATTCCTTTTGCCTATGGTTGGATGCATAGATGGCTAGTTTTGTGAGTTATTTTTATAATAAATGTAGGAGATATTTTATTCCTTTCAAGAAAGTTTTGTGTGATGAATTGAATTCTAGATAGTGTTTAACTTTTTTTTTTTTAAATTTTTTTTCCTTTTAGGACTTTGGATTGCTTTTTGATGGATAATGGAAAATTTGATTTGTAGGAAATGTTGTAACTGATGCATGTGATGTATTGGTAATAAAGTTATATATTATTATTGATGAGATTATTATGACTACTGTGCATTAGGAGTTGATCATAATTTTGCATTTAGATTAATATTTATGAGATGGTTTATCATCTCTGTGCACCAGGAATTATATGGCCATGTTGTTTGCATGCGCTACTGTCTCAGCGCAGGTAGGGAGGGGTTGACGTAGATGCTTATTTTTGGGTGTCATAAGAAATTTCATCTTATAAACTTAACGTTAATAATAGGATTGTGAAACTGTGACAAACAACTGCTAATTGTTTAGAACGAAATCCGCCTTTTTAACCAAATTTATTTGGTAAGAAAACTTGTGAAGATATTCATTGTGAATCTGGTTCTCTTCAGAGGGGCTTCTCAGTTGACTGGTAGAAATTGTGTTGGCCAGCCTAAATTACTGCATTTCTGCTTGAATTTATGCTGTCTTGATGTGTTAATAATACTTTTTGTTGTTAGAATAGATTGTACCTCAATTTATGATTTTGCTGGGTTGTCTCTGTAGATCAATTATAAGGTAAATATATAAGTGGTATATGCTATTTCCTTCAAGGTTGGGATCAACTACCTGATGCAGCCTTGACTCAACCTCTTCCCTCTAGGGTGGTCCATTCATTTGGAATAATATGTGGTACCTTCTGGAGTTTTGAATTTCCATGTCTATATGATTGTTGATTATCTAACATATATGCAACGAGGGATCTGAAATGAATGGAAAATCTTTTGCCAATACTACAGTTGTTCTGCTTTTAGTGTACTTTGTTTCCTTTGTATCTATTTAATTTTAGGTAGCTTTGAGATGGAGAGTTGATTGATTGAGGGCTTAACAAGTTTTAATTTGAGTAATTTTCAATCCAAAATATTTTGAGGGTTGTATTTCAAAACAGGGAAACTGGTATTCTCGATGATCCAATCTGCTTTTGCTTTGATATTTTATATGGAGAGGTAAAGGTGGGCTTTCTTTGTCACATGAAGTGAGGTTTTTGGCCTATTGATTTTTGAAGTTATGGCACCTTTCGCTATGGATGGTTGTGCCTTTTAAGCAAAAATGGATTTGTATGTATGTATGATTACTGGTTTGATTCATTGGCTAGCTGTAAAGCAGTTTCTGGGGAAATTCAATTCCCTACTGGTGTTCGTCCATTTGTTCAAAAGGCCATTAATTCGGCTGACTTTTCTGTCAGAAACGGGCCTGTGGATTCAATCAAGTATGGCCCATTTAACTAGAATATGTGATTGGCGAGTTTAAAAAAAAAAATAATAATGACAGTTTTTCCGAAAAAATTAATCTGAAGATTCTGAATAGCATCACAGACAAAGACAGTGGGTCTAAAAACCAACAGGCACTGGCCGTAGGCTTGGAGTTGGCATAATGCAAATTATAAATGATAGTATAAATTTTTTTTCTATAAGTTTGACGTGACAATCTTGCTTATTTGATATAGAATCTTCGTTAATTTATTATTTAAAATTATTCAATTATTTTATACATCTAAAAGAGTTTGTATAAAAACATTGTATCAAAATTACAAATATATTTAACTAAGAAACGTGTATGAAGATTGAGTTGTAGATAATTTTAACATGTTCAGCTTCAAACTGTTGGAAAACTTGTTTGAATTACAAATATTTCGACTACAAAATGTTATTGTTTTTGTTTAGTGTAGCAGTGGGCTAATGATGAAAATATTGGCTTGATTAATATTCTTTGTTTGTTTGGTAGCAAATCAAAGTTGATTAAAGTGTGTTAACAAATGGAGGATATTGGTTTTATTTTTGTTTAATTTGAATGTAGGTAAAACGGTCATATTCATATGCTGCCACATCTCTCTGAAAAACATGAGCAATAAACAATTAACCAAATAAATACCAGTAGGCTAATTGAACATAATATAATACTTGATATCCTTATAATATCACTTAATTTACCAATCAAAACCTTGATATTGTCACATGAATTAGTCTGCTTAGCAAAGAAATTTCCATCTGTATTACTATTTATCTGAACACCAACATATTTCAGAAGCAGAATAATAATAAACCAGACGGATTGAGCACATACAAGCATATCCATATAATGTTGACAATCTGTCCTACATTCATCACTCTCAAAAGTATAACAAAAAATGTAAATCAAGTAATTCAAAAGTTCTACCTTTATATACAAACTAGAGGACCAAACCTTGCGCGGGTGGAGGTCCTGGCTTGGAAGGCTGCTGCTCACTTGATTCCACCGATGCTTTTGGAGACTCGGATAGGTGAATCTGAGCATAGTCATCCACCATTTTTCTTTTTTGTTCTTCTTCAGCTATTTCAGCCATTCCCACTTTCTCCTTCGCCTTCTGGCCAACATCGCCAGCAGCCTTTGCAACCTTATTGAAAGCCCCTGTGACCCATGATGCCCCAGTGAATACATACCGGTTTTTCATTATGGCAGATCCGGCACTACTGACTTTTTGCTCAGCAGCAGCAAATGCTGATTTGGTTTTCTCTGAAACCTGGAATTTCTGATCAACTTCCCGGACTTTATCACCCACAACAGTAGTGCCAACACTAATCTTCTCACTGAGCCCAATTTTTTTGTCTATAGAAGCAACTTTAGCTGACGCTGTTGAGGTCAATTGGTGCTTCTCATCAAGAGTCCTTGCTTTATTGACAGCATCTTTGCCTAATATAAAACCCTTAGCAAGCATACTACTGACCACATCCTCTGCCTTACGGAAAGCAGATTCACCACCACCATTTTTATTTTCTGTTCCCTGCAGAAAAATGAATAATAATCAATTTAGTGATGTGATAATGAACCAATTATTTTAGAAGTTCTGATCAAGAATCTTACAAGGGGTGCTGATGCAGCAGGAGGAAGCTTATAATCTGGATCCGGAGTTATGGTCACAGACAGATCAACAATTGTTGCTCCCTGAAATAAACATGCACTTTTTACATAACTTCTATGAAAAATCAGGCAACCTTTATTATCCAATATCTCAATAAATAACAATTCCGATTCTCCATATTACATGTAACAGGGTCTGGTGTGACAGGTCTTTCAGGTGTCAGAAATGAACAAAGGTATGTCTATGGGCCAATATAAATCTTCCACTAAAAACTTCTGTACCAGGTGAACAAGTTTGACAATAATGCTTGCTTCAGAAGTTCCATTAGACCAAATTCTCTAATCTAATCGAGGAATGGTATCACATTGTAGCACCACCCAAATGCATTCGTTCAACACCTATCTTCTTCTCCAAGCTTAAGCCATCCATTTCAAACAGTTGAGACACAACTGGACTTCAAATGGAAAATTTCTCTCGTAAAAAATTAATTTAGGATCATTTTTTCATGCTTGTTACCATAAATTTCTCTTATCTTCACACCAACCAAAATACATCTTGAGATGAAACCTAAATATCATAATAACATTTTACACCAGCTTGCACCAAATTTATACTTCAATTTTGATGAGACAAATTCACTTTTCTATTCATAGATGAAATTTTTTGAAAGATTCTATTGCTTTGCTGTTATTCATGGAGGAAAACAAATAAGTTTTTAGCATCAGAACACTTAGGTCCAGCTATAAGAAAGTTTCTTATAATCAAGAGGTTAAACATCAAAACATTATGGATAGCAGACTAAATGAAACTAATTTCCTCTCACAAGGAGAACAGGAAGTCATAGACATATTCCTATCACAGCAAGATTTCAACCTTGATGGAAAATTGCCAACATGAATACTTTATGAAGCAGGAACTATAATTATAAACATACTAATTTTAAGTAATAATTACTGGTTGAAACTATTAATCTTTTATCATGCTCCAGAGTCATTCGAGTTTCGCATATCTTATCAAGAAGACAACAAAAAAGATGGCCACATGTTGCTTAACATTGCAGATTGTCTTATCATACTTGAGAGACACTGTGATAAACATATAACATCTGATTAATTCCAAAACAAATGTGTTGAAGCACTATGTTACTAAAGCACATATAGTATCTTTATTTCCCCTCTGAAAGAAAAAAAAACATATCCAATAAAATGATATCACGTGTGCCAGAGATGAACATGAGGAAGAAAATGATATTTCAATGTAATAAGTACTGAGAGCTGATATTACTGAAAGGAGAACTGCAGTCTCAGCTCCTTGTGAATCTTTGAAGGTTACATATGCAATTTGAGATCGTTCAGTATCACTGCAAAAAGTGTATGATAAGCTTAATATTCATAGAGCAAAAAATGGTGAAAGAGGAATAATGAAATTAAACAAGGAAATAACCTCTGCATTTCAACATATTCAATATCACCAGAAAAGGAAAAAAACTCCTTGATGTCTCTCTCAGTTGCTCCCAGAGAAACATTGCTGACTTTGACAGTTTTAACCTGCTAGAGAACAAATATGAGTTCTAAAACCTTATTGGAAACATAATGATTCCAAGTACTATCAATGATGTTCAGAGGTGGTATGTTGAAAGGATAACAGGTTTCTATTAAGAAATATTAAAGATTACATAGCATGAGATGATCTAACAAAACTTGATTCATCCTTCACTTAATCAAAACCAAGAGTACACCAGGCCATTTAATTGGAATATCTGACCCTAACCCATATGACTATTGACAAAAGTGATAAATAGAGTGAATATGAGAATGATGCAAACATCAATATGGATAAACCACTAGATGTAGATGAAAGGGATTGAGGGTCAACAAATTTTAGCAATTACAAGTAATGGCAAGCTATGGATACTCTAGTAGAATAATAATGTTTTTTTCCCATAAATGTTGTCCTTTGTCCTGTTTAAAGCAAGTCATGATGAATATTGCAAATGAGCCACATGCCTTCAATGTGAAATCGAGCATAGAACTTTCACAAACATTTCGAACTAAATCTTGAAAAACATGTTAGATCAATCTATTTCATCAAAAAGATAGGAATTCTGAAATTTTTTCCTTTTGCTTTTATATCATAAAAAAAATTCCACACCAAAAGCTTAGGGATCACAATGGAGCAAAAGTTTAGTTACTGAGTTTCCCAAAAGATGAACACATTGCATTTGGAAATCTTAATTAATGTAGTCTTGAAGAATGAGACCACACTGCAAGGTTCAAGAAAATATAAGGCCTAAACTATTAAAAGACAGCAGAGGATAATTAACGCACGTTGTCCTTTAAACGTATCAATCAGCTAGTCACCAACTATTGATTCTCACCACCTAGTTTCCATCAACCAGCTTTTTAAATACTAGTGTGTTCATATAAAAGTGTGTGCGTGTCTATGTTCATTGAGTTAAATATATATAGACAATACCTTTTAGAGCTTAATACCATTGTGGAACCCTTACCAATCAGCTCAAGCTTTTGATGTGGTCACTAAATACGATGTCAGGGTCACGTTGACCAAGTGGTCTTTTCTTAGGTGCAAATGAGGGGCGCTAGAGTTCAAATTCTACAGTTGGCCCTCGCCTCTAAGATTAAGATATAGGTATTGAACAAGAGCAATGGCCAATTTGAGAGGTATTGCCCAATTAATGATGCCAAGGTTCATGAGCAAAACCTAGGCAGGGAAGGGATCAACCACACAAATCTCAGAGAATCGATTGCATCAACTCAATGTATTACTTCACAATATCATGAATCCATAATTGTTAACAAGAAAACAAAAACAGAGAGAAATGAGCATGCTACAGCAAACAAATTCGATAAGCATCAAATCAGTTAAATATCTCTCCATCTTTAACGAACAGAAACAATACATTTCAACCATTTCAATCTGATTGAATCAAAACAAACAGATCTCCAAAATCAAATCAAATGAGAAGGTAAATAAATACTGACCGACATGATGCGGAAGCTTAGCTTGGAAGAAGATAAGAGTTAACGCGTATCCAAACAGAGGTTTTGTTTTGTAATTCAAATGCGAATTAGAGAAAAGAAGAGAAAGATGGTTATATATAGTATAGGTGGGCTGGGGTTGGGGTTTTTGGAGACCACGTGCGAGGCGTGGGGCTCATATCTCTCGCCGGCAGAAGCAGTCGTAGGCAGCACGTGCAGATCCCGGTATTGTGTTGAGAATGGAAATTTTAAGTTTTAAAGAAAAACGACGTGTAAACCGGTTAATTGAATTAAATGATTTAGTGTGTAAGAAACTCGAACATGGCCTTGAATTCAATGCTGGAGTTGGAGTTTCCGAGCATGGGCCCCATCTCCTGGGTCCTTGACTCCGTTACTAATGGGAAATTTACCTTCCAGTCCTGATAGAATGACACTAATCCATATTTACCCTTATTTTATTTATATAAATTACTTCAAACAAATAAATATGCATTCCCGTCTTTAAACTCCCTTGTTTAAATATTATTCAGACTTAAATTACTGAATTGTCCCTGGTAATTAGTAAGCAAATAGGATTTTAACAAATTTAAAGGATAAGATAATCATTAATTGCAAATAGGAAGGAAATTATTGTACAATTATTCAAATACCATACACAATAAAAATCTGGCTATAGTAATACTTTGTATAATAATAACTTTTATATAGTCATATAAAATTATAGTCTCAACTTAAGACAGTTATAAATAAGATTAAACTTCACGTTGTAATAAGTTATAATTTTTCTAATTCTTGTCTTAAGAAAGTTATCTTCACATAATAATAATTATTTGTATATTACAAAAAAAAAAAAATATGTTATATTACATTAAAAGTTTAAGATGAAATAAAATATTTATCTAAAGTTGTTTGGGACAACGATTTTATATTTTACAGTTATTATCACATCTTTGAACTTGCGGGTGCGTAGTAACTTGTTAGTATGAACACTCTTTTGTTGAAGTCAAACATGTTTAGAGTTTCTTGACATGAAACTTTTTGTATATTGTATTGTCATCTTTAGGGTTATTTCCTTCGTCTTATTGTCTAATTAGAGCAATAATTTTTTCTTTAATTAAAACATATATGACTTGTTACTCATTTGGATCATTAAGGAATACATAAAATTCATTCAATTAGTGTAGTATATTTTTGCTCATGGATACATGTACTAGTTTTTTGAGACTATATCTATCTCTTTTATCAATGTCTATAGCTTATAGTTAAAAAAATTACTGTTTTATTTCTTATGTTATAATTCACGTTTTAGTAGTATGTATTAGGATATCAATTTATTGTTTTAGTAGTTATTACTACAATTAGACAAAAAGAGAAAAGAAGTAATCTTGATGATGATAATACCAAAATACAAAAGGTTTCATGTAAAAAAACTTTAAACATGCTTGAAAATGTAGAAATATTTTAGTTTCAACAAGAATGTGTCCATGTTAGTGAGTTATTACGTACCCCTAAGTTAAAAAATGTGATAACAACTTTAAAGCATAAATCATTTTCCCAAACAACTTCACATAAATATTTTATTTCATTTTAAACCTTTAATGTAACATAATATATATATAGTATGTGTGTGTGTTTTGCAATATATAGATAATTATTCTATGTAAAGGCAACCTTTTTAAGATAAAAATTAGAAAAAAATATAACTTATTACAATATGAAACTTATTCTTATTTATAACCATCATAAGTTGGGATTAAATTTTTTTATGACTATATATAGATTATTCCTATATGAAGTATCGTTGTAAAGATGTTTTACTTTATTATCATAATTTACTACAACTTAGAAGAGTAAACGACTTCTTCCCACTCAAATAATGGCTTAATGACATTTTTCCGCTTACAGACTTTTAAAATACCAATTTACTATCCAGATTTAAATTCTGTTTTTGAAACCGGTATCGTTGCAACCTCACACCACCACTATTTTCTTTTTCAATCATCACTACCAAAACCTCTCAAATCCTACTCCTGCCAACTCCATGAATCGTCGGAAATTGAGTGATTAGGGTTTGCATAGCCGTCTATTCCAAATCAAATTTCAATAAATCCTAATCACTAAAATCTAACATTCTATTATTAAAAGACTTGTCTGTCTCTCCTCTTTAAAAGTTATAATAGTTTGAATTGAATTTGCTCTTTATTTGTTATGGGAATATAAATTTAAATAGTAAAATGATATTTTAAAATTTTATGAGTAAAAAAAGATTATTATTTGGGTAGAAAAAAATCCCGAACTCAACTTGGGATGATAACTTTAATGTTAATTATTCTGCGGCTGGTCCCATAAAATAGGTTGACGAAATCAACAGAAAGAGTTCCCACCCTGATGCCATACTGTCCTCATTAATTGTTTTTTTTTTTCTACAGTGTGTACACAATCAAAATCAATCTTCTGTCTTCCTTTGTCAGTCCAGCTGAATAATTATCCTCCTTCATACACGCTGCCAACAAAACAGTACCTTAGAGCAAGAAGTAACTGAGAGATTAACAGGATATTTCTTCTTCTTCTGTTTTTTTCTTGTGTTCAGAGAAGAAAAAAAAAAAAAAAAATCATTAAAGTTCTATGTGGAACCAAGAATTAGTCAAGGGGGTTTATTCTTTTTTTTGAGTTTTTAGTTCATACCTTGAAGTTATTTATTACAATAAACCTTTTTTTTTGAGTTTTTAGATTCAAACCTTGAAATTATTTACCATAATAGTATTCTAACTTATTTAGTTCTTTGAGTTTGTAGGATGTTTAATAGATTCTAAAGATTAATTAAGGTGTGTATAAGCTGGTTGGACACATCAATTATTAAAAAAAAAAAAAAATTATATTTCAACTTGCGGTAACATGCATACAAAAAATCGATTTTCAGCCAAGTGTTTTTATTTTTTTTCTCTGCCTATTTCCTCTGGCATGATTCAAGTTTGTTGACTTCTATAACAAGTGAGTCTTTCCTACGTAGTCATCTTCTCCGGTTATGCTCTCATCATAAATCTCATAAAATACATCATAACTATATACGAGCTCCATGATAATTGATTTCTACAAAAATTCCAGAGTTCTCCGCTACAAAAGAATGAAAATGCCTTCCTTAAAAATCTTCGTTTTTTTTCAGTTTGTCTATCTTCTGTGCTCTCTGATCAATTTGATAAATGCAACCGATCCATTTTACCTTTATAACATTTGCCCAAACACTTCTACTTTCACCAGGAACAACACTTATCAAAACAACCGGAATCTTTTGTTCACTTCGTTTTCTTCCCTTGTCAACCGGAATCTTTTGTTCACTTCGCTTTCCTCCCATGTCAACGATAACGCACTACAACAAAAACGGCTTTTAGCTACGAATTTTTTTGTTGCTAAAATCCTAGAAATTGTTGCGGTATACGTTTAGCGACGAAAGAAAATCGTCGCCATGATCGTCGCGGTAGGCATGTCGCGCTTGATTTTAGGTGACAATTTGTTAAAATTCGTCACTAAATCTGGCGACAAACCAAAAAATTGTCGCCTATACCATTTTCGTCGCTAAATCTAATTACTGGTGAAATATTAAATGTCGTCGCCTAAAGTTAATAGCGGCGTACTCTCTATTGTGTCGCCTACTCTATACCGCGACGAGATATGTGTTTTTGTCGCTTAACGTATACCACGACAAAATGTGAATTTTGCTCGCCTATAATATACTGCGACGAAATGTGCATTTTTGTTGCATAAAGTTAATAACGACATTATAATTTTATGCGTCGCTTAAAATATACAACGACAAAATGTGACGTTTTGTTGCCTAACATGTAGTGCGATAAAATATGAGTTATTGTCACCTAAAGTTAATAGCGACGTAATCTCTATATGTGTCGTTTAAAGTATAACATGACGGTACTTTATATTTTGTCACTTGAAACTATTAGCGATGAAACGTAAAAGTCATCAACAAAACTTTTCAACTTTGAATGTATTTCATAGCTAAAAGTCTACAACGTCGAAATATAATTGTGGTCGCCCATTTATATAAATAATTTATCTTAGACATTTTAAAATTTAATTGTAAAACGTAAACATCAATTTGTAAATGTAATTAATTCAAATCAAACAAATATATCAAACCAAGTATATTATAGAACTATAATATGTTTGTTTTTAAATAAAAACTTAAAAATATATAAAGTTGACTAAATTTCTAATGTTCAACAAAAAGTGACAAATAAAAACTCAAATTGTTGCAGGTGGTGGAGGATCCGGTGGAAATTGGCCTGAAAATATTTGTGAGCCATTAGATCGAGAACCCATATTCATTGAGATGAACTGTTGCATCTTCTCCATCGTTTGCCTATATTGGTGAAATTCTTCCCTTATGCCTCATAGTTCTTGCACCTCCTCATGCAAGTGTGTGAGTTCCTCTAAAACATCTTGATCGACTCGCCTTCTAGTCTTCGAAGATGCAGGTGGTTTTGGACCATAACCTAATCCACGATAATAACCAGTTTTTTTCCTAAAACCTATTGAGTGATCTCTAATTGAGTAGGTGGCTGAGAATCTTCTTCAGGCTCTTGATTGAAAATGTTCTCCATTTGTTCCTACAAAAATAATATACATGTGCATAAGCACGAATATATAAATAAAAACAATTTAATTTTATAAATTAAAAATTAAAAGGTATTAGGTTATAATATAAAAATATAATAAACTTTTATGCAAAATAAAATAAAATAAATACACTACATAATACTTACATATTGAACCTTAGCTTCATCATTTATCCAAATATTTCTTTTACTACTAAAATGAGTGTCATGGAATAAATGCACCTCCCCTTGGAGCTGGCTTTCAGGAAGATCCTAATATTCAAAAAATAAACAAATAAATAACAATTACAATATACATTTTAAATATAAAATTACTCAAAAATAAATATTTCAAACCTCTGAATTTTTTGTTCATGTGAGAAGTATTCATGCTTGGTGTTGATTTTTTTTTACCCTTGATCCTATTCTTATTGAACATCTAACATGGATAAATAAATTAATATCAAAGTTTTGGCTAGCTAATCATGCGTGGATTGTTTTATAAAGCTAAACTAGTTAGTCTAATACTTGAAAAATTGTGTTCATGAAATATTTAACATAAATTGTGAGAGGCAAGTGTAGCTAGAAAAAATGCCCTATTTCGGGGACTAGCTTACTAATAGGTTCAGATTTCCCAACCATGAAAGGGAGCCAATCTCTATCTCTATATAGGGTTCTGGCCTAGAAACAATACTAAAAAAAATGCTCAATCTAGTGGAAAGTGGAATTAACCTAGGTTTGCAAAACTTATGTTGCAAGTGAGTCACCAATAATAAAAAACAAAAATAAACCTAATGAATACGTTTCTGACTTCTAATTTCTCCAATCAAGAATCAAGTTTATACTCTATCAAATTCTAGCTACTATAATGAAATCAAATTACAAAACTACAATGTTAAAATAATGAATTTAATCCATAAAATGGAAATTAAAATGCACAATTTTCTTAAAATAAATTACAAATCCCTAATTCAATTACAAAATAAAACAAATCATCAAAAAGAGATTTTTAGCTACTAAAAATAAATCAAATTACCAAACAACCATGTTGAAACTATGGATTGAATCCAGCAGGAAAAAAAAAAATTGAAGAATTAAAATTCCAGATTTTTTTTGAAACGAAAATAAAATGTATGTTTAACCTTAATTTGCTGTGTTTCCCTACCAACCTTGACAATGCAGATTGGTGCCTTAATGAATTGAAGTGCCACCGAGAGAGAAAGGGAGAGTCGACATAAAATATGTGAATTGAAGCGCCACAGAGAGAAGAGAGAGAGAGGGAGAGTTTGAGATAAAATATGTGGGAGGGAAAAAATTGGAGGAAGAATAATATTATAATGGCGCTAGTACTTGTAACTTCCCTTTTAAATTTTAATAAAGAGATCATGATCTATATAGGCGGCAGGTTTATGGGCATTGTGATTTGGTTGGCTGCTGTATAAAATATCATGTTAACCTAAACTGAAAAATAATAATAATACTAAGATATCAATTGAAGATGGTGGCGGGTTTATTGTTTTATCTTGTTTTGTGGTAGGTTTATTATATTAACCTAAACCTAAATAATATTAATAATATTATTGAGATATCAATTGAGCGGCGGGTTTATAGATTTTATCCTTTTTTATTAATCACTTAGTATATCTTCATATTAGTAGACCTAATTTACATTATGGAGTAATAGAAAATGTTGATATTACCCATGCTAGAATCCAGCCGTGACTATTGATAATTGTCAAGGTTTTAAAACCCGACCCAAGGACTGACTCTGGTTCGGTCATTGGGTTGGTCAGTCGAACCGGTTTATGCGGATGTCAGCGTGATGATGTCATTCTAACGTCAACATGACATATAAAATGACGCAGCGAGTTAGCATAAATAGACAAGGGTAGCACTCGACCACACCTTTAAAACTAATAGACAAGTCTCAATCCTGAAACTTAAACTATAAAATCTAAAGAAAAATCTAAATAATGCATTGAATGGTCTCCAAAACGAAAATTAAGTTTATATAGGGTGACAATCAACCCTAATAAGACTCCTAATGACAAAAGGAAACAAAAAATAAATCAATTAAAACAAGAAAATCCGAAATAAAATCGAAAAAAACATGCAAATAACTAAAAACCCATCCAAACACACACCAAAATGGTGGATTTTGACCTCAAAAATGACCTTCGACCAGCTAAAGCTGGTTCCCACGATGACGGGCTCGAAATAAGCTTTCCAACGGTATCTTACAGGCCCCGTAACTTTTCCCGGATCAAAAGTTATGGCCATTTGAATGAGACATGCTCATTTAAGCCCTTTGGGCTTTACGCATGGACTCTGACGTTCACCATTCTCCATGAATTCATCCACTAGACATTCTATGTCATAAAAAAAAAAAAAAAAATTCAAGATGTTCAATTGCCGGGTTGAACTAGTGGTTCGTAACAAAAAATTCAATCCAACCGCGGTTCAAACTGGGTCATTTAATATTTCCAGTTTTTTAGTCGAATCGACTTCGCTTGATCACCGATTCTCGATTCAACTGGTTGAACCGACCGACCGGTCTGGGCCGTGTTTTTAAAACCTTGACAATTGCAGCTGGATTTCGATGGATGTGTTCAATTGAAAGGACTTTAAGAACTTATAAATCTTATGTAAAGAATTAAGTAAGACTTGAAGGCTCTATTGCCAAGGCATACATTGTTAATGAGTTGATATTATGTTCAATGTATCTTTATGATATTGGACCGAATTCAACCGACTAGAGTGTAATTCAGATGAATTTAGTTTTGATATTGATGCGGAAGTTAATGAACAAGATCAAAGAACTTCGTAGAGTGGATATGGAACTAGACGTTGTTCAATTTGTTGAGCCGAGCAATAGAGTTAGTGATGATGATATGCATTTCATAAATGATGATAGTACATGAATGATAAAAATTGTACCACTGAAAGTGAAGATGTATAAGTTGAAGATGATATTGATAATTAATAATATTTATTATTGTCATCCAAATTTAATTTGTATAATTGTGATAATCACTACAAGAAATATATTATATTGTGATAAAATTAATTTTATCAAATGTTATTTTGTTACGAGTAATATAGGCATTATGATAAATTGCAATAGCTTTAAAATAGTGTTACAATATATTTGAAATACAATAAATTATTTAAAAAAATAGTTCTTATATAATTTTAAAAAATGGTATAAATACAATTAGTTTTTAAATTATTATATTATCTTGTATTTTGGTTGGATCCAATAATAATCATTTTCCTAATCTAAATAGAATAACGGTTTTCTTAATGAATCCACTCGGCATTTACAAAACATGCTACTACACTGTTTTGGGGCAAAAACCATCAGCTTTCCTTTGCTAATAACCCTTCTTCCGCTAAAAACCCTTTTGCTTATACGCCTCTCTCCCAGTGTATGAAATTGCTTTGTCATTAACGCAAAAAACTTCATTCAATCTCTTCTCTGCAGCAGTGCTACTACACTGTTTTGGGGCAAAATAAAAAAATAATACTAACAATAAGCTAATAATAATATTAATAATAAATAATAATGATTCTAAACAAGAACAAACAAGTGCCAAGCTTAAGTTGCCAACAGTTGGAAACCTGAAAAACAATTTACCACATGGTGCTTTTCGTATTTACAAAATAAATAATAATAATAATAATTTTGATTTCTTTTATTAATTACTTATTAGTTTTATGTTTTCAATTATTGTCATATAAATATAAAATTATATTAAAAATTAAAATCTAACAAACTAATGGTAATGATTTTAAGAAAATTGACACCAAAATTTTTTCACGACAATACGTTTTTGGCATTGTTTTTTATATTTGCGTTGCCATAAATGTTTCTCGATGAACAATTTGTTGCGTCGTGTTTTATATTTTCATCGCCAAAAACACTTCCTAACAAATAATTTGTTGCGTAGCCAGATAGATTTTGAGTCATTTTTTATATTTTCGCTCCAAAAACCATTTCTGACGCACAATTTGTTACGTAGCTAGATGGATTTTACATCGTTGTTTATATTTTCGTCGCCTAACACGTTTCCTGACAAACAATTTGTTGCGTAGCCAGATAGATTTTGCGTCATTTTTATATTTTCATTGCCAAAAACCATTCCTGACGCACAATTTGTTGCATAGCTAGATGGATTTTACATTGTTGTTTATATTTTTGTCGCCAAACACATTTCCCAACACACAATTTGTTACGTAGCCAAATGGATTTTGCGTCATTTTTTATATTTTTGTTGCCAAAAACGTTTCCCGATGCACAATTTGTTCGTAGCCAAATAGATTCTGCTTTGTTTTTTATATTTTCATCACCGAAAAGGTATTACGATGGGCATTTTGTTGCGTAGCTAAACTTCGTTGGCGTCGCTTTATATATGTTCGTCGCCAAAAACATTTTATGACGCCATGCATTTGCGTTGCTAAATACTTTTGGCTATGTTTTGTATTATTTTCGTCTCTTAAAAGTATCCACGGCGACATATAGTTACGTCGCGAAAAAACTTGGGCGTCACTTTTTTTATTTTCATCGGCAAAAACATTGTATGACGAATTATGTCGTCGCTAAGTCTGTCGCCAATTTGCTTCCCGCCATCTCATGCGAGGATTAGAAATTCCGCGAAACTATTGACAACCAATTTCATATTTCGTCGCTAATAGTTACCTTTGGCGACGAATTTTGAAATCGTCGCTAACAAAATTGTAGCTAAAAGCCCTTTTTGTTGTAGTGACGGTTTCTTCAACGACACCGCAGGCGACCACCCCAACAAGGTCTACGGCCTCTTTCTTTGCCGAGGTGATCTGAATTCCACAACCTGCCAAGATTGCCTCAATTTTGCCATTTCGGATGCAACTAAACGTTGCCCTGTTCAGAAAGAAGTTGTAATATGCTACGAGGGGTGCCTTCTACGTTACTCAGATAAGCCTTTCTTCTCTACAGTGAATGATGACGAGGGAGTTATGATGACTAATGTAGACAGTGTTCCAGAAGCAGCCCGGTTTAGCGAGCTAGTGGAGAGAATGATGAACGAGACGGTAACTCAGGCAGCGAATTCTCCGAAAAGGTTCATGACGAAGAGGGGAAATATCACATCCTCCCAATCACTGTACAGTCTTGCACAGTGCACACAGGACCTTTCAAGTTTTGACTGTAAGACATGTCTTCAAAAATCTATTTCACAGTTGCGGACGACGCAGCTAGGAGGAAGAATGCTGTTTCCGAGTTGTTACAGCCGGTATGAACTTTACCCGTTTTATACTCAAAACGTAACTGCGGCTCCAGCAGTGCCTCAATCTCCTCCGCTTCATGCTTCTGTGACAAGACCTGGAGGTAAACTAGGACGCACTTTGAATTAGAAATTAAAACTGTTACCAAAATACTCATGAATTTCTCGCATATCCAATGAAACATTTTCCTTTTTCTTGCAGGAAGAAGCCGAATCTCAACTTCAATAATCATTGCCATCATTGCTTCAATTGCTGTCTCTGTGGTGCTTTCCATTGCAATATATTGTCTCATAAGTAGGAGAGCAATAAAGAAGAATAGTGATATACAGGAAGATGATTTTGGTAAAATTACTTTAAATAGTTACAATATTATTAATCTTTCATGTCCCATTTTTGCAATCTTTTCAAGTTTGTACAGCAATTTTTTTTAATTAAATTCGTGGAATGTATAGTATTACTTATAGTTTACACTGTGCATCAGGGAATGACATTACAAAGGCCTTGCAATTTGATTTTGGGTCAATTCAAGTAGCCACAAACAATTTTTCAACTGATAATAAGTTGGGTGAAGGTGGATTTGGTGAGGTTTATAAGGTATAACAATATTATGTTGCATTCATCCGAGAAGTTTCATTGGAATTCATGATCTAGTGATTGATTAATGAACATTCTCAGGGCATACTTCCTAATGGACGAGCAATAGCTGTAAAGAGGCTTTCGAGAAGATCCTGCCAAGGTTCTGCAGAATTCAAGAATGAAATCGTATTGGTAGCCAAGCTCCAACACAGAAATTTGGTTAGGCTGTTGGGATTTTGCTTGGAGGGAGAAGAAAAGATTCTTATATATGAATTTGTTGCCAACAAAAGTCTTGACTATTTTTTATATGGTCTGAACTGTCTCTATGAATCCAATGACTCTTGAGTTCAATATTCTTTATTCACATATCACATTAGACTTGGTGAATTTTTATTTTATTTTATTTGTCCTCCATAGATGCGTGCCCATGGAGTTGATCATTAAGTACGCATTTTGAATCTAGTCCTTAGAAATCAATTTGCAAACTTTATTTGGATACATGCAGATCCTGAAAAGCGAGGACAATTGGATTGGTCTAGACGCTACAAGATAATTGGAGGCATTGCTCGAGGGCTATATTATCTTCATGAGGATTCTCAGCTTAAAGTTATTCATCATGATCTCAAAGCTAGCAATGTATTGCTAGACGAGAATATGAACTCCAAAATTTCCGATTTCGGCTTGGCAAAAATAGTTGGAGTTGATTCATCCCAAGTACATACAAACAAAGTGGTTGGGACATAGTAAGTTTTCACTCCCACAACTTGCTCTGCATATTCTGGATTTATACGGCATCCTGTTGATAAGTATTTACACATTTCTAATTAAAATTTGAGAATACAAAGTTGCATTGTGTCTACTTTACAGTGGTTACATTTCACCAGAATATGCTATACATGGGCAGTGTTCAGTGAAATCCGATGTGTATAGCTTCGGAGTTCTAGTTTTAGAGATCATTACTGGCAAGAAGAGCAACAAATTCTATCAAACAGATGGTGCTGAGAATCTCATGAGCTACGTAAGCAAAAAGAGAGATATTCTATTCACTTTTTCCCTTTGTTGAGAGTCAGTATATTTACATGCTTGATTCATTATTGCAGGCTTGGAAACACTGGAGAGATGAAACACCCTTGCAATTGTTGGATTCAACTCTGTCAAATTCTTATTCAAGAGACGAAGTGATCAGATGCGTCCATGTGGGGTTGTTATGTGTCCAGGAAGATCCAACTGAGAGACCAACAATGGCAACAATCGATCTCATGCTTAATAGTTACTCTGTTACTCTTCCATCACCTCAACAGCCGGCGTTTTACCTCGGCACTAGAAGGGAGGTGACCATGCCATCAAACAAGCCCTGCTCTGTGTATGAAGAATCCATTACTGAATTATATCCTCGATAATGGGGGATGACTGCTGAGCTTGTGCTTCAAGAATCAAGATTTTGTATAACATGGTTAACTCGCATGTACGCTAACAAACAATAAAAAAGAAAAGATCTAAGATGCATGATAATGTTGATCAAATGATATTATGCTGGAAGGTCATGAAGCTGGTCAATATTTTGAAATCTGGAGTGCATATTGCAAGCGGCAAAAATACGTACATTCTTGTTTGTTCCTACCGTAATGCACCGGGCATTTCTTTGTTTTTTATAATGTTTATCTTAGGTGAATTCACTAGAAATCTCTTTGTTGATTAGGTGCGATGTAATGTGATGTGTTTGTAGTTGTTAGTAAAGTATGGCTGTTTAAATTTTGATTTTAAGTCTCATGCAGAGAGGTGTAAGCTAGCAAACCAGTTTATATTCACATTTGCTTCAATGAAAAAAATTCCCGTTTTGTAACTTTTCTTTCAGTGTGTGCCATCTAAAAGCAGTTTTTCCTTAGAATTCTCCGCTCCAAAACCTTCATTTGGTATCGAGCCAAGGCTGAGTTTTTCAGACTAAAACCTCAACTCTTCAAACACACAACTCCCTTAAGATCTCCTCCATGGCAACAAATCCAACACCTCTTTCTCCACCTATCTTCAATGGTGAGCGTACCATGTTTGGGCTGTCAAAATGAAGACCTATTTGAGAGGCCATTCCTTATGGCAATATGTGGAGGAAGAGAGACAAATCCCTCAACTTGGAGCAAACCCAACACCGAATCGATTAGGATTCATGAAGAGGAGGTTGCAAAGACTCCAAGAGCACTCTCCCGCATCCATTCTGCGATGGCGGCCAAGTCTTCTCCGGGATAATGGCTTGTGATACTCCTAAGGAAGCTTGGGACAAGCTTAAGGAGGAGTTTGGGGGAAGTACCCAAACCAGAAACATCAGATCCTAAACTTGAGGAGAGAGTTTGAAGTGCTCAAAATGCAAGAAACGAAAATGTCAAGGAGTATGTGGATAGGTTGATGAATGTTGTAAACAAGATTAAGCTACTTGGTGAGGAGTTGGTGATCACGGATTGTGGAGAAGGTTTTGGTTAGTTTACCCGAAAGATTTGAAGCAAAAATCTCCTCACTTGAAGACTCAAAAGACTGTCCCCAAATTAGCCTAGTTGAACTTGTGCATTCCCTTCAAGCACAAGAAGAGAGAACTCTTGAGGCAAGAAGATTTGAGTGAAGGAGCTATGTTTGTAAGTCAAAAAAAGAAGGGATTTCAAGGGGAAAGCAGGAGGTACGCTGGAGAAAAGAAGGGGAAAGAAAAGCGAGTAATCAAGGAGGAAAGAATGTGGGTGCGGCAAGAACTTTTGCTCCTTGTCCTCACTGGGAAAAAAGAACCACTCTGAAAATAGATGTTGGTTCAGGGCCTAGCATTCAATGCAGGTCTTGTAAACAATTTGGGCACATTGAAAGAGTGTGTAAGAACAAAGGGAATCAGCAGAACAGCAAGCTCAAGTGTGGAAAGTTCCCAAGACTCCCATGACGAGAAGAGAGTTGAGCATTGTTTGTGGTCTCTGAATGCATGGTTGCAAGCGCACGACGTCTGGTTGATTGGACGTGGCTGCACCAACCATATGACCCCAAATGCCAGCAATTTCGTGAGCCTAGATGAGGGTTACCAATCCAAGGTGAAGGTGGGAAATGGTGAGTTAGAGGTGAAAGGCAAAGGTGATGTTTCGTCCAAACCAAAACAGTACTAAACTCATAGCGATGTTTTGTTTGTGCCTAAAATTAGTTTGAGCCTACTTAGTGTAGGACAAATGTTAGAGAAAAATTATTCTCTACATTTCAAAGACCTCACTTGTGTTATTTTAGAGAGTGATGGGACTGAATTGATGAAGGTTAGAATGCAAGGAAAAGGTTTTCCTATAGAATGGGGAAAGGTTGCTTTTCAAAACTACTCGGCTAGGATAGATGATTCAGAGTTGTGGCATAGGAGATTTGGACACTTTCATTATCATGGCCTCAAGGAACTTAAACACAAAAACCTTGTCCATAACCTACCCGAAATAGACCAAGGTGAAGGATTGTGCAAAACCCGCCAAATTGGCAAACTCAGAGCCTCCATTCCCTACAAATAAAGCTTGGAGAGCAAGTGAAAAGCTCCAGCTTTTGCACACGATGTGTGTGGTCCAATGCAGCAAACTTCTCTAAGTGGGAGTAGGTACTTCATCCTCTTCATAGATGATTACTCTAGGATGACATGGGTGCATTTCCTGAATCAAAAAAGTGAGGTAGCTCTTGTGTTTAAAATGTTCAAATTGCGGGTAGAAAACCAAACAGGGTTTGACACTTAAGTCATTGAGAAGTGACAATGGTGGTGAGTACACTTCCAATGAGTTTGAAGAAGCATGCAAAGGGGCTGGAATTTGGCATCAGTTCAGTCCATACACTCCACAACAAAATGGAGTGAGTGAGAGAAAGAATAGGGACAGTTGATGGAAATGGCTAGGTGCATGATGATTGAGAAAAAATTTGCCAAAAATTTTTCGGCGCTGTCAACACCGGGATCTATCTACTTAATCGGTTACCCACCAAAGCACTTGACAACAAGACTCCCTTTGAAGCCTGGTATGGTGTCAAGCCAAATGTGGATCATTTGAAAGTATTTGGAAGTGTGTGTTATGTGTTTGTTCCAGAAACAAAAGGACTAAGTTGGATGAGAAGGTGAAGTAGGCATCATGATTGGATACAACAGATGCAAAGCCTACCGAATTTACAATCCATGCTCCAAAAGGATTGTGATTAGTAGGGATGTCAAGGTTGATGAAGGAGCTACTTGGAATTGGGAAAAGAGGCAAGTTGAGAGAAGGATCGCACCCAACATGACATAGATCCGTAAACTCGAATGCGGGGTGAATCTGAAGAAGTGGATGAAATGCCACTGGGGCACCAGGTCTTTGCATGACATATATGAGAGGTGTAATGTGGCTGAATTGGAGCCTACATGCTATGCTGAAGCTGCAAAATCTCAAGCTCGGAGGGTGCAATGCAGGAGGAGATGAATGTGATTGAAAAATCAAACTTGGGAGTTGGTTGATAGGCCACTTGAGAAAAGTAATACAAGTTAAATGGATATTTAAAAGGAAACTGAATCCTGATGGATCGTGAACAAACTCAAGGCAAGACTTGTTGTTAAAGGCTTTGCACAGAATTTGGAGTTGATTTTTGAAACTTTTGCACTGTGGCAAGACATGACACCATTCGGCTTCTCATGGCGGTGGCGACAATTCAGTTGGAAAATCTTCCAACTTGATGTAAAGTCAGCATTTTTAAATGGATTGCTTGATGAGGAAATCTACATTGAGCAACCGGAGGGGTATGAAGTCAAGGGAAAGGAGGAGAAGGTCTATCGCTCAAAAAGGCCTTGTATGGTCTCAAACAGCCCTCAGAGCACAGCTGGTATAGCGAATTAATGACTATTTGTGCAAGCTAGGATATGCTAGAAGTCCAAATGAGCACACCCTTTTATGTAAGGGAACAAAGAGGAGAAGTGATGATAGTCTCTCTTTATGTTGATGACCTCCGTGACTGGAAGCAATCTTGTTCATTGGAAGAGTTCAAAAGAGCAATGAAGATGGAATTTGACATGACCGATTTGGGTGAAATGAGCTACTTTCTTGGCATGGAAATATACCAAAGCTTAAAGGGTATATTTGTGTGTCAAAAGAAGTATGCAAATGAGGTGCTAATTAAATTCAATATGGACAATTGTAAATCGGTAGATATCCCTCGATTCCTAGCCGAGTGAGCAAGGAAGATGGTGCCAAAAGGGTGGATGAAGGTGTCTATAGAAGCTTGATAGGATGCTTGTTGTACTTGACAAAGAACTAGGCCTGATTTGATGTACACCACCAGCCTCCTGTCTAGATTCATGAGCAAGCCAAGTGAGATGCATTATAAGGCTGCAAAGAGGGTGCTACGGTACATTAAGGGGACTACCGAGTTAGGAATCGGGTTCAAGGGCAGAAAAATTCAGTTTAATAGGCTATTCGCGATGATTGGGCTTGGGTAGGCTCATTGATGATATGAGAAGCACTTCGGATATGTTTTCTTTGTTAACCATGGTGTCTTCAGTTGGCTCTCAAAAAAACAGGAGACAGAGTCTAATCCCATCGCTGAGGCGAATACATTTCTGCGCAGTGCTACAAACCAGTAACTGGTTGAGAAAAATTCTGACAGACTTGAGGCTGAATCAAGATGAGTCTACCACCATTTATTGTGATAACATGTCAACTGTTGCAATTGCTAAGAATCCTATTCTCCATGGTCGAACTAAACATATCAAAATTAAATACCATGCTGTAAGAGAGGCAGAGCAAAGCAAAGAAATCAGTTTAGTCCATTGCTTGGGAGAGAACCAAGTTGCTGATATTATGACCAAGGGACTGAATAAGTCCAAGTTTGAAGAATTCAGACTCAAACTTGGAGTTTCCAGCATGAATATCAAGGAGGAGTGTTGATCAAATGATATTATGCTGGAAGGTCATGAAGCTGGTCAATATTTTGAAGTACTGGAGCTGCATATTCTGGCGGCAAAAATCTGGTGTTCTGTTGCTGTTTGTTCCTACTGTAATGCACCAGCATTTCTTTGTTTTTTATAATGTTTATCTTAGGTGAATTCAGCTAGAAATCTGCTGTTGATTAGGTGCAGATGTAATGTGATGTGTTTGTAGTTGTTAGTAAAGTATGGCTGTTTAAATTTTGATTTTAAGTCTGCTGCAGAGTAGGTGTAACTGCAGTGCAAACCAGGTTTATATTCAGCATTTCTGTTCAATGAAAAAAATTCCCGTTTTGTAACTTTTCTTTCAGTGTGTGTGCCATCTAAAAGCAGTTTTTCCTTAGAATTCTCCAGCTCCAAAACCTTCAGATAAAAGTGCAGAAGATTTCCATAGTTCCCTGTTACAAAAGAATCAAAATGCCTTTCCTTGAATTCTTTCCGTTTGTCTATCTTCTATGATTTCTTATCAGTTTGAACGTTGTCGTGTTTTGCCCACCTCGACCGACATCTATCAGTCCAACGTCAAACTTTTCCTCTCCAATAGCGGCAGCAATCTTTTGTTCACTTCAGCCTTTCTTTTCTACCGTGAACGATGATTACAACGTTTCGATGTTTTATACAAGGAACGCTACAGAAGCAGTCCGGTTTGACAAGCCGGCGAAGAGTACGATGAACGAAAGTGCAACGCAGGCTGCAACTTCTCCCGAAAAGTTCATGGCATAAAAGGGGAAATTTCACAGCCTCGTAATCACTGTACTCTCTAGTCCAGTGCACGCAGGACCTTTCCAGTTTTGATTGTAATCGATGTCTTCACCACTCCATTGCAGAATTGCAAACTACAAAAGTTGGAGGAAGAGCTCTGATAAGTGAGAAATATATTTAGGAGATGGTAAAATTTGTCTCACTTTTTTGAGGTTATAATGTATATGCGATGGTAAAAGAGTGATTTAAAATAATAGGTGGCTTGATGAATGATAAAATGTAATTGCCGGTGGAATGAAATAAAAAATTTAGCACATGTACAAGAATATATAACATTATTTTTTTGAGTAAACGACTTTTCCCCACCCAAGGTTTGCCTTAATTGCACATTTCTATCCAAAAAGTTTCAAAATACTACTCTCTCATCCAAAGTTAAAAATTTGTTATAACCCAAAGCCGATTCCGGCCACAAAAATTCTCTCCACCATGACCATTTGAACATTCGGTCTCTTATATACAATACACCTCTCACTCCAACATCTGATTTTTTATCGATTTTCGGCCATTGCAAAGGTAGGATTTCCTTGTCTTAGATGATTCAAATGGTGAATATTCAATCGATCACCACCATTCGATCCACAGACCTCCACTCTACAAAACACCTCTTACCTTGGTTCATGATAACTCGTAAAATGTCAATTGAGAGATTAAAATGTATTTTAAGTATTAATAAAATATAAATTTTGGATAAAAAAATGATATTTTAAAACTTTTTGAGTGAGAAAGTGTCATTAAAACAACCCTTGGGTGGGAAAAAGTCGTTTACTCTTGTTTTATTAGATGATCTTTATTATCTTACATATATAATTTAGAAAAGGACAATCTCACCAACTAATTATGATAATGGCGAGACTATTTGATACAGTGATGAAAAATTATGGATTTAAATTATAAATAAACATATGGAGTCATTACGTGAAAAATTCAAACGTTTTGATCATTATCTGCAAGCATGAGAAGGAAAAGAGAAATTTATGTTAATTTTATATGTCAAACATTTAGCATGTTGTTTTATAGCTTACAACTATTTTTCAGTTTTGACGAGGAAAAAAAAAGAACCTTTTTTTATTTTCTATAAAAACAGATGGTGCTGAGAATCTCATGACCTATGTAAGCAAAATAAACATATTGTATTACTATTTCACTCTTTTAAGAGTCGATATCTTTACGTACTTGATTATTATTGCAGGCTTGGAAACATTGGAGAGATGGAATACCATTGCAATTCTTGGATTAAACTCTGTCAAATTCTTATTCTCGTGAAGAACTGATTAGATGCATCCATGTGGGGTTGTTATGTGTCCGGTGTTGGAGTTGTTGACTACTTCAACTATAGGAGGTCGCATAAATGCATCAGGGGTCCTCAATGAGCAGCCGGGGTTGAGGGGGCAACGCCCCCTAACCTATAGGCGGTTTGAGCCTATTCCATGAAGAGCCATTATAAAATTTCTCTAAGTAATTAAATTCTTAATTGGGTTTGGGCTTAGGATAAAAGATTATAGTAATATTATGTTTTATTCTTCAAACTTGGTATATAAATTTATTTTTCTCTTGTATGAGTATGATAGTAAATCATAGAGGACAAATACATATATTCATTGTAACGAGAGGGGTAAGACAATATTTTCATAATATTGGATTCTATTGGAGGTAGCATGTTAATTCGGTGAATTAAGGTAAATCGCGTGTATTTTTCTTTTTCTTTGCTAGTTTGATATTTTTGTGTGTTTACTTGTTTGATTTCGTATTAGTCTAAATTGTTTAAGATCCAATAGAGAGACCAACAATGGCAACAATAGATATCACGCTTAATAGTTACTCTGTTACTCTTCCATCCCCTCAAACATCCGGCGTTTTACCTTGGCAGTAGAAAAGAGGTGAGCATGCCATAAGGAATTTGGCTTTGATCAAACTACAAACAAGTCAACCCCATGCTCTGTGAATTAGGAATCCATTGCTGAATTATATCCTCGATAAGGGTATGACAGAATCAAGATTTTGGAATATGGTAAGGTGAGGGTGACATTAGAAGTAAGAAGAAATGTCAAATAAAAACCTCTACCTACAATACTAAGTCCATAAGTGTTATGCCTAAAAAGTCACGCCTATGTCAGCTCATTTAATGTCTTCTTGTGCTGCCAAGCCTATATCTCCAAGGATATTCTCACTAACTTTATCTCATTTCAAAGAGATGAATGGACGAGAGTCTTCCATGTGTCAAGGCAACTTGCAAAACACTCATTACATTGAGTGCAAATATGAATAAATGGGCACTCCTCTTCCCGAAGAAGGAGGTTGGGCTGAGATTTGAGCTACAATTCTTTCTCTCTGTAAATATTGTATTTCTCCATCTTTGTATGTCTTACGAGCAAAATCATAGAAATAGTCAGTGAGCAATAAAATAACAATGGATGTAGGAGTTTCTTGTTGAGCATTCGAACCACTATAAAAACCCCCTCTTGTCAATCTTTTATTTATTTTTCTGCAAAATATATAATCTCAGCTCCATATTCAAATCTCATGGATCCATCACGTGTGTCTCTTGAGTCAGCTCAGCGTTTCCCATATGTGAGTCGTTGGCATCCAAAATCAAGCATCAACAATAAGTTTAGTATAATAAGTTCAATCTTTTTCATTAAAATGACATGAATTCTGAATTTTTTTTTTTATTTTGCTTTCATATCCTGACTAAGATTCCACATCAGGGATCACAATGGAGCAACGGTTAAGTTATTTAATCTTCCAAAAATATGAAAACATTGCATTTGGAAATCTTAGAGAACACACTACAAGCTTCAACAGAACATAAGCCCTATACTATTACAAGAGGGCAGAAGATGATTAACGTATATCGTTATCAAAAGACTAAATGTTGAGTCGTGGGGCGTGGGGCTCAGATCTCTCGCCAGCACAGGCAGTCGTCGCACGTGCAGATTCCGGTGGTATGGAAGTCAAGTTTTAAAGAAAAACGACGTGTCAAACGGTTAATCGAATAGGGCCGGTCTATTAGTGTGCAACTCAAATATGGCCTTGAATTCAACGCTGGAGTTGGAGTTTCCAACCCTGGGCCCCATGCCCCCGTCTCCTGGGTCCTTAACTCCGTTACAAATGGGCATTTTTCATTCCAGTCCTGATAGAATGATACTAATTCTCTTCACCCTTTTTTTTAATTTTTTTTTTTTTTTAATGTTGGTTTGTTATTAGTTCTTTTGAAGATTGTATTAATATATGTTTATTATAAAATTACTTCATAAAAAATGTATTCCTCTATCTTTGTCAACACTAAGGGTACGTTTGTTTTAATATTTTAGATAATATTTTAAAAAAAGCAAGAGTTGGGTGGGAATAACGAGGTGGGATTTGAAAATTAACAAAACACCTCCCAGGTTTGTTAATTTACTAAATACCCTTATAATAAAAACATTAAAATTATAAAAACACCCCCACCCGTCCATTAAATACCGACAGTTGGCCAACACCGTCGAAAGGTAGTCGGAGTCGCCGTATCAACGCATGACCAGTTGGATCGGACCGTTTGTGCACCGAGATGGCCTTTTCCAGCTGGATCCACCCTGGATTTGGTCAGAAAATGATAGATCGGCACACTATCAGTCAGATCCAGCTGGTAGTGCGCTATTATACCAAATTCCAGCCACCTTCTGGTAGTGATAGCCAGAGTTTGGAAAATGTGGGTGGGTGGGTGGGGGTGTTTTTGTCAAATTTTAAATTTTTTTGGGGTGTTTAGTTAAATTAACAAACTTAGGGGGTTTAAAAATTGAATGAAATAAAATATGATTTTCAGAATAAGAAAACAAATGTATATTTTGGGTAGGATAGGGTTAGGATAGTGCAAAAATAATTAATCAAACTGACCCTAATAGATTTATCACATTTATCAAACAAGCATGGAAAGGGGAGGAAATTATCCCATTTGGCCTTATAAATATTTCCAAAAATAATTTGTTACTTTTGTAATTTATGAGTACATTTTAATAATTTTTGGTCCTTAGATACAGTTTTATATTTTTATCTTAATCATTAATTCATTTCACTCATAGTCTATCTTAGTAGCCATAATGTACATGACATATATAGTTTAATTTAATACGAGGTTTAAAATTTTACTTAAATTATTGTTAGGGATGGCAAAAATGTGTCATATGAAGTTCTATCCAATCCAATCCGATCCGTTCTTTAAATCTAAAAATGGATTGGATTTGCTGATAATGGATTGGATTACAGATTTATCTAATCCATAAATTTTAATATGGGCTATAATTTGGATCGTACATTACTGTGGCATTTATAATGATAAAAAAAAAAAAAAAAATATTATTTCTTAAAATATTTTTATAATTATATATCCGTATTTTAATAAGTATTTAATAAATATTTAAAATATGTTCATAATTTATATTACATAAAATTATTAATTAATTAATCATTTAAAAAAATTAAAAAATACAGTGATTGCCCAGCTGCCTATTAATCATCAGTCAAAGGTGGCACGCTAGCACCAACTCTAATACTATCGGAACCAAAACATTTCGATTTATCGGAATCCGATTGAATCATCGGATTATGACACCAGTTTTAGCCGTGTAAAGTGGACCTCATGCCTTCAAATGAAGCATGCCGATTGAATCATTTGTAAGCTTGGAAAAACTGGAGAGATGGAACATCTTTGCACTTGTTGGACTCAATTCTGTCAAACTCTTATTATTCAAGAGATGAAGCGATAAGATGCATCCATGTGGAGTTGTTATGCGTCCAGGAAGATCAAACAGAGAGACCAACAATGGCAACTATAGATCTCATGCTGAATAGTTACTCTTCCATCTCCTCAACAACCGGCATTTTACCTGGGTTCGTAGTCGGAGGGAGGCGAGCTTGCCACAAAATTTTGGCTTTGATCAAACCACAAACACGATGTCAACGCCATGTTCTGTGAATCAAGCATCCATTACAGAATTATATCCTCGATAATGGGGTGTTTAATAAAATGACGGAATTCTTCAAGAATCAAGATTTTGTAATAAGGTTAACTTGAAAATATATGTTTTCAACATGAAAGGTGAGAGTGATACATTAGAATTAAGAAGAAACTGACAAGTAAAAGTTGTAACCTCCGGTAGTAATCCATAATTTTGTTGTTAATTTGCGTTGCTTTTGGTATATCATGACTTTCACATTCTTGACATTTTAACTTTAGAAAATATAATTTCTATTGCCGGATTGGGGTCACAGCCGCTGGCCTGGCTGCGATTTGGCCTAGCTAGGCCAAATTGCCGGCCGGTTGTCAAGTCATAGAAGTTTCTTTAATTATTGCAATTTTTATAAAATCATGTGACCAATTATTATTTGTTATTAAGATTAATAAATATCGGTTCATAATCTAATCTTACAAATTTTTTTTTACAATTCCGACATGATAGTGGATAGATGAAATATATTGTTGGACATACGAAACCTATTATAAACCAATTAATTATGAAACTATCACATCAGAATTGTAAGAAAAAATTTGTGAGATTAATATTAACAACCAATTAATTATGAAACTATCACATCAGAATTGTAAGAAAAAATTTGTGAGATTAATATTAACAACCAATTAATTATGAAACTATCACATCAGAATTGTAAGAAAAAATTTGTGAGAGTAATATTAACGTTAATAAATTTACTTGTTAGCTAATAAAGTCAGTAAAAATAACATAATTGTATATTCATATGAATTGATTTAAAAATTAGACATCACCCTTTTATAATCCCTAAGGATTTGAATTTAAAATTAAAAAAAAAAATTTTGTTGCTTAGCTTTTAGCTGGCCCATCACCATCATTCATTCACATAATAAAAAGTCGTTTTTCCTCCGGCAAAAATCAATTTATTAACACCGAAACAAGAAATAATTTTTACTTTATTCTTGCCCAATCTCCACCATCCACGTGTGCTATCACGGGTCCACATCACCGAACCGGCTACACAAAAAAATTAAAAAAAAATAAATCCCAATATAGATCACATATTCACATCGTCATTAATTCCCTGCCCTTTTGTCTCTCCAAAATTCTCGCCGGGGTTTTCTTGAATTCCCGTCGCGTCTTGAGTAATCCCTGTATCCAAACACCGGCTTTCGAGTTGCAAGAAGAATGAGCTTTCAGGATCTGGAGGCGGGCCGGTCCGTGGGCTCATTGAGGAGAGATTTGGCGAACGGAATTGCGAAGCAAGACTCCACGCAGGCCGTCGCTTCTGGAATTTTCCAGATCAACACCGCCGTTTCGACGTTTCAACGACTTGTTAATACGCTTGGGACCCCCAAGGATACGCCGGAGCTCCGTGAGAAGCTGTGAGTTTGTCTGATGTGAATATTTTTCGGTTGAATTATGAGGAATTAGGGGTTAGAGGTTTAGTTTCTGGAATTGCTATGGATTGGTTAGGAGTATAATCGTGATTATGCATTTGAATTGATTATTTGGGAAGCATTAGTTGGTATAAGGATTTATGCTAAAAAATAATGAACATTTAAATGGGTCCCCTTTAAGGTTTGCGTAAAATATGGTTTCGAAATTTATCAGAAAGCTCCTTGAAATTGTAAAAATTGTTATAAACCTCTGTTGAATGGTCGGAGACTTTGCTGAAGCCACTTCAATTGGACCTAAAAAAATGATGCTAAATCAAGAAATGATCATAAAATGCAATAACACCTATGAGTAATTCAAAACGAGATGGTGCTATTATTCATGTAAACTTGCTGAGAGAATAGCATGTAGAAAGATTGATGGTTATTACCAAAAAAGTTTGCCTCTGAAAATTTTCAAATTTATGTGGCTGATTGTTTCTGGAATCTATGATGCATTAATTTACACTTGTAGTGTGCAAAATGAGGATATCCTCCTCCTAAGCTATATCTTGCATGTCACACAATCTTCTCTTTACATCTTTTTATTTTTCTTTTATATGAATGGTTTTGCACTTTGAGGTTCTTAGTCTGGAACTGTTTTGTATTGACAGACACAAGACAAGGCTACATATTGGGCAGTTGGTAAAGGACACTTCAGCTAAACTAAAACAAGCTAGTGAATCAGATCATCGTGTTGAAGTTAGTGTAAGTATGCTTTCGTGAGCACTAGTTAATTGGTTATAAATGCACAACTCTGTCTCTCTCTCACACACACAGGGAGAGCTAATTTATGCATGTTATATGTTTATATTACTGTTGGTAAAAATCTTATTACTTACATTGAACATGTCTAATACAAATTAAAACTTATAACTTGATTAACTTAAAACAATTTTGTGGGGGCTGTTTAAAATCCTTTATCTTCTTAAGATGACCTTTACTGGTTTGTATAATACAGGCCAGCAAGAAAATTGCTGATGCTAAACTTGCAAAAGATTTTCAAGCTGTTTTAAAAGAGTTTCAGAAGGCCCAACGGCTTGCAGCTGAAAGGGAAACAGCTTACACTCCTTTTGTTCCCCATGCAGCTCTTCCTTCCAGGTACGTGCTGTTGCAGGCCCTTTGTACTTGCCTTGGTTAGGTCCCTTTATGTTTTAGTGCACATGTTGATTGCATGAAACAAATTGATTAGATTATTTTTGTCAAGTGTTGTTAAAAAAAAAAAAAAAAAAAAAATACATTTGTGAAATCTTCCTATATTGATTTCTTTAAAAAAATTGTTTGTTGATTACTTTGTTGTTAGTGGTTCCAAGTGATCTACATCTGGTTGTTTCCAATTTGCTAATCTTTCAATTCTTACTCTTGCCATGCTTATTTTCCTCATGCTGTGATTTTTTTCCATTCTATATTCAGCTACACAGCCCAGGAACTAGATATAAGTTCAGATAAGAGTGCAGAACAGCGTGCTGTTCTTGTGGAATCTAGAAGGTGAGTTTCACTCTCAAATTAACTAGTAAATACCCTTTTTCAAGTGGCGCTTTCCTTTCTTTTCTGCTTGCCAGTGGTATTTTCTTTTGTTATAAGTAGAAAATAAATAAAATTATGTGCTCTCCACTTTTTGTTATTCATATTCTGCATTACAAAGCTTGGAGTTTGTTATTTAGATTCAAAACCTCTGAACAGATATTTCGCTACTTCAAAGCAAATTGTAAATTTATTTCTAATGTTGAGTTAGATATGAATTATGCAGCTAAATTTGAAAATATTTTGTTAAGCATGCAGTTCACCTTTTTCATTTTATTTAAGAAAAAAAAAATTTATGTTGAAAATTTTACAACTTCCATGTGCAAGGGTTAAAATTTTTACTTCAAGATGGCTTGAAATAGAATATATAAAGGACATTATGTTTCATTCTCACCGTAAATCAGTTTCACCATTTTTACTGCAAAGAGAACTAAATGATTGAAAATCTTAACTTAATAATTGCTGCATTGCACAAAACCTTTAAGTGTGGTTGTACATTCATTTCATGAAAGTTGAACTTACAATTTATTAATCATGTTTATCCCTTGTTTTCTTTGAGAAATAGACATCAATGAGCAGAACCTTAACATTTCAGTAATTTCTTGCTGCAGACAGGAGGTTTTGCTATTAGACAATGAGATTGCCTTCAATGAGGCTGTCATTGAGGAGAGAGATCAAGGAATTCATGAAATCCAGCAGCAAATTGGTGAAGTGAATGAGATCTTTAAAGATCTTGCTGTGCTGGTCCACGAGCAAGGAACTATGATTGGTATGTCATCTTCTTGTCTTGTATTCGTAACTCTATTATCAGCCTGGATCATGTTGTTAAATAGTGAACATATCATCTTGCAGATGATATTGGGACCCATATTGAAAATTCCCATGCGGCAACTGCACAGGGAAAATCACATCTCGTGAAAGCAGCAAAGACCCAAAGATCGAATTCCTCTCTGGTAATTTACTAGATTTAAACGTTCTCCTGTTTTTGTTAACATCAAGATGTAGTTGGGGTGTAAAAACATCATGAATGCACATTTATTGTGCCCTTTCTCGGATGCTGTAATTAGCTGTACCCACTTGAATTGTCTTTAGATATGCACTTGTTTTTTGACAAATGAAAGAAATAATTGTCTTTTATGCTTAATAACCAGCATTTGTGAATTAACGAAGTCATTATATTTCTGCAGGCGTGCTTGCTCTTAGTGATATTCGGGATTGTGCTCCTCATTTTGATCGTAGTACTTGCAGCTTGATGAGAAGATTATCTGAAAAATGTGAGTGGAGCGAGTGTTTAAGATGTGGTTGGCAAAAAGAGGGTAATCTGATCTCTCATACTAATCTGTTTTGATATTGTCGTTTCACTGAAACATCGTCTTCGTCGTGGAGGAGAGCGTGACAGTTATTGACTGAGTTAGTACATAATATGCGACATTCAGTTGCATGGGTTGGGGGTGTCTGTTGTTTGTTGTAAGTTGCTAAAGGGTGTGTTATGTGTTATGTGTTTTTTTTTTACTTTTTTGCTTTTTTAAATTATAAATAATAAAATATCATTAATTCTTTGGGGTTTCTTATAAATTATCATTCATAAGCATGAATTTGATAACTATTTGATTGTTTTTTTGTAATTTTTCATTGCACCATATAGAGAAAGGAAACATCTTCATATCATTGCCAATCTGCAGAGTAATTATACTCGAGATGGAGAAACAGTCTTCTTTGATTTAGGTAACTTGGTTGCAGATTCAATAATATCAAAGCTCATGTCACTTACAAATCTCACGACCGTGTTTTTGGGTTACGAGTTGAATGTCTCTTAAATCTCTTGCACATGGTTTAGGATTTTGACTTTTGCTGTGTTTTCTTTCTTCAATGTGTCCAGACATATATACAAAAAAGTCTTGGGATTTATTCATTGAAATTTCTATTTGTTTTCAGGACACATTCCAATATAAAGCAGTTCGGCCATGAAAAAAGGAAAAAAATTATTGAAGATAAATCCCCATTTTACAAAATTAGCTCATCTTTATTATGAAATTTTTATTCTTGTTCGAAAATTAAACAAAAAAAATTACAGGTTTAAATTTCCTACAATTATTTTAAATATTTCTTCGAAGTATTGAAACAGTCCCCGAAATTGTTGGATTCGTGAACAAATTTTCAAGGCGGATTGAATCAAGAAGATACTCCGGCTTACTGACATTCTTTTACTAAAAAATGAAAGAAAAAATATCACTGAAGGTTAAACTCTTGTATCTAAGGGCAAAAATAGTATATTTAAGTGATCAAGATTGTTTGGAGCTTTTCCCGGGCTTAATGTCTGAACAAAATATGGATGCCCATACAATTGCAAGAGTCGATAAAATGGCTGAAATGAAAGTAACAACAGATACAATCTCTGAGTGTGCCTTAATCCCAGAAGGTATTGTCCACACAGCAGCTTCGGTTTCAGATTCAGCATGGTCAGTGGTTGAGATAAATAAACAGCTCTGATTTTGCAGCTTTCCTTTAATGCAGCAGCGCATGAATAAATCAGGATCACTAAATTTGATTCTTGAGTAGCCACTTTCATCTAAGGGCTGCAAAGATAATGAAATTTGGTCAGTATTTCACATAAATCCTTGACAACTTTCAAGTTGCCAATGAAGAACAACAGCAACACATGAACAAATTCAGTACGGAATAAGAACAAAAATGTTTCCCTTTTCATAATATCGTTACTAACCTGATACCGTGCATGCAATGGTAGCTGTAGTTTGATTTCCAGTGCTTTTTCCTGAAAGATACTGGGATCAACATTCATGTGGATTTCAACTGCAGACCGATTGGAACGAAATGAAGGCAATTCCAAGTTCGTATCTCCAAAAACAGCTATATCTGTAAAAACTGCAAGAAATGGAATTCTACTCATCAACTTGAGCAAAATAAGCAACAAAACAAACATGGTTATAGTAATACTGATTCTATGATTTATCATGAAAAATTAACGCAAATTACCACCACGCTGCTGAAGATGTTGTAGCTCAAATGGGTCGGCAAATACTCCAGCGGGTAGTCTTTCAACTACTAAAACCTCACAATAGTTAATGGGTAGCTCAGCCATGGACTTTGGGTTAATGACAAATCTGATAGATGATGATAGATGACGATGAGAACCTTCACCAATCAAATGGCGCTGTAGAACTGAATTCTTTGAAACAGGTCTCAGATTATCTGGCAACACTTCACACAAACCAGAATGAAGTACATGTCCTAAGAAATCTTGAAAATTTGAATCAACCAAGTTTTCATATTTTTCAAAATATGATGTCATAAGATATTTCTTGAAACCAGAATTTGTCTCACTCCTTCCCGCCTGAAAATTTAAAAGTAAAATATATATATATATATATAAAGAAAAAAATAGAACTAAACTGATACATTTGGAACTGGAAACTTGTACTATTTATAAGTTACTTTCTCATCTATATTATTGGTATTCACAGGGTGAACTCTTTTCCTTCTCTTTTTTTCTCTTGTTGACAGGATATCTGTACATTTGACATGAAAGACCGGTAGCTTCTATTTCCAGACTACTATACAAAGAATGATATGAGCAACAATGATAATGCTACGAGTAAGAACGGTAATATATTTTTTATTACAAGAACATAGAAGAAGAAGAAGAAGAAAATCTTATATAATACCCTCCCCTTTGAGTGGGTATTTATGTGGAATTTATAAAGCATAAATTTTTAATTCACAGTATTCTAAGTTGATTAATGAGATTTGACGTTTCTTCAATTGCTAAAGAGAAGTTCAGAAACACATTACAAAAGATTAACCCATTTCCAACTATGGTATTTTTTAATCTCACTGTGATCATCAATTTTCATTTTTCTACTTTAGTTGTTGACACAGGTCTAATTGTGGATATCAAAGTCTATAACTGGGCTTTGATTTACACTTTAGTACTTGAAATCTATATGGCAATCAATGAAATAACTGAAGGGTTAAATTGCTTATGATTTTTCCACACATCAAATATTTCTATAACAACAAATTAGTAAATTGATCCAATAAGGCTGAGATTTCTTCTAGTTAAATGGCTCTTCTCATTCAGTCAATTACCTCTATGTGGGTCGAAATTACATTAGAAGCAAGTTGTGAGAGCATGGACAATTAATGATAAATCAAATTAGTATCAGTTTAACAAACTTGGTCTGCCAGCATGCCATCAAGCAATAGCAATTACAACAGTGGAACTTTCAAGGATTGAACAAGTGTCTAACTATACCTAGCTTGACTGTAACAACAAGCGTTCTACTGAGTAATATTCAACTTTGGGCTCACAATCCCCAAGGTTTACCTTGTGGGTTTTTCAATCCAAAACTCTCATAAGCAATTCAAAATTCTTGCACAGACATTACTTCTCATACACTCAGTAGCCGCAATGTGAACCCGCCTAGATGTGGCCTATGACAAACCACCCGCACAAGGGTCACACATCTTCACGTGGGAGTCGCTCACAATCAGGTCGTATTCCTACTTTGATACCAATTATAATGGCTACAGTTGCACCGAGTATGATGGCCAATTTGAGCTCATAACCCTCACGGTTTTACTTTTATAGTTTTCAACTAAAAAGACCTCTTGTTTATCTAAGAAACCTCATGTGTTGTCTACTAACCAAAAAACTCACTTTTGATATAGGATCTTGCACATGGACTTATTCTCATACACCTAGTGCTAGCAGCTTGGCCTTGACTAGTTTCACGGATTGAGAGTTTTACACCCATTAGGCTAAACCATTAAGTGGAAGGATTGCCTTATAAGCTCAAGACTTCCCCAATACACTTCCGATGTAAGATCCGTGATACTCCCCCACCCAAAAGCGCTATTAAAGCAGACTCAATCCGTTTTTCGGTGTCCCGTCAAGTGCCCACGTAGATGGGCGTCCACGTGTGATAGTGGGTCCAATCGAGAGGTGAGATGGACGGGTCGACAGAGGCCTCACCTGTGACGAGGACATCATAGGATTGGGTGGGGGAGTATCACAAATCCTACGGCGGAAGCGCATTAGGAAGGTCTTGGGCTTATAAGGGAGAAATCCCTTCCCCTAATGAGTTAACCGTTTGGGTGTGAAACTCTAAACCCGTGACACTAGGTAAAACTCATGACAAACAGTCCCCTTAAAAAGGGTACATAAAATTATAAAAAAAAATCTTTGCAAGACACTAAGAATTGAGTCATTTATATCCACTAAGTTATTTGCGTATGAAAGGAGATAAAAATCTTATATAACCTATTAAAAGATGCCATGTGGCACCTGTGTTTAACCAAACAAAAGAAGACTAATAAGTTGTCTATACAAAAAAAGAGACATTATCAGCTGGAGAAAAAGAAGAAAAGAGGAGGATAAGAAGAAAAGTAAAAAAAAAAAAAGAGATAGAAGAGATTGTTAAACTATAAAATTCCCAAGTATAACAATCAATTTCTTTTTCATTTTTCTTTTTTTGACAAAATGCACGTAGATTACTCTACCTCTCAATCTATATGAACTCTACTTGACTTCAGCAAAACCCAGCCAATTTCTCTTCGCTTTCTTTCTTATTTGTCTTTTGCATCTTATCCTTCTCTTTCTCTTCTTCAACCCATAAGTTCTATTATTTCTTTTTGGAGACAACTCGCTTTTTGTTTTGTTTTGGCCAAAGAAAAGGTGCCACATGCCACCATGTAATATGGTTTTTAAATTCTCTATTCCCTCTTACATAAATGAATAAATTGACAAAAGAAGTAACTATTAGCGTTTCAAAAAAATTGTCTTATTATGACTTGAAAGAAAGTTCTTAATGTGGTTGATGACCAATAGTCGTGCCCATTTGAGGACATATTACAAACAATCGGTGTACGAGAGTAAGACCATGTGCTAGATATCACATCACTTGTTTGAGAGTTCTTAGACTAATATATAACACATAGGTTTCCTTATACACAAGGTACCATTTCAGTTAGAAAGCTTAAAAGCAAAACTAGAAAGAATTATGAGTCCAAAACGGACAAAATTTTGTAGGTGGAACCTGGATTGTCATAATCGATATAAAAGCCAGAACATGACTCGATGGTAGGTGAAAACCACACGAGGGACTGTGGCCTTTAATGGAGAAGTTTGACATGAATTGTTCCTAGCCAGAGCCATGTTGTGGACTAGATATATGAAAGTAAAACCATCTGCAACAATCTTATATTGTTAGTATGAGAGTTTTTGAACTACTGTATCACGCGTGGAGTTCTTGACATAAGCACGAAACATTTAGGTTGAGGACACTAAAAACAAAAGTGCGAGTGTTGTGAGCCTAAATTGAAAAAATCATGTTTGGTAAAACCCAGGTCATTACATTGGCAACAACTATTCACAACAACCAACTTTACCAACCACCAACACATTCTTCGTTGTTCCCTGTCATCCACCTCCCCTTCATTGCTATTCATCATCCACATGCCTTTCATCATTACCAATCATCCACAACTGTTAAAACTACTGCTCATTATAACACTTCCTTATAGTTGTTCCACACAATCTAATAAAAAAAAACAAGCAAACAACTCTTGCTACATTGACAACAAGCAGAATAATCTTACTCATATAAACTATAAAATCCAAGTATAGCCTTGGTCCACTGCAATAAAAGTGTCAAGCAACTCCTATGAGGCCATTTTGCCAGTAACAATCTGCTGTTCCACCAATTCTTTAGCAAAAATTGTTGTAGGATACAGATCATGAACCAAAGAAAGAGTTACCCCCTTTCAAGGATCCAACATCCAATTGAAATAGCACAGAGTAGATTGTTTTGGATTAGATTATAAATCAATAAATCTCTAAGCTGTATTCCCAATCAGTTCAACAATAGTTCAAATAAGAGCTGCAACAATAAAAACAAACCAGGCAGAGAAAAATCTGAGTTGAACCATCCTTAAGACTCTCCTTCTCTATACTGTTCTAGTCCCCTAATTTGCTTAAAAATCCCCTTGATCCTACCAAAAACTCCAACAACATATGCCTCGAGAAATTGCTGTAATGATTTAAAGCAACTGAGGCTTTTACTAATCAAAATTTTCAAATCTGAGCAAAATTTGAAAATTAAAGGTTTATATCCATATCCATTACCAATTTTTGTTGCAGCATTCATTACCTGGACTCTTATCATGTTTCCAGAAGTTCATATTTTGGACTGCATTTGAAATATTATTAACTTTCTGATTGCATTCCCCTTCTGCCAGTTAAGACCGAAGAAAGGACTGCGAGTCAAATCTCTCACACTTTTGAGAAAGCTCCTAAGAAATCTAACTAAGAAAATCAATGCAAAGAATTCGCCACGAGTCGTGAGTTTGCATCCAACTATAGGTTATTTTTTTTTTTTTTTTTTTCACCTAACCAAAATGTCCCTATATGTGTGCGACCTTATTAGCTAAGATACCAACTATGCATGGTTAAAATCTAACTTTCATATCATCTTGATAGTAATTTTTTTATCAATTGTAACTAAAATTTCAGTTTTTTGCTCTCTAAATCTGTCACCTGAAGGTTTCCTGTACGCTTATCTGACGAAATTAAAGAGAACTTCTTTCCTTAGAACGAGCAAAGCAACAAGAAAGTTTCTTCACTCTTGGAATAAAGTTTTGCTGCAATGTATGAATCTTAAGATTTATTTATGAATCTTACGTTTTATGCTTTTCAGGGTTTCGAATAAATGAAGAACCCACCTCCACTTAACAAAACAAAGTTACATAGGCTCAATTATATAGTAGTTTGTTCTCGTAAACCCGGCAACAAAACACGAATAAACAAAACCCCAAGTAAATTACAAGTTGAAATAAACAAATTTTACATTCCCAGATAAATAATTATACATCTTCCAACGAACTCAAAACAGATATCCATAAAACAAAAACAATCATTTATAAAAGTTAGAGAAAATCTGACTGACCTCAATGCCAACCGCCGCAAACACCATCATAACAATTGCCACAATACGACAAAGCCATAATCGAACATCTTCTCGAGATCCCATGGAGTAGTTTCTGAAACATGAAACCAAAATGGGTGAAGAGGTGACTCCAAAGTCCAAAGCTTCTCCAATTCGACTATGGGCGAACGACTTATGCATACCAAGGTTTATCGAAACGACAAGTTGGTACCCAAAAGGTTTTGAAACGATAAATAGGTACCTTCCGTCATGTTCCGTTAGTGATTTTCATTTGATAATAGTGAAAAGACTAAAATGCCCTTAAAAGTTTAATATTTAGTTTTTTATAAATTTAAAAATTTCTAAAAAACCCCCAGGTTTGCTAATTTGACTAAATACCCCAATATATAAAAAGTTTATAAAATAACAAATACACCCCCGTCACCCACATGCGGTTCCGCCACCACCGCGGAATCTTGCCGAAAAGTGCGTTACGACACAGACCCATGGATGCATGTATGTGCAGCTGGATCTTTCATTTTAAGGCAAGATCAGTGGCAGTCGTCGGTTAGGAAAAGGCCGATGATCTACGGATTGTCAAGCAGGAACTTCTTAGGAAAATTGTGTTACGACACAGACCCATCGGATACGTGTGTAACACGATCCTGGCATTTTCCGGCCGGATCCAGTGGAAGATCCGGCCGGAAAAGGTCGTCTGGCCGTCAGGCCGGAAAAGGACCACATCGGTGTGTTGACACACATCCAGGTGGGTGTGTCGTAACACAATTTTTCCGGCCATTAGGCGATGGTGGCGGAATGCGCTTGTGGGTGGCGGGGGTGTTTTTGTTATTTTATAAAATTTTTATATATTGGGGCATTTAGTCAAATTAGCAAACTTAGGGGGTTTTTAGAAATTTTTAAATTTATAAAAAACTAAAAATTAAACTTTCAAGGGCATTTTAGTCTTTTCACTATTATCAAACGAAAATCACTAACAGAACATGACGGAAGGTACCCATTTGTCGTTTCAAAACCTTTTGGGTACCAACTTGTCGTTTCAACAAATATTGGGTATGTATAAGTCGTTCTCCCTTCGACTATTCAATTTTATAATAAATTTCATTTACGATTTTGCCCTTATGTTAAGTTTAACGGAGGTATTTGACGGCTGGGAAGGTGTTTGCAAAAAACGAAAACATAATTTCAAAAATTAGAAGCTCTACTGGTTTTGAAGAGGAAAATGAACAGTACGTCACCGGCAAATTCATCGATATCAACTACTGCAATAGTAGGCGGAGGAGGTGGCGGTGGCGGTGGGGGAGGAAGTAGCAGTAACAATACTGTTATCGACGACTTTCACTTTCCTTCTGACCTCATCTCCATTCAAGACCGGAAGGACGAGGCCATGCTAGGTCAGTCTCTATGCTTTAATTGCTATTTATATTATCAAACTATTAATCATTTTTCTCATTAGTTTGAAGGAAGATGGTAATTCAGTGGCTCTGTTAATTTTTGAAATGTTCCATTCAGGGAAAGTGTAAAATACTCATTTTTGTTTCAATGAAAACTGGGGTTTTCTGTCATTTTTAGTGGAAAATTTTTTGTAATTTTTGGTTTGCAGTGTTGAAATCTGATCTCCTGGCTGCTCTGAATAAGGAGGTTAAATCCATGGATGAAGATAACTGGATGTTTGAAGGGCCTCGATCTCGTATTAATCTAATATCAAAAGGAGGTTAGTCTCAATTTCTCTATTGCCGCTTCATTTTGTTACCTTGTTTTGTTGGTTTTAAAAGGAGAATTTATAGAGTACCTATTGTTCCATGTGCCTTTAATATTAGTTTACTTTTTTTGGATCTTTGATGACATTCCTGCACTAGTTGATTTGGTGTTAGATGATGCAATACAGCATTTTCAGAAACTTGCTGAATGGGATAGGGATAGAGAAGGCCATTGGTTGTATCTTGGTCAGTCTTTCAACATCTCCTGAACATTGAAAATCAAGTTAAATAAATTAGAGTGATGATGCTTTCATCATCTGCCTAAGCCAAAGAGTGAAGAAGTGTTTGTAAAAGAGCTTTCATCCATATGGGGTTGTTTTTAAACTATTTCCAACATCATGACATTATATCGATTCGTGCATATGAGAACATGTGTATTGTGTCAAAAGAAAAGAAAATGCTGTAATTTTCTAAAAACCTAGAGACCTAACTGCCATTGGTTTGAGTTTGTTTCTCTCCATCGCACACACATGGGGAACTCTCTCTTGCTATTCGTGTTTTGAATCTCAGTAGTCTTCAGTACTTTGCTGTTAATTACTCTTTCGGGATTCAGGAACCAACTCTATGTAGTTAATGTAGCTTTTATGTACATTATCTGATGCATAAATATGATATTCATAGTGCAATTGTGAGTTGTTGTGAGCATGATGAAAGTATCATCTTGCTGGTTGAACGATGAAACTCGAGATTTTGGGTTGAGTGGTTTAAGGTCTTTTGTTTTAAATCAAGAGGTCAGGAATTCTATTCCTGGGGCCCCTTCTGAGGATATTATATCCCACAAGTTTCCAAACTATTCAGAACTTAGCTAACTTGTAAATTAAGTCAGGAGTGACAATTGAAAATGTAGGGGAATGTAGTGACCGAGAATTAAATGGCGTAAAAGAATCAGCATAGGAAATCCAAGGAAAGAGCTGGCTTTTCAACTTTTAATTTGATGACACCTTTTTTTATAGTGATTCTTATTTAGAGGATAAATGTATGCTTCACATATAATGAACTTCTGATTTCATTTTGATGTTGAAATGTACCTTTCGGGGTAATTCTTCTCTATTAAGTAATAATTATGCAGAACTCCACTTTCATGCTCTTTTAGAATACATTAATAATATCAAAACATTTCATTCATTTTATTGCAACTGTCTCTTAATTATCTTTCTATCAGCATATTGATGAGTTGGCTTTTCTTGTTTATTGGTTCAAATTCAGGTGGACATCTCAACAAGCAGATGGAAACTACCAAGAGTCCTAACTTGGCTCCACCACCAAAATGATGTAGAGCTCTCCAAACAGGTATCTTGTTTCTGTGGTGTATCCAGAGATTCTGCTTCAATGATTTAATCTTTTCCATACAACTGCAGAACTGTAACTTGATTAGCCTAAACGTTGAGCTTTACATAGGCATGTGAACTGTAACAGCCGATTGCTTTTATAACAGACGGTATCCTGTAAATTCATTTTGAATGAGTAGAATGTCAGTAATTGTTATGTGCTTTTTACAAAGAAGGTGATCATTCATTCAAAGTCTTGCTTTCTAGTTTTACCAACTAAAAGATATCATTTGATTGTGGGTCAGTGATATGTTGGTTAAGTTGGCGCATTATATTAAAAATTTAAATAATTTACTAATGGCTTTCTTTTTTTCTTTCAACTTCAAACTAGAATTGCAAAGTTCAAATAAAAAAGTCCTACTTGACAGAAAGAGCAAAAAATACTCTTCTTTAAGTATCTTCCAGCTCTATATATATGTACATATAGATCGTGCTTCTTCTTACTTGGGTTAACACTTTCAGAATTTCGCCTTATCGTCAAGTTTCAATGAAATTAGAACGAGGGGAAGTAGTAGCTCAATAATATTGAAAAGCTCAGAAATTAAATTTTTAACTCCCAATTTAGTTTGGTTTGATAAAGAAACTTTGGAAGATTAAACCGAATTGGGACTATTATGTAACTAAATTATGGCTTCAAGTTGGAGATCTTTGTGCAATGTTACATGCTCTATGTTTTCATGACCTCCGTTTCTGGAAATTCCACTGTTGATTACGATAGGGATGGAAGTATGATGATAAATGAGATGTAACAAGATTCTTTTGATTTTTATGTAATAAAGGAAAACTGGCAAATTAATGTAGCAACTCAACCATGTAAATTAAAGCAAAAATGTGTCCGCAACCCTTCAAGGACTAGAACTCTCAGATCTTATTCACAAAAGGATGAGCAAGAAGCTGCTCTACAGTCCCTCTTTTCTTCCAATCCTTCTCCAAACAACTCCTCACAAAGCTCCGAAACTCCATGGAAGCTCCTTCCGGCATCTCCAGACTCTCCCCCAGGCATATTGCACATATCAGCGCTGCCCAATCTGGCTTCTCCCCAATCCCAATCAACGGATAATGACCTACTAAACACTCCAACACCACCACCCCAAGTGACCAAACATCGCCTGCAAATCCATCTTTATTATTATCCCCACCCCACCTCTCAGGATCAACCCTTTCAGGACTCATGTAAGCACACGTTCCATCGTTTGAATCCATTCCATTGCGCATGCCAGTGCCAGTTCCAGTGCCGATGATCCTACTCACTCCAAAATCTGCTATCTTCACCTCCCCTTCTCCATTTATCAGAAGATTTGATGGCTTTATATCACCATGAACTATCCGCAGTCCATGCAAATACTGCAACCCTTTCAACATGCGATAAGCAACTCTGGCAATAACATCTTCTGACAATGTCTCGTGCACATGCAGAGCGTCCGATAATGATCCTCCCTCCATGTGTTCCATCACAAAGCAAATCTCCCCTTCAATGGTGTAAAACACTGCATGGCATTTGACAATGAACTCGGAGTCCACCCGTTTGAGAATCTCTGCCTCGCGGGCAGCCTGGTGGCGAATTGAGCCGGCATTTTGATCGAAACGGAGAACTTTCAAGGCATAGATAGAGCTGCTTTTTTGGTTACGAACTTTGTAGACAGTGGCACCATTGCCGTGGCCCAGAACCGAGAGTTTCTTCAAGTCTGCAAGGCTTTCAACGTCCGGGGAGTTGGGGCTGGCGGTTTCCGGCAGCAAGTGGTAACGGTACTGGGGGAAGTAATTGGGTGACGGGAGGGATACTCTAAGAGCTTGTTGGTGTCTTCTTTCTCTTACCAATGCCATTTACACACTGATCTCTCAGACTAAAAATTCTCATAATTGAAGTGTTAAAATAAGATGATTGAGAAGGGGAAAAGAATGTGGTTGATTGAGAGATACAATCCCAAAATGAACGGGCAGGTGAGGAATTTGAGGAGATGAATGTCAGCATAAAATTAATGGAACGTGTAAAGGGAAGAGTTGATAATGGAATCTGAGTCCTCAACGGAAGGTAAAGCCATGAAGCAGCCGCTTTTTGCTTGGCTAACAATAACAAAATATATAAAACGTGGAAAATTTTCCCATGTGTAATGTCAATAATAGTGACATTATTTTTACTGAGAGAATACGGCGTAAAATTATGAATCAAATTAATCTTTAAAAAATCCGATCCAATTCTTAAACAAATTGAAATTCATTAGTTTTAGAAATTTTCAAACCAAATAAAATGATACAAGTAATACCATTAATCTGTAACCTATAAAATGTACTATCATTTGATAGAGGAAACAATAATGTTCATTAATTTCAAAAGTTTTATCTCAAATTTATTATTTTAAGATGTAAATAAAATAATTATTGGATAGATATGATATGGCTGTCAAATAAGATCACACAATTGAGATGTGAATTTTATGATATATTTTAGGAGTAATGCTATACTCACGATCTTATTAACCTTTGTTAAAATTATATATAGTACCCGCACTATGCTTTATATTTTCAAAAGTTAATAAGATGGTTAATAAGATCCGTAATTACGTATAGTATTATTGATATTTTAGTATGTTTAGTTTAACATTACTCCAAAGGGTCAAATAAAAATTCCTCGCACCAATGTTACGTCACCGTAACGATAATCAATGTAACAAGTTTAAACTTACAGAAATGCATTCAACACAGTTAGAAGTGACATTCTTCTGCAAATAAAACCATGAGACCCCAAACTTGGTTAGAAGTGACATTCTTCTGCAAATAAAACCATGAGACCCCAAACTTGGACTTCAATCAAAGCATCCCATATTCCCATGTGGCTGAAATTTAGGAATTTTTTTTTTTTGGGAAAAAACTCAACCCGGATTTGCTTACAAATTTTAAATTAATCTTGAAAGCTTTTCTAGCTGACACAGTACACCTGTCTATCTAATGTCAGTGTAATATCTTCTCAACTAAACTGGGGTCTCTACTTTGGTGTGTTTTGTTACCTAAAACCATTTGACTCTAGCAAGTTAGGTCCAAAACTGCTTCCACCAGTTCAGGACCTGCAGATACTATGCAAAACATTATGGACAGGAGTATGGACAACCTACTTTTTCAAATATTCCAAGTCAGAATATTTCCCACAAAGTTGTCATCAAACCAAAATAACAAAACCAGTGGAAAGTCAATTCAACTGAATCCAACTCTAACTTTCCAAAAATTATTTCATCATAGGATTATCTAATACAAGAACACCATACAAGTACTAAAAAGGTATTTGAGATCAGTAATATTGCCAATTCTATTAAAGGGAAATATAGTTGAATTTCCAGAAACAAGTAATTAAAAGAAGTCAGTCCTTACAAAAAGATGGCTGGGAGCAACAACCTGTACAATAGGAGAAAATTCCGAATCTATAGCCTACACCCGTTTAGACTCCACACCAAGGCGAAGGATAATCCAGGTAAAAGACGAAAAAAAAAAAAAAAAAGGAGTAAATTTTAGGTCTCAATATGAGCACAACAAAGAGAGTGAAAAGATACAAGAAGAAATAGCTGTTTCCAACTAACAAAATAGGAGTAACGCATGAGAGAAGGATCACTGGCTTAACTTTAGGTATTACCTCAGATCTCGAAAGAGCCAATTATGCATTCAGCTCAAGCCACTTTTGCATCAGAATTAAGAAGACCCATTTGTTCTGTGAGCTGATCCATATGCTCAACTTTGTCCCATCCATTCTCTGTTGGCTGCATTTCATTTCCCTGTGTTTTACCATCCACTGAGGTTGATAAAACGTCCTCCGGCACTGGGCTTTGCAAAAGGTCATTCCAAAAGCTAGAAGCGTCGAGCAAAGCATCAATGTCAGGATCAGGTGAAAGTCCATCTATTTCTATAGGCACTGAACCATTTATCATCAATGAAGTCGGATCCATATAATCTCCATCACCCATCTTGGGTACCATGTAATTGTCTCCAGGAATATCAACAATACTTTCTGGTGCTATTTCTGGCATTTCAGGCATAATTATGTCTTCCTGTGAAATCGGGATGGAAGGTTCCCCTTGAGCTCCAACCAGCATACTAATATCAGGAAATTCATCTGTTGTGATCTTTTCAGAAGATGTGACATGTGGGGAAGACTGTGATTCAGACATGGCAGCTGAAGGACCATGACCTGACATCCTTGAAGCAGCTGGCACGTAAGATGACTGCCCAGAAGTTGGAGCAACCTCTTGAAGAGTTACTCCTGATACACGGCTGGGAGAGCTCCCACGATTAGATGATGACAAACCATCACCAATCAGGAAATTATCATGATCATTGTTAAAAGATTCTAACCGAGAAGACTCCATTTTCACGATCTTCCTGAGCATCGATTTCGCTGCCTCATTCATTGAAGGCTGGTATTTAACAATCTGTCCATCAGGAGCAGTAGAACCACCATCGTCAGCAACACCTTCTTGCCTGAGCCTACGCTTTTTGTTCGCTTCAGTTATGCGTCTATTACTATCATTTTGCTGCTGTACAAACTGGGCTAAGAAACCAGGGCTCTGTACTGCCTTTGCCAGGAATGACATCATCTGTTGCTGTCGCTGCTCCATCCCCTGAAGACGCTGCACCATGGTTTGGAGCTGGCCATCAGTAGCTTGCTGCTGCTGCCTCAACCTGACCAGTTCCTGCATAAGCACATTCTTGTCCCTCTTCAGTCTCTCAACTTCTTCCTCAAGCCCAAATTTGCCAACCTCAACACAAGCACCCACAGATGAGTTTTGTCCATGTGGTTGCTGTGGCTGTTGATGACCATGTCCATGGGCAGGTTTTCGTCTACTAATTCCTCGAAGCAGGTGTTTTTGACCCCGTAAAAAGCCTTCATTTGCAAATTCCCAGCGATCTGGATCAACTTTCCTGAAACCCTGTTTTAAACAAATGGTTATGGCAAAAACATGATGTAACTTCACACGGCAGAATTGACCAAGACAAACAAACACATGGAGTTAATATTTTTGGCCTACCCCAAAGTTTGAACTAAAAACAAGTAGATATGGGTGACTTTAAAATTTGACAAAAATTTTCATACTTTCAAGAGATAATTAGTTTTAATAATCAGGGCTAGTTATTTAATTCATGTGATTCCCAAAATGAAAGAAGAATATCAAACTTCTCACCCCAGATCCAACAGAGTGGAAGCTCAGATGACGGATCAAGGGATAAGAATCTAGATTTTGGGCGGTGGGAAGCAAGGGCATTGTGGTGCCTAAAATAGAAGAGAATGAACAGAACATGCTGGACCAAATTCCATTAAGAGGACAAGGTTAATGGTGGTGTAAGGAAGGCCGTTGTCAATACTGGTGGAGGACTGGAACCACTTGATACAATGCAGAGCTTCCCATATCCATTATCTGATGTTCCCCTCAATGATTCCGTATCTTCACAAATCACAACCAAATGGAGCGTTTCTGTAATAGTTTGAATGATTTGGGAAAAAGTTTATTAAATTCTAAACCTAGATTAACACTCCATTACACTACTATACCAAGATTCTTTAACTTCAAATTATCTCATTTAAGTTAATTTGGGAAATTTCCCACCTCAAAAAACCCAGAACAATTTAAGCCACAAAGAAACAGATCTACATTCTTTCCTTACTCCACCATTCTCAATCTCCTCAGTAAGCTAATTAGTACACTTTAGATACCAGTGAACTCATCATGTGGAAAACTCAGGTTCGCACAAAAGCCATTCTATAATCCCACAACAACCTAAAACTCATCCCTACAATGTACTCAGAGCCAAGTCGTCAATACTCAATACCAATGTCCTGGAAAAATGTCATGTAAAAAAGGAAAAACAACAAGAGTAAATAAAATGAGTAACTCACACTTAGATTCCTATAAATCAGACAAGATTGAAACAATCATTCCTATGCCTTTCACTCAATTTCCACATAAATTACACAAGAGCAGTTTCCTGAAAACAACTCAATCATAACCAAAATCCAAAAAGAATCTCAAACACTATCTCAAAATGGTCAGTATAAAGAAGCCAAACCCCTACCAAAAATTTATCCCCAAATTAACAAATCAACAATTTCCACCACTTATCAAGAACCCAATCCAAAAAGAAAGAGAAGGACCTAAAAGAACAAACTGAAGTTCATTCGGACTAACTAAAACATAAACAATAACCCTAACAACTAATAAAGTAATCAAACTCAACAAACTAGAAATTAATTAAAACATAAAAAAAAGCAAAAAAAGATTAAAACTAACCAACTTTTAAAAATAAGTCAAGAAAGCGCAAAGGCTCAATAATCCTACTTACGTAAGTGTTTAACTGACGAACGAAGCTAGAAAAGTTATTATGCTTAAAGTACTTTGGAAGGAGGTCACGCGCGAACTCAGGAGGATTCCAAACAACGAAACTATTATTGGTCGGGCTCCAAGACACGATCGAGTCCGTCGCCGGATCGTCTACCATGTCGTACGTCTTGCTCAAGAACGGCGGCGGCGCATTTGCCGCGTTATGAACAGGAGCCGGCTGCGGAGGTGCACTACTCTTCGGGGGATCGCCGCCGCCGCCGCCGCCGCCGCCTCCCGTGGTGCTACTGGCGGCTCCATCCATGGTAACTAATTACACTAAAAAAATTTACAGAAAAAAAAAAAAACCTCAAAAGAAGGAGGAGAAATATTAGGGTTTTACGACAATTAAAATGAGCGCCATTGGGGATAAGTTATCGTTTGTGTAATTAATATTAAGAAACCCTAGAATTTAGAGAAATTTTTTAAGACACAGATTTAGAAGATAGCGAGGTGGTTGTACGGTCACGGGAGATTGGGGGTTTAAAATGCGTAGAATAGCGACGTGGAGACGGGCACTACCCGGTTAACGGCGAGAGTGATGGCGGGTGAAATTACAAATATAGGATACTATTTTCATCTAAGTTTCCGGATTTACCCTTGTATCTTGGACAAAGGATTGAATGGGAGTATTTCAACAAATCTGTCTCCTTCAACGAGGCCAAATGGTCCAATACTTTTCTCTTCAAAATCGTGGTAAAAAATGAAAATTGTTGGCACCATTTGCAATAATAAAAGATGTGATAAATCTAATTCTAGTTTTTTTCAGTTAAATAAATTATTAAAAATAAATTCTTTTATTTTTCACTCTTAAAAATGTCAAATATTAACCACCACTAGTCACTAGATGGGAAAAAAATAAAAAAGTATCTTAATTGGTTTCCGAATTCAATTCCTCTTAATAGTAAAAAAGTAAGAAGAGAATCTAACATAATTTCTCAAATTCGAGTCTCCATAATTGCTAATAGGGGTGGTTATTAGAGCTCGTATTTAGTCGATAGTTTCAAGATCCCGAAAGATTAATTGAGGTACATATAAACTGATTTAAACACCTTAATCATAAAAAAAAAAAAAAAAAAGAATTTTAAATATTACATGGTACAACACAAATTCTATTTTGAAGTTATTAAATTTGAATAATATATAACTAAAAAAATTCTTATAATTTCTCTACTATTGGTCCACCTATCGGAATTTGGAAATGATAAGCCCAAATATCAATGTAATGAGGGGATCAACTATCATTCAACATTCAATCTCTTTCTCATTAAAAACAGGGGCTGACTCAACAGAATAACTCAATTCCATAGTCTATACAAGCTGGCTCTATTATAGTATTATATACTTTTCAATTTTTATTTCAAAAAGTTATTAAAAAGACACTGTAAATTATCAAAATACCCTTAAGTGAAAAGTTAAGCATCACGGTTCACGGATTCCCGTGAGATGATTGTATGACAGCCGTGGCATTATTTATTTCTCCTCTCTTTATTGGTATATTTAAATTTTAACAATTAAAACTTCTTTGTGTGTTTTATACTTTTATTGTCGAGGAAATTTGGCGGGAAAGGGGAAAATAATGAGCTCGTCGGCGATAGACGCAGAAGCGCCAGATCTGGTGTGCCAGCTCGACAATGTTCAAGGCATGGTCGATGCTCTCTCCGCCGTTCGATGGAAACGACAACAGGTTTGATCCTAAACACTTAACTTTAATTACCTAGATTTTTTTTTTTTTTTTAAAGAGAAGAAAATTTTTCTCTCCTTTCATTCTTTGTTAGGAACCGTGAATATCGATTGCTACTCACTGTTGTTGTTGCAATTAGGATGCGGTAATTGAATTGTCAGAACACGGCATCGTTTTGATAGTTGAGGAATCCGGTTGTCTCCAAGGCAAAGTGTATCTTAAACGTGAGGTATTGAGAACCTAAATTCTCTGTTTGGTTGCCGGGAAAATGAAATCAAATTTCGAAAAACTTTAAAGTCTAGTTGCTTCTTTCTTAAAAAAAAAAAAAATATATATATATATATATATACATTTGGAACATGAGAAAAATTAGATGTTTAACTTAGCTGACTAACTTGAATTAATGAATTTTAGTTTTTAACTTTGGTTAGGTATGGTACCCAGTAATGTTCAGACTTTTATTCAAAGTTATGTTTAGGGGATAATTTGTTTTGATTGACAGTTTTGGATGGTGAATTTGGCTTTGTCATTGTAGCTTTTCATGCAATATGAGTATACCGCGCAAGGGCGTCCCAGGTTTGGGGTGAGCTTGGGACTTTTTGTTGATTGCTTGAACACATTTTCGGTTCCTGGCCATTCAAGCTTGATTGAGATTCGATATCCGGGGCCTGACATGGAACTTCTTCTCAAGTATGTTCATATTTCTCTGCTATCTCTATGTTATTGCAATTTGAACTAGTCAGGATTCGAATTATAACCGTTTGGGACTCCAGGAAAATAAGATGGTAACATGTTAGATGTTGAATAAAGGGGGAAGCAAACTGACCTTTGTGTTTCCGGTTTTATATTTTCCTCCCTTTTTCATGTAATCAAAGGAACTATAGTCTCTATTTCAATGTGGTTTCGATTATTTCAAGCTTTTGATTGCTGTAAGAATGTTATGCTCTTTTCTACAAATTGCTTCCTGGCGTTATGGTAAGTCATTCTTTGCACTTATATAATTAAAAGCCATACTCATATCAACAATGAGAGTTAGATCATACTGTTCATGGAAAAGATGGGGGACTTGAGCTAGTTCTTCCATCAAATCTTACTTGTTTACTTCTTCTTTCCTCATTCAAATGGTTGCCATTGATCAACATATTTTGCTTGATTGAGCAGAATAATTAAATTGTAAAGCCAATATCGTAAAATATTTAGTTGAGGATGATTAGCAACTAGCTGCCAAGCACTGGACTAACAGCTTAATGAGGTTCTATTAATTTTTGTATCTGGATTTAGTACAATGACTTAAATCCTACTATTAATCATTTGTTTTTTTCTTTTCTTTAAATTCATAGATCTGTTGATTCACCGGATGCTAGCATCTACGCAGAAATCAGGACAAAAATACCCGATACTATTTCATGGGATTACAATTTTGAACCGGCAGGAAGCACACCTCTCAGTTTTACTGTCAAGGTATACTCTCATATACAACATTACAACTGCGTGAGAAGGGTTTGGGGAGTTGAAAAGCTTCCCAGTATACATCCACCCCTCTTCACAACTATCTTCAAAATATTTTTAATCCAGTTGAAGAGACATATTCAAGCAGTATAAGTAGGAAAGAAAGCTGAACACAGGGCATTTCTCAAATCCATAGAAAGTCAAAATTCCACCCAACAGAACCTGAAGAAGAAACTGTCCTGCCCTTGAATTACCATTGTGAGGGATGGATAACCTACAAAGATGAGGAAGACACTTTACCATATCAGACATATAGCTCCTACATATTATATCTAATTATATATTGCAGAATTTCCTGAAACCTTGGTGTTTTTACACTGCAGTCTGCAGCACTGAAGGAAGCTATTGATGACCTTGAGTGGCCCGGATCAAGCATCCAGATCAAACTGCAACCAGATCCCCCTTCTGTTACCTTCAAAGGAGAAGGTCATGGAGACTTGCAGGTGTCATTTAATTTTGACTTATTAGACAGCATCTGTTGCCAGCTATTAAACATATTCAGAAGTAATAATTTTTATTTTTTATGCAGATAGACTTGATGTATTATGTAAACACTGATCTTTTGATAGCATTTAACTGTGACCATGAAGTCTCTTACAGGTATCCTTAAGTTATTTGATTTTTAACGTTTAATACAAGATTAAAGTTACTCTAAACTGACCTTGATGCTTCTTGCCTCGACACGAACAGGTATAAATACAAGTTTCTCCGAGCAACAACCTCAAATATACCAAGCAGTGCTATTAAAGAAAACAGAGGAAGTAAGTTGACTATTGGGAGAGGTGGGATGTTAAAAGTCCAGCACCTGGTTTCTGTGGCTAGGTCCTCTGCTCCACACCCACACATTGATTCTGCCGGCTATCAGCAACCCAGTCGGATTGCTTTCGTTGAGTTCTTTGTGAAGCCTGAAGAAGATGAAGACACCGTAAATGATTGATGTGATTTTCTTGCAAGACCTTTTCCTTCAAATTTGTGACAACTAATTGCTCTCTTTAAAGTGATTGTGTTCATTGCTCCTTCACAGGCTAATGAGCATGTATCACTTGTATATTTGTCATATGCTGTTTAAATAGGATACACAAAACTGACTCAGATTTACCCGATAACAATAAATGAATAAAAGAGAACAACTTTATAAACAAATATCAGATTGCGAGGTAGCTCATAAAAATATTCCCATTTGACCTGAGAATAAAAACTGACTGCCAGAAACGACATAAAACACAGCTATGCTCTCCATGAGCCCGTTCTCTGTCACAGCTTCTGTAGAGTACCCTTCAGGCTTTTCTTTTCTATCTTGCGGAAGATTTTTACTTGTGGGTTTGTAATTACAAAAGATGTAAATGCGAGACACATAAGAGGACAGTAAAGTGAAATAAGCATGTGACCAAAAAATCTATTCATATAGCTATAAACAAAAGCACTAAGACATGCTCCAGCACAGCGCATTGGCTAGGAATTATAGAGCAACCCATAATGGTTTATTAAGATTATCAATCAAACTGAACAACTTCTTACACAAATTTATGGGTAAAAGAACCTTTTAGGGTAAAAACAAACCCATATAAACAAATAAATTGGAGGCATGGTTTTGGGTTGCCTTAATAGATTAGCATTCATACACCAAACGCTAATGACAAAAACCTAGAAAGGCAATAAACTAGTAATAGTTTATTTTTAAGTGCAAGGTTTTAAAGAGAATAACACACAATTAAGACCCACGGCCAGAATCTAGACATTGATTTGATATCTTAGCTAGGTTAACCAAAAATGGAATGGCACAGTGGATTATGTGCCAATAATTCTGTAATGATTACACAAGAAGCAAAAGGAAAAATATGGGAAAAACTAAGAATTGCAGAAAAGTTGCCTTTTAACGGACCAAGGAAAACTGTCTTTATGAGGTAATTCAGAGGGAAATTCTCACAGGAAAAAAAAAAAAGTAGAAAGCAGCTATTCCATGAACAAAACATTACAGGTTTACACAGCTAAATATAAGGATTAAGAAAGATAGAAGAACCCACCCTGGAATAAGCAGTATGCCTGGCCTCATGGAAGTACATATGAAAATATTTAGTAGAAATCGAACTTTGAAGATGTGGAACTCAAATGAAAAGAAAAATATATAAATAACTCTGCAGAATTCAGGTAGGGGGCGAAGCCTGGGTTCCCATCAGATATTTTTGAAACTGAAAAATTGCACAATAAAACAATAAATAATTGACTTCACCAGTATAAGCAATATGTGAGTAGTGTGCATGTATACGAGTACTTCTTTTTTTTTTTTTTTTTTTTTTTAATTGGGAGAGAAAGATGGAGCTTTAACATACCCAAGTGTAGAGATCTCAAAGAACTGAGCCAAAAAGTTACTTTTTTTCCTCTTTTTTTTCCTTTTTTTTTTTTTTTCCTTTTTTCTGAACAAATGCTAACCTGCCACAATTTGAACTCATGAAATGACTTCCAGTTCACTGGTTGCTGCATCAAGACTAAGAATTAGTAAAAATTGAAGCAATAAACGTGTCTGGGTGTGAGCATGACAGAGTGAGAGCTTCAATGGTTATAGCAGATTTGATAAAGTAATGAAACTCACCTAAAAAGTTCCATGCAGTCAAACAAGAATCAACCTCTTACACAATTCCAACCCACAATTAACTTCTTATTGCCTCTTCACAATTTTAATTCATGAATAACTGCCAAAAAAAACCGAACCAACAAAGGAAAATTTTATCCATCAACAGACACCATATAGAATATATGTCTTTGCATGTGACTGTGTGTAACAAACTTAGGAAATCACATTTATAAGATTAGAAGTCATTATCTCTGATGAAATCCACGGAATAATGTATGCAAGATAAATCAATAAGGATGAACCAAGACGGTGAAACCTCCCACAATTCAACTGTATGAAAATGAATTGAGTTAATATTGTACTTCATTAGAACTAAAAATTAGCAAAGATAGAAGCTGTATATGTGGATCCATATGAGACTAGAGAGTAAGAAACAGAAAGCTGTAATTGTTATAATAAATTTGAAGATGCAATAGAGGTTGCTTTCTGTTGAACAAACAATTTCTAGTACATAACTTCGCCAACTAAGGTAAATACCATCCTTCAACAGAAGCTTTATGTCAAACCCCACTGTGGAGATGTAACTTAAGGTTCCTGAATAAGTATCTCTAAGAGATTGTCATGATTATTACTAATCAAATGAAACAACTTTCAATACAAGTATCATTTATCATGCACGTATATATAACTAAGCACAGGATTTTAAGAAGCACATCTCAACATGGCCAACAAAAAAACACCAAGGAATTAACAAAGGTTTCCTCTCAATGTCTTATCTATTTCCCCGTCCTTTTCACAGTCTCTAATACCCATATGCCCAATACCTTACTAAGAGCAGGGGAAACAAATCATATGCCCAACAGGTTACTGAGAAGCAAATGAAGCTTTTACAGGGAAGATTCTACTGATTTTCAAGGTAAGATTTTATTATTAAAACCTAAAAATCAAAACTTGCAGAGGAATGAAAATCACACTTCCATATATTGTAACAAAGTCAAGCCTTTCTCGATAAGTAAAAAATAACAAGTCACATTACAATCCTTTTTAAAAACTTCAAGTCGTCACTCAGTGTGTGTCCTATGAGCAGTTTAAGAAACTTCACTTGAAATATAATACAAGGCCATAAAATCTGAAATGCATAAAACTTAGATTCCCCCAAAATTTCAGTTCACTTCGATAGTAAAATCTTATTCCCAAAAAAATCAGTTGATTTGGACAGTATCTAACTGGTTTAGTGTGATTCAAAGGCATCGTGACTGAATATGATAATAAATTGGCATTAGTAGGAGACATATTTAAGAATTTCCTCAAAAAATAAAATGCAAGGAGAGTGAATATGATTTGAAAAACAAACTAGCCTTGCAAAGGTGATTCCTCAAATTTTAGATCATTTAGAACTGATTTTTCACATGAATAAACACAGGAAGCAGACTATCGATACACTTATAGCAGAGAAGACAATTTTAAAATTTCACCAAATATAAAATGCAAAGCCACCGACAGAGTAACTGTATATGCCAACAAACTCATAGCACCAGAATTCATTTTCTTAATACTTAGAAGCCAAACTTTTAAACATTTTAAAACAAAACAAACCTGTTAACATCCTATATGATAGTCTAGTCTGTATCAGTAAAAAAGCAGAGCATAGAAAAACCAAAAGGCAAGCAACCTCTGTTTTTCTTTTTTTCTTTTTCCATTTTAATATTTTGATAAGAAACATAGCTTCAAAAACCCATTGACACCAAATTTTAGCAGAATGTTGGTTCTGTCTGTTTATGCAATATTCAAGTTTTAGTGGATACAGTATTAAAGCAGCAAGAGTGAAATCAGAAAATTTTCAAAAAATGAATAACCCTACTAATCAGTTTTTTAAACCATTAAACATCTTTTGTTCAAATTTTACCTACCCAATTTCTAGGACTGAATGCCTCCTTGATCCTTTAAGCTCTCATTTTCCTTCCTTTATTAACTCAACCTCATAATGGAGGCCCAATAAATTTTGCACTATTTATTGATACTCTGAACCTCCCTGAATACTCTGGTTAAATCCCTCAAAATGTCAGAATTAAAAAATGTTGTCAGAAAGAAAGAAAACTAAGGAAGCTATGATTTTAGAACTTGGTGATGACTTTACCATGAAGATATTAACATCCATCGCTACACCTTTTCGTTATCTTCAAATTTTATCCCAAGAACACTTGGCAGAAGTGTTGAGATTGCCGCTAGGCCTGCCACAATTTGGTAGAGAATCTCCAGTGATAAGAAATTTGCTTGTAATGTGTTTGAATGAGTATGATAGAGACGCAGGCATACTTGTTTGTACCTGAAAACGTAAAAATTATTAAAGAAATTAAAGATTGATTTATTATGTAACATACAAAAGATTGATATACTACAAGAAGTAATATACAAAAGATTGATATACTACAAGAAGGAATAAGGTTATGTGCTCTAAATGAAAGTAGTGGCATATAATTTGGTATTTAATAGAAGTTTTCAGCACTGTTTCGAAAGATGCAACCACAAAAGAGAGAGGCCGCATATCCAAGCAAACAAATGCGATTATATAATATGAAATCTAAAACATAGTTATCCACTATATATATTAGCACTACATTGGCACAACAATAGCACAATATGTGCACCACGAATTAATATGTCTATCCAATATTCCCACCACTAGTATCACACTTTACTGTTCATGTTATACTAAAACTTTCTCTAGAAACAACAAATTTCTCCTACACTACTTACAATAGTGTTACATAATTACAAAATAGGTGAGCTTATGATTTATTAATGTTACATAATACACATGCATTTAGTAGATGAAAATATATTGCACCCTGTTGATGCCAAAAGTAGTATGAAAAGTAATATAAAGTTACATTAACAAGATTTTCCAAAATTTTGAATTCTAGTATACATTTCAAATGAAAATTTCAGAATGTAAAAAAAGAAGTAGATATGAAGATTACCATCACATCTTTTCATATGTTTTTTTCAAGTTGTTTACAAGCTTCAGTAACCACATCAGTATTAAGCCCGAGTGTCTTATAGGTAATGTCATCTGGAAAAATACCATTCTTCTTCATCTCTTCAAACACATTATAGGCTTCCTTAATCTGCCCAAGTCTTTGGTACCCAGCAATGAGAACATTATAAGTCACCACATCAGAAGTGATATTGTTCTTGTTCATTTCATGTAATAACAAACTTGCCATATCCATTCGTTGTAACTTGCAAAAACCATCAATTAGGCAGGTATAGGTAACAACATTAGGCAAACAACCTTTGTGTAACATATCATTATATAGTGCCCAAGCCTTGTTCATATCTCCAATTCTACAAAACCCAGCAATAAGGGATGTGCAACAAATTGTATCTGGAATCAAACCTTTTTCAATCATTTCCTTAAAGAAACCATATGCTTCATCCATTTTGCTCAAATGGCAGAATATGTTGATAAGAATTGTATATGTGACAGTGTCAGGCGTGATCCCAGCTTTTAGCATTCTTGAGTACAACCTCAAAGCCGTCTTCGGGTTCAACTTTTTAGCATATCCATCTACAATGGTAGCATAATGCAAAATTCCAGGAAGAATATTCTTCTTAAACATTTGAGGAAGAAGTTCCCATGCTTTTTCTGGTTTTTTGTCCTTGCAAAGCCTATTTATGATTGTGCCATATGTATACGAATTAGGAATAAAGCCATAGCCTTGCATTGCATTTATAAATTTCAATGTTTTCTCCAAATGCCCTTTTTTGCAATATTCATCAGCAATAATGTTGCAGGTATATGTATTTGGTGAGAGGCCAATCTGCAGCATCATACTTAAAAGCTCCAAGGCTTTTTCTATGACTCCCAGTTTGCAAAACCTGTGAATCATTGGGATAAATCTGAATTCACTAGGATCCAAATTATTGGTGGTCATCTCCTCTAAAAGTTTCTTGGCAGAATCCATATCACCCTGAAGACAAAAACCATTGATTAGGATGTTGTACACTTTACAATCATATTCATATCCTAAACAACCAAGATCACGGAACATATCAAGTGATTTGTCCATTATTCCGCTCTTACAGAGACCATTAAGGAGAGAGCTATAGCTAACCAGTGAAGGTTTTATATTATTGTGTTCCATCTCCTTGATCAAATTGAGACCTGTCACAATATCTCCTATATTACAAAACCCATCAACTAAAATGCTGTAGCTATAGACATCTGGTGATATATTCTGGTTCTTCATTTCTTCCAAAACCTTCAAACCTTCATATGGTTCACCTTTTTGGCAGAACCTATGAATAATTGCATTATAACAATAAGCATTAAGAGGTTGATTTCTACATTTCAAATCCTGAATAAATCTCAACGCAAGTTCAACACAACCTACTCTACAAAGTCCATGAATATATGTACTATATGATACAACAGTTGGCCTTTCCCCACTCCTCTCCATATCTTTTAGGATCTCAGTTGCTTGTTCAATATTGATATCCTGCCCAAGACATCCTTTACAATAAAAATTCAACATAATTGTGTATGTGTAAACATTAGGTGATGGCCCTGAGTTCTTCAACTCTTCAAACAAACTTCTCACAAAATCTACCCTACTTGCCTCCACCAAACACTTGAGCAAAAAATTGCATGCCAAGATATCTGGTTGAAGCCCAATTTTCTTAATTTGAACAAAAACATCCACAGCATTTTCAAGCATTGAATTAGATGCAAAAACCCTCATAAGCACAACAACTACAATGCGTGATCTCCAGACATGCTCATGTGAATCCAATATACTTGGAAACAACTCATACATATCCATGTTAGTCTCCTCATAATAACAAACAATATTTCTAAGCAGGGCGTGCACTTCCATTTCCATCCCTGCCAATGCAAATGCATGAGCAATGATTCTATATGCATCAAAGGAATGAGAAAATCCATATCTCTGGGCAGCTTTAAAGAATCTCATTTCCCTTGTAATCTCCCAATTCAAAGACTTCAAAACTCTCCCAACTAAGGGAAATAATTTGCTCTTTTTTCGTCTATGAAACCTCCTTTGCTGAACATTAATCTCATCAATCAAATTAGTATCATCTACATAAGCTTCAACCCTATCAGGACTATAATCAAACACATGGTCTTCCAACAACAAAGTCGAAGAAGCCGTAGAGGTACCCCGAAAACGGCAATTTCCACGGAAAATAACGAGGCTTCTATACAAATTGGACTGAAATGAGCATTTTCTTGAACGGGGGAAAACACTCATTAAAACCCAGATCAAAATTACTCAAGACTTCCAAGCACAGACCGCCTTCTACTCCAAACTCTCAAAAATGTGCCACCGTTGGCGATTCTTCTCGGACACTGTCTCGTTCTCTTTGTCTTCTTACTTTGTAAATTTTTTAAGGACACCAGAGCAGTTCCTAAACGGTCAGTTTACAGTTTTTAGTTATCAGCCGAATGGACCAAGCAAGAATCCGCAAGTGCCGGCTTTAACACTTACGCACTGGGGACTGATAATTGATGACTCGTATAATTAGAGTTGCATATACTTTAGTAGGATTAAGAAAAACAATAATGATAGGGACACCGAAAATTTTACACCGAAAATTTTACACCGAAAATGTGTATCGGCCTATGTGTAACACGCATTTGTTTTGTTTAACAATTTTTTTCTAGTGAATGGCCATCTATCAAATTTGGACGGCCGTTCATTCACATGGACTCTCGTCCATATTATATGGACGGGTGTCTATATACAAGGGACGGGCGTCCCCATTTAAAGGACGCCCGTTCATAAATAAAATATGAAAATAAAAAAAAAAAAAACTTTGGGGACGGCCGTCCATAAATTTTGGACGGCCGTCCCTTCATCCATCCATACTTAAAAAAAAAAAAAAAAACGTTTGGACGGGCATCCATTAGGAATGGACGCCGGTCCATACTTAAAAAAAAAAAAAAAAAATTCGTCTTCTTCCTCTTCATTCTCCAGCTCCAAGGTTCTCCTGTTAGTTCTTCGTCTGAACATTTTGTTGTACAAGAAATTTTGTTGTAAAACTAAGGTGAAAAGAACACATCCCACTGTGGTTTTCATTTCTTGTCTTTTGAAATCATATCAACACTTTCGCAAATTTAGTACTTGCTCCTATTATGTTGGGATTTCAGATCCTTGAAGGAAGATCATATAAGCTACAGTATCCTTGGATTGGCGTAGTTAATCGCTCTCAAGCTGATATCAACAAAAGTGTTGATATGATTGCTGCTCGATGTAGAGAGCAGGAGTACTTTGCAAACGTATCATGAGCATCATAGTAACAGGATGGGTTCTCAGTATCTTGGAAAGGTGCTTTCTAAGGTATGAAATTTTGATGCAATTTATGTGGGTATGACTATTTTGTGGTTTCCTACGTTATAATGCTTGTGTTCTATGTGGTTAGTTTATATTGATGGAAGTGTCTGAAATTGAATGACAATATTTTGATTAGTACTTTTGCCAACAGAAAGTGGGAAAAACCAGTAGAAGATACTTACATTCCGGAACATTTCCTTTTGTTCTATTTTTCGCTTGTCAAATTTCAAAAGACAAGAAATGAAAACCACTGTAGGATGTGTTCTTTTCACCTTAGTTTTACAACAAAATTTCTTATATAACAAAATGCTCGGACGAAGAACTAACATTAGAACCTAGGAGCTAGGGAATGAAGAGGAAGAAGACGAATTTTTTTTTTTTTTTTTAAAGTATGGACGGGCGTCCATTCCAAATGTTTTTTTTTTTTTTTTTAAGTATGGACGCCCGTCTAAACATAAGGAACGGCCGTCCAAAATTTATGGACGGCCGTCCCCAAAGTTTTTTTTTTTTATTTTCATATTTTATTTATGGACGGGTTTCCTTTAAATAGGGACGTCCGTCCCTTGTATATGGACGCCCGTCCATATGGGCGTCCATATAATATGGACGGGCATCCATGTGAGTGAACAGCTATCCAAATTTGATGGACGGTCGTTCACTAGAAAAAAAATTGTTAAACAAAACAGATACGTATTACACGTAGGCCGGTACACATTTTCGGTGTAAAATTTTCGGTGTCCCTAGCATTATTGTAAGAAAAATGATAACTCATATAATTAGGGTTAACAGGGGAAAAAAAGAGTATTTTGGTATTCACGAATCCATATGTGAAGTTTAAGGCTACATTTAAAAAAAAAAATCTGTTAAAGTCTCCTGAAAATTTGAAAAATTACACAAGTGTTACGAGGATTATCCACCTCCAACTATAGTGTCAATTTTACGTTGCTATTGAAAAGGATTAAGTTAAGTCCAATGGATCAGGTAAGTTACAAATGTTAAAAGTAACTACTATTCGAAAATATCTTAGTAACCTAAGAACTTACCATCCAAGCCGGTGGTTAAATTGTGCTTCTTCCTAATAGGTTTAAGTTTATTGGATCATATTTTTGGAAAAATTGGGCAAGCATGCAAGAATAGGTATAATCGCCTTTACTTGTTAATCCTATAGATATAAATACAATAATGCTACGGACACTGACACTTTACACCGAAATTTTACACCGAACGATGTCTCACTTGAGTCAGACGAGCCATGTAATACATTAACAAATATTCTGCAAATGAACGATCGTCCATCAAATATGAACGGTCATCCATTATTATTGAACAGGTCATTTATTTTAAATAGACTTTCATACAAAATAACAATAGACTCACGTCCATATTATATGGATGAGAGTCCATAGTTTAAATTAAAAAAAATTTGAAAACAAAAATTATGAACTACCGTTCATATTCAATGGATGTCCGTTCATATTTAAACTAAAACAAAAGTCATGGACGGGTTTGAAGTGAAGTAGGAAAACTTTATTTGTCCAATACTTTAATATCCAGCCACCACATTTACCTACCAGTATACAAAAAATTACTCATCTTGTTTTACAGTAACATAAGATAGACTGAATGACCAAAAATGAGAATAGAAGAGAAAATTTTACCCGAGGTTGTCAAAATATCTTGTTTTAGAATATTTGTGACCCTAAATAAGAGTTACTTTGAGACCTTCTAATAATATAAGTATATATTAAAAAAATTATTTCAATTTTTTTTTTTTTTTTTTTGGCCTTTTTAGATACAAAATCATTTGGGGAGGTGGAGGGCAATCGGCAAGCTAACAGAGTTAGATTAGTCGGGGGTTTTGGAGAGTAGATGTTGGAGAAGTGATGGGTGATGAAATTGGTGATTTCCAATGCCAGGATTGACCGGAAAAAGCTTGAGAAGTCACGGCCCAAAAGGTATCGGTGGCTGATGATTGGTAGAATAAGCGGATGAGGTATAATAGGGGTTTTGGTGAGAGGACTGAGGGGAGGAAGATGGTGGTGTCGGGAAAGGCCAACAATGCCAGATACATGCTGAAAAGGTCGAAAATGGCTATCGTGCGCAGTGGAGTTGGGTTGCGAGATTCATCAAAATTGGTCAAATCAATGGCTATCAAAGTTGAAAAAACACTTGAAAAATGATAAAGTGATAATTTCGATCGATTTTGGTTAGAAAATAGACTGGAATCAGCTCCAAACCGCTAGCGGAGAAAGAGGGGTAGAGATGATTTATGTGAATGTCAAATTTTTGGATTGAATTGGAGGTGAGTAATTTGAGACATGTAAATGACTATTTTAGCCTTTTATTATTAAAAAATATTCAATGTGTTAATTTAAGAGTGTAAATTAGAATATATGAAACTAAAGGTACAAACTTACTATTTCGTCAAACTTTGAGTGGGAACATATGTCAAAAGCTTATAATAAATTTGGGGTTTTTTGGCTTTTTTTTTTTTTTTTTTTTTTTGACCCCTTAGCCTAGATAAGAAATTATACACCATTTTCATTTTTGCAATATATAAAAAAAAAATTTATAAAAAATTTGGAGCCAGCCCTAAGGTTTTGGACTTGCCACTGCTTGTAAGTCTCTGGTCTCTCAACTCTCTCCCAGCCCTCACAAGCTATAACATTCAAGGCCTCCCGGCCATAAGATCTCTCTCTCAATCAGCATCCTCTCACAATCTTCACAGGGTACAATAGTTTCAGGTATATCAAACATTGCAGAGAAATGAAACAAAGCCTCTCAGAACTGGGTTACGAAGAAAGGTGCATTGTAGGCCCCGTTGACAATCCCATGGATAAAAACATCCGAATTATGGAGACTCGAAATTTTGTCCTCAGAATTTGATGGAGACTCGAAATTTCTTCTTGTTATGGTATGTGGATCGTTGAGGGACTTGACGGTCCTAGAGTTTTATAAATTTATAAGATTTATTTCGAAATAATCCTACCATCTTAGTACTTCTGGTTTAACGCGACCTCGAATTCTTGATAAACCATCAACGAATCAGTATTTTATTTTTGCTCCAGCGAGTTTTTTGTATTTCTTATGTAATTTGATTAATTTAAGAGGAACTCAAAATTATTAAACATCCATATAGGAGAGTCTTTAATACGTATTATATATACGCTGTCAAAGAGTTGTTGATACTTCCATGGGAGCATTTCAAAACCTACTCCTCACCTTTAGCTAATATTCTAGTTCATTGTTACAATACCATACATCATCACATTGTACCCCTGAACCCTAACAGTGTTAAGTTTTGTTACCTCGAAATAGGAAATTAATACGAAAATACCGCTTTACCCTCACTCTCATTGAATCTGATATTTTTTTTTATGGTTCTTAGAAATAGTGAAACATAAATAGTATACTATTTTAATTAATTTCCCAAAATACCCCTGTACTGTTAAACTTAATTTGACTGTGTTAGGATTCAAGGGTATATTTTCATAGTTTCCTGCATAAATACCATGAGTTTGAATATTAGCAGATGGTTAGGGGTAGTTTTTGAAAATTTTCATAGTCTTATAGATTTTTATTAGTCTGAAGAGATTGTTAACAATTAAATGGGATTTTTATGTTTTTCCATAAACAAAACAATCAAATTTTGTTTTCTTTTTTAGAAACAGCATGAACTTTGTTTTAAACAGCGTTCTCACAAATCTTACAAAGATTTATGAAAATTTGTGTACAAATTAAGACGACAGAAAATTAGTAGAAAAATAAATACAAAAAATTAAATTCATCATATTTATTTTTTTATTCATTTTCCATTGTTCTTTGTTCTAAAACATTAGTATTATTGACTCATCTGACAAGACCATGACTAAACCAGTTCATTCAATGAGCTAATCGTTATCGGTAAAACTAAAACTTGTGCAAAGATCATTTGGAAGCATAATCCATCGATAAGTTACTGTAATGTTTCAGACATTTCACTTTTTTATTCCTTTTTATACGCAAACAATAAATAAATGAAATCTGTCAAAAATGGGCACCCTGTACATTTACATTTAACTACAATAGCCAGCAGCACCCGTGGAGGAAATGTCGCCATAACGAAACAAATATACATCGCTTAAAAAAGTGAGCTCGAGGCACCAAAACAAGTACTCTACAACATCAGAGAAGCCATCACCCCAGACAGATATTTAGCCAACGAATGAACGTGCATCAAAGATCAATCAACTGCCTTTCGCAATGAAAATCTTGCATTTGAACCAGTATAACATCTATAAGAACCTCTATTAAACTTTGATTTCATCAAGATGTACCAAACCAAAAGCTGTTTATGGTTACTACCAAATGTTTGATTCACCCCTTCTCAATTATCCCACAGTGTGTTGCTTGCAACCCTTTGGTCCATAATGCTGAGAGCTGCGCCTCACGATCTTTCTACACAAGTAACAGTAGTGCATTTGGCATGCCCAGCAGAAGATATGATTGTTATTGCCAACCTGTTTATAAAAAAAAAATTGTTAGTTGAGACAACACAAAGTATCTTAAATAACACTTCGGGACTTAGAGAATATGTATGATTCCATTTTTTTCAGAATCTAGTGTTTGCATATACCTAAACTTCATCATTACCGGTCCAACTTCACTCACCTTTGCATTGTGTTGACCACAATTAGGGCATAAGTGACCATGATCAGCAAACATTTCAGCTTGAATCTGAGCCACAACCTGTCGGGCATTCATCCGCTCCCCCCAGTTATTAATCGTCTCCTGTGGGAAGAGGTCGCATGTCCCATCCCTTCATCAAAAGAAAGATAATTAGGCCCATATCCAGTGATCAAAACACATACATTCAAATAAAAGGAAAAAAACCACCAACTTGTGCAGTAATAAATCACAAACCTGAAATGATCATATCCATCAATTGCTTTGTTACAGCGATAGCAAAAGTACTGCCCACAGTTATGACATACCATCTTATTACAGCCTTCAGTCCTTGAGATTGCCATCTTACAAGATGGACATTGCTTAGCATCACGAAGTATTTCCTTGACACTAAGCATCTCATTGATCATTTCCCTCTCCCTTTGTTTTTGTGATTCCTGTAGCTGTGATGAATTTTGGCGCTCCTGCAAGAAAGGTTTGAGGACATAACTTATGAGCAACAAGATAAATTTTCTACAGTATATAGGATGAGAAGTTTCTGAAGTACCACTGAAAAAGCCGAAATTCAATGGAAAAACTAAATTCTTTAGGGGATCAAACTAAACAAAAAATAAAGCTAGAAAGAGTGAATTGGAAGGAAATCAACAATGGAAACCCCAGATTACAACATGGATGATCCCAAACACCATGAAACACCACAAAGTATAATGAAAAAATTTTGGGATACCAAACTCATAGCAGCTTCGAGGGTTCTAACACTGTTAACAATCCAGAAAATGTAATGATAAATCGGTCAAACAACAAATTAATTTACTCCCTCATCAAAAAGGCGTTGGCCTTTTTTTTTAATTACCGGGGGTATCCGGGCCAGCTTACGTGTACCTCGACTAGTCCCTCAACCCCAAACAATGCTTCCGAAACAGGGCAAGGGCTACAGTCCGTGCTAATATTGTTGGCCATGGACTGCAGGGCTTACCCTGTTCTGGAAGCCTTGTTTGGGGTTGGGGGACAAGTTGAGGTGCGCGTAAGCTTGCCTAAACAACCCCGATAACCAAAAAAAAAAAAAAGGGCAAAAACAATAACAGATCACTTAGATTTCTTTGATTAATCTTATCGATTCTAAACATATGAATAATGCGAAAAGCTTTTAAACGTGGATACATTCATTAGAGGGATGCTCCTTCCTCTGCTGTTCATCTTCTACATAATGGTTATTAAGGTCTCGCAATTATTTTTATTTTATTGAATTCATCTAGCTCTTAAAATTTCTTCTATTTTTCTTTGCTTTGGCTGTGTCTTAGACTGGTTTCTTTCAAGGTAACGCTGATTAAATACACTTGGCTAAGTGTATTCTTTTATTTCTTTTCAATAAAATCTCCTTGTTCTCCCAAGGTTTATATATATATATATATACACACTAGGCGAAAACTTACATACAGATGTATAGCAATGAAATCTGATTTAATAAAAATAAAAAGAAGAAGATTAAATGAATACTCTCAGCCTCCATGAAATTGCAATAGAAGTAAACTCAAAGAAAATCTAACTACCAAACTGAAGTTCAAGCCATGACAGCTATTGGCAGCATTAAACAGATAATGCAACAAATAAGTTGCACCTTTGTTAGAGCTTAAGTGATGTTGGGGGTCGAGTATTACAGAATACCAAAGCCAAACTGGCCAAGTGGTCTTGTATTGAACACCCCATGCTTGCAATGAGAGGGAGTTTTTCTAGTAGTGGTTGTGTTCAATCGACATGCCTTGCACATGAGGGGCAATATTAGTACTTAAATACTATGGTCAGATCCTTAATATTATCTTAAGCATTTCAGCTGAGCAGTCACTTGAAAAAATTAAAGAACTCTGGCCAATCTACAAGTAGGGTATTATTAGCTGGACATAAATCCTCCCCACAACCCACATTATAACTGACAGTTAAATCTCTGGAAACAGAGAAGATCCAAGGATTATATGCCTAGATATTTATCCAACACGCTTGCCCCAGAGATGGTTGGGTTGTAATGCTATTAAGTATGCATTAATGAAAAATCAAAAACATAATGTTAGAATCAATGGGAAAAGGCAGATACCTGGGCATAAGAGAAAGATAAGGTTTAAGTGATTGTGCATGGTTTTCCATATGGCTAAGCATGAGCAATCAAGCATTAGATCAAATGATGCACTGCTGGCTCTCTATCAGATAATAACGACTCTCTACTTCAAAAGAGAATTACATTAGCAAATAACAATTATAATATATAATAGAATGCCCAGAAAATCATTTAGCTCTGGAAATTAGTAATTTTGAAGTCTTGCATCTGAAAAATATGCATGACTTTTTTTGTTTTTTTTTGGTGTGTGGGGGGTGGTGGGAAGGGGGGAGGTTTAGATTCTACATCCTTCTGGAATTGTCATGACATTTGTGGATCCCCTTCCTCATGCGCTGATAACTATTTTTACCAACTTGACTGGTCAAACAAGCAAAAAAGATGCCAAACTAAAGAATGCCTACGATACACCAATAAATCTTTACCTGCAAAATGCGAAGCTTCAATTCAGGTGTCATACATGTAGCACCTACATGGCGTCGTTCCCTACAAAGTGTGCAAAAGCTGTAGAAACACTTGGAGCATTGTGCATGTTGTTCTTCATCTTCAATGCAAGGTGTTTCACATCTTGGACAATATGCAACATCAGACATTGACTCAAGTGTTTTTTGTAACATTAAGGATTCCCAGCGCTCATACTCCTCATCACCAAGCAATCGCTTCAACAAACTGGGAGGAACCATACCTCCACATTTTGTTTCGGGACATTGGAGCTTGCCTATGCTGCCTTCAGAGACATGTATGTCAGAATAAGTCTTCAGGCATTTCCAGCAAAAGAAATGCTTACACGGCAGTCTGACAAAGTCGGTACCTGGTAAAATAGGAGAACTGATTTTATTAACTGCAAAGAAGTTTATTAATGGTGCATAGATATCGATATTTACACAAGAACAATTATATACAAACAATTTGGCTTACATGTAGATAATAAAAAAGATAGTTAGTGACTAATAGAATCAAACACTCAGAAGTTTACAGAACCATCTTTAAATAATTCAAAGAAATTTTTGAAAGGAAGTAGAATACATTCAGAAAATGCTCAGACTGTATCACTCAAACTTCTGATGCTACAAACTTACAGAGGCTGAATCTGTTGTTTCTTATCTTAGTTGAAAGGAAGAATGTTTTTTCAAAAACAAAATTATACAGAAATATTCAAAGCCCTAACAAGAACCCAAGGAATAGCAAAACAGAAAGCAAGTTTGCCATTAATAGTCTTCAATTATAGTTACCTGCATACTCACTGAAACAGATGCAGCATTCATGAATGTTTTTGAGAAAGCTCTCATGGCATCTCTCATCATTGTAAGTCCTAATTGAAGGAACATCAACATCCGGTGATACACTCCTTGAAATTGCCCGCCTATCTCCAGTATGCATGACACCATAAGGACCGAGCATAATCTCATTATCAAACCCAACATATGAAAGAGAAGAATTTTGTAGCCAATCTGTCCACTGATATATAATTTCTTGTCCAGGTTGATCCCTCCATATTGAGTCCAGCATGGAGCAAAGATTCAAAATCTTAGCAGAGTCCAACCACTGAACTGAAATGGTAAAGCATGGAGGGAGATGGCTTGGGTATGATTTAGGTAATAAACAAGTTAAAACAATGGGAGGAAGATATTGGATTTTAAAAGAGTAGGAAAAGTCATCTAAACTTTCAGTTTTCGCGTGAAGATGACTAGATGAATTTAGCTTTGCAGTTACAGTTAGTTCATCTAGGGCTTCAATATGTATATCAATCTACAAAAGGAAAGACATGTAAGACAATTTACTTCCTTATAAGATGCAAAAATTTTAGTGTTATTGGATAACAGAACTACCTGAAAAGATCGGAGGCCTCTTTTTCTATCAAGGATGAAGACATTTTCTCCATAAATAGACTCCATCGCAAGCAACTGAAAAACGAGTTAAGGATGAGAAGAAGACAGAAATTAAGAGTAGCATACTTTTCCTGCCTTAGATAAAATAGCTAACAAACATCAAGGAACAAGAGTAAAAAAAAGTGGTAGAGGACTTTATTTCGAAATCCAATGATAATTGTATGAATCATTCCTCCAGAATGAATTGTCTCAGATGAAGAATTATTGAAAAGTTTTTGTTTGGTCATTAAATCACAGAATTCATTTTCGATTAGTTAGTGTATTGTATAGTGATATAATAGAGAGTCCAATGTAATTCTTCTTTTTGTCCCTTGTGGATGATCATTTTAAGATGTTTCTTTTCTGGTACTGGAAGAAGTCAATCTTGGCTTTTTCCTGAATTAAGGAGTTCATAATATATACATATAGTTGAATTAGTTGGCTCCAGATGGGGAATAAAAGAGAAAACGTGTAACATACCATAGAGTACTATTCAAATAAAATGAAATTTGCATAATGATAATTATACTTATGATTCAATTTATTCCCAAAAATTAAAAAAAAAAAATGTAAAAGAATGGAATTATAACATTTGCAGACAATTCTGTTTTAAGTTTTGTCAAATTCCTGTTTTCAAAATGTTTTATGATACTTAACACTAAATATATTTATGTCAAAATATTCATGTTCAGATGTATCCAGTTTGTAAAACAAACAAACTAAACACCTATTTTTCAACATCAGAAAATAAATAACTATCAGACTTGCACATTTACATCAATTCAATTTTCAATCCAATTCAAATCCATTCACCTTTTCGACAAAACAAACAAGCAAGCTTCCTAAAACCATAGGATACATCTCTTTACTCTTCCCATCACTTCTCTTCACTACTTCCTTTTCACATTTATTCTCTTATAACATTAACCACTAAACTAAAGCTACAATTTCATATAAGCTTAACAATTTACCTTCTAAACCAGCTTTCATATTCTTAAAATACATTTAAAAGGTTTTACAACAGCTACATGCATCATCAAAAGACAATTAAACTACAAGTTTTGAACAATAAACACAATCCAAATTCAATATCCTTATAATTACCTCGTCCTCCTGCAGTTGATCGTTGATCCTCAGCTGCTCATCATCCAATTCTGGCTCTTCCACACTTAAACTCAGCTCATTCAATATACTGTCCACGTCAACAGCTTCATTCTTCGACATCCTATCGCCTTCGTTACTTCTCTTTTCTTCTCTATCTGTTTTAACTTCCTCGCCAATATTCAAAGCATCCACTTCGTTTACCAACGAATTCTCTTTATTACTCAGCGAACCCAGTTCACTTTTCGAAGTTTCGAGCTCGGATTTCTTAACAAATCGGCGTTTGACCACGTGGGCACGCCGGTTGCGCGATACCCATTTGGGATTTCCCTGGTTTTTCGGGGATTTTTGTGCAGTTTGTTCTGAAGTTTGGTCCTCATAGGTTAATGGAGACTCGAGATCGCGTTCTTCTTGTAGGGGAGGTGGTGGATCGTTGAGGGGTTTGAGAGTCCAAGTGTCGTCGTTTTGGAGAGAATTTTGTTGTCTTCCTCCTCTTCTGGTTCCTCTCATGGCTGGCGCTAACTGTGGAGGCCGGTTGAATCTGTTTATGGGTTTTCAAATTGAACCAAATTCAATGGGTCGCGTATTAATTTAAGATTCTCTTGTATGATATAAGAAAATCTATTGTTTTTTAAATCTAGAATTTAGAATATGAAAAAGAAATATTAATTAAAAGATTTACGCTAAGGATAAAAATTACGTTTGTTATAATTTTTTTTCACTGTCCCATCCTATTATTCTATCCAATCCAATCGAATGAAATAATTATTTTTCTATTCAACTCAAAATGTTTAACAATTATTTTTTTAATAAAAGTTCATAAATTAACAAAAAGACACTCACTCATCCCAAATCACTATTACCGGCCAACAGCCACCGTCACTACTACCACCATCGGACGCCGATGCCGTGACAATGTATAACCAACTGGATCTAACCGTTTGTGCACCGATCTATCCATTTCTAACTAGATCTATCATAGATCTGGTTAAAAATAGCCAGATTTACGATCAAAGATCTGGCCGTTGATAGCCATATTTAAATGTCATAACCAAACAACGGCGAGATCTTTGGCCGTAGATTTTGCTGTTTCTAGTCATATGGTGGATTTGGCTAATTTATGACCGACCAAATCCATCCTATTGTGCGTCATTCTGATGACTTCCAATCACCGTTCGACGATGGTGGCCGACTGTCGACAATAGTTGGGTAATAGGATTGCTTTTATAATTTATAAACTTTTATTATAGGAGGTGTTTATTAAATTAATAAATATAAGAGGTTAAAAATGAATCTATATATTTTCTAAAACAAATTCTCATAATCATATTCTATTTCATTAAATAGTATTCTATTCTAAAATACTATTCTAAAAAGTAAAACAAACGCAAGGTATATGGTAAAATATCAGTTAGGTCTATGAAGATCCATACTTGCACTCTTGTCAAAAAAAAAAAAAAAAAAATTGTTTTTAGTAATTAAATTTTGATAACACTATACAGTAAAAAAGTTTTATAATTTAAGAATAACACTGCACTTTCTAAACGATATCGTGTCCTAATTAATGTGTAATTGATATGTCGTTTTATGTGATTTTGATATATAAATAAAGAGATGATGTAGTAAATTATAGGTCAACACCACATAAAATGACACATAATTTAAGAATTTATTTGAAAAATATAATATTACTCATAATTTAAATAACATATTTATCATAATCATATGTGTTGAATATATTTTACAATACGTGAAATATTTAAATCATTTGCGCTTTTTTAATGTTGTAAGGATGATCTAACTCCACCATGTATTGGAGTTAGGGGTGGAAAAAAATCGATTAACCGAACCAGTTTGACTTTTTTTTAATTGAACTGAAAAACTAATTCTGACAAAATTCGAATCGAAACCGAACTGAATTTATGCATGAACTGGTTTTTAACCGAACCGATTAATCGGTTTTGAACCTGTTTTAAAAAAAAATTAATTTTTACTTTTTCCTTTTTCAAATTAGGATTCAATAGGATAAAGAAGCGTGATGTTAGGAAAAGATAATCCACATGAAAAAGGAATCAAATTCTATATCCAACATGTTAGGAAAAGAGAATCCACATGAAAAAGGAATCTAATTCTATATCCAACATGTAAAGTAATCAAACTTGGAATCAAACAAGGAGGACGAGAATAAAGTTTATCTGTGAATCGACCGAATTCTGGGCATGTTAGCTTCAAGTTCATTTTTTAAATTTCAAAGAAAGAACTGGGCCAGAGGAGAGAGAAAACTAAGGCTCCGTTTATTTCACTTTTCCGAATATTATTCTGGTTTTTCTGATAAAATTAAACAGTAAAATTGACTTATTCTCACAATATTATTCAATTTTTTTAAACCCTCTTAAATTTGTTAATTTAACTAAACACTCCCAATTTTTTTTAGAAATTATAAAAACACCCTGACCACCCTCCGACGGTGGTGGCCGGCTGTCCGTATTTAATGGGTGAGTTAGAAGTATTTTTGTTAACTTTTAATATTTTATTATAATGGTGTTTAGTAAATAAACAAACATAAAGAGTATTTTTGTTAATTTCTAAATCTTACATCGTAATACCCACCAATTTAACTTTTTTCAAAATATTATTATAAAATTTATCATAATAATAAGCCGGACCCTAAATTTTCCCAGAAAAAAATAAGTATAAGAGAGAAGCAAATTCAAGACTTCAAGTTGACCTGAACAGAGGAAAAGACAAAATAGTAGGTATAATTTTGGAATGAGAACTGCTCCTTCACCCAATAAGCAATCATTCTAAGAACTCAGGAACAGCCTCAACATTCTACGGTTCTACCCAACATTCTGTTCGCAGCAATAACTTCATAGCAGCCTCAATCTTTTGACAATCATTCTACGCAACATTCTAAAAGAATTTGACAATTCACAAATTAAGCAACAACTTCAACTTAAACAATTTTTACCCTAAAAACAGAAATTGACCAAGAAAATGAAAGTAAATTAGAACCTCAGAAATTGAAATTAACCAAGAAACAAATTAAGCCAACGAAAAACACAGGCGGAAGCCGAAGACTACAGATTGAACAAGATTTCGAAGAGAAAGTAAAATAAGAGAAGATGAGGATTGAAGAACTGAATAGCGTCACAGACTCTGAAGGACCGGCGTGCAGTGTTGACTAGTTGTGCTGTTGTGGTGAAAGAGTCGCGTTGTTAGTGAATATCGAAGATGATTCTGGTCATAGGTATCGGTGATAAGAAACTAAAGGTTAGGTAAAATTAGTTGACTTAGAAAATACAAAATAGATAGGGTTATCTTTTAAAAAATCGGTTTATAAAACCGGTTTTGTAAGCCCCCCCAAATCGATAACCGAACCGAAAATCTGGTTTAGCTATTTGCCAAACCAAACTGGTTTTAAAGAAAAACTGATTTTTCAATCTAGTTTTTTGGTTCAATTCGGTTTGCAGTTTTTTTTTTCCACCTGTAATTCGAGTTCCAACTTCCAAGGAAGAATGAGTAAAGATCCAAGGAGGTGGGGAGAAGTAATTATAAAAATGATTGAAAAACAGAATTTATTGTATAAAAATAAAATGGAATGATATATGATAAATTAACATCATAGTATTCTACATTTAGTTACAAAAGGAGTAATTTTATAATTCTAAATTATTAAGGTAAATCAATACCTCCAAATTAGCCATATTCCAATATTGGGCTCGGGTTCACTTGCACTTGAATTGTAGTTGGGCTTTCAAAACGATCCAACTAGAGACGAAAGAGTTATTACGACAAGAATTTATTTATTTTTCTACATTAAATTTAACTTATTTATCCTCACATACAACTTAAATCTTAGCCTTTATTCCCTTTTTTGCCAATTTTTTTTTTTTTTTTGAGTTAAATATAAAAAAGCAATGAAAACATGGGAATCCATGTTTCTCATTTTGCATAATTAAGGATTTTTCATAATTTTTTTGTGTTATCACATCATATTTTTTCATTGAAATTCACGGTAGGATAAATTTTTAACCTGAGTTAGACTTTTTTGGCGTAAAAATAGAGCTATTTCAAAAATAAATTATTATTAATCCCAATAGATTGACTTAATGGTCAAGAAGGTTTGTTCATTCCCTGAGTTTCTGGGTTCAAATTTTAAGGTCACCTAATACAATGTTTATCTAGTCTTTTGGGTTTGTAGGGTGTTCAATGGACTCCAAGAATTAGTGAAAGTGCACGTAAGTTTGTCCAGACACCTCGATACCAAAAAAAATATATATATTGATAATTTGATTGATTTATCACAAGGTTTTGGAAAATTAATTAGCATTCATAATGAATATTACCGGCTACCAAATTCATGATTTAATAATAATAATATTGACTTCTTTCAAAACTTATTATTATCTTAAATTACGAAAATATTTTTCATAATACAATTGAGGGAAGCGTTTTCTCAAAGTCAAATTACTAATATTATTATTTATTTCATATTATGGTACCAAATTCGTTATTATATATATATATAACAAAATCATCATAAACATTTTAAATTACATATATATATATTTTTTTAAATATTTAAAATATTTTAGTTTGGTCTCCTCCATCAATTCAATTCCAACTCCATTATTGAACTGTGGTGATCTTTGGCAATAATTGAAGGCATGGACCCTATGCAAGCGGTAAAAACAGAGAGTGTGATCGTGTGCCCAACAGTTTTGTACGGTCTAATAATACCTTAGGTTTCAGCCTTCTTGTCAGACAAGTTGGCTGGCCCTGCGCTGGTGAACGGCAGGCGGCCGACAGCCCTAGCGAAACTCATACACATTTCAAAATATTAAAAATATTAAGATATAACTAAAAAGTTTGAATCATATCTTAGTTTATGAAAACTATTTTTGGATCATAAATCAAACAAAAATCACTCGTTATAACTTATAACTCATTTTTCTTTTCTCTTACTTAAAAAATGGCTTCACTCATTTATTTATTTATTTATAGATAATACACGAATTAAGTTTTCTATTAATATAAAGAGTTAAAATAATGTTTAATGTAGCTACAAAAGTCTTTCTCAATTTTTTAAAATAATAAAAATCTCTCTCTTGCTAGTGAGTTATTAGAACTTATATTATTATAAATTAATAAGTATTTATCAAATTGCTAATATAGTAAAACCTCTCTACGATGATATTCTATATAGAAATAACCTCCATGTAGTCATAAAAAAATTTGGTCTCAATTTGGTCCAGTTATAAAAATAAATAAATTTATATTGTAATAAATTATAATTTTTCTAAATCCTGTTTTAAGAAACTTACCTCTACATAGTAATAATTATATGTATATTGCAAAAAATATATCTTATGTTACATACTTACATTAACGGTTTAAAATTAAGTAAAATACTTATTTAAAGTTGTTTGGGACAATGATTTATGTTTTTTGAGTTATTACCACATCTTTTATCTTGCAGGTACATAATAATCGCTAGCATAGACACCTTCTTGTTGAAGCCAAAATATTTCTAGCTTCTCAAGCATGTTTAAAGCTTCTTGGCATGAAACTCCTTCCTCTTCTCATGTAATTCCAGTAATAATTTTTTCTTTAGTTAAAACATACATAACTTATTGCTCGTTTGGATGATTGAAGAAAATATTAATATTCATTTGATTAGTATAGTAAAGTTATCGAATCTAACTACTAAATTTTGTAATAACTCTTTGATATCTATTTCCATGCTATCCTAATATTACTAAAACAATAAATTGAAATTTTAATACTATTAAAACATGAATTATAAAATAAGAAATCAAAACAGTAATTTTTAAATCAAAATAATCATTATTGTAACTACAGTTCCATTAAGTTATAACTTTTTCATAATAATAAATATAATTGGTTCCAAAATTATGACTATAGAAAAATTCAATTGTATAATAAAATAAAAATAATCAAAGGCAATAGTTTATCATAAAGCAAAATAATAGCTTAAGTAATAAGTAATCCCATTCATGGTCACCAGCATTAATATAGTTATTGTTATTTTAAGTAACATGTCATTATAAGATTACATCACCTACCATTATAAATTCAAATCCATCACAATTGATCGAACATATGAATCTAGAAGCATACATAGAAATTGATGTCATAATATTTGAATATAAACCCATTGCCATTATCTTTTCTCAACTAATAATTATACCAAAAGTCACTATGGATGATGAACATTTAATTATGAAATGTCAATACTACGAGACGTGACGAAATTTCTTTTTATAAACTTTAATACAACGGTTCATATAATCTTCAACACTGTAATATGAATTCATGCTCCACTAAATTTGTCAAATCCCAAGTCGAATCAAAACTTGTAATGAATATGAACTAGGTGAAGTTATAAGGTTGTATATACGCAATAAATGTCTTGTCCAACCAATAGTTTACTTTCCCTTTTATCGCTTTTAAAATATAAATAAAGAATAAAACAACAAACTTATTCAAATAATATAAAGAAAGCTTTATGAGTTCTTTATTGATACTATAATTAAAAGTGTTATTGTATTAATAAAGTTAAATGTGTATGGTCGTTATCAAGCAAATAAAGAGTAAACCACATGTTCTCACCCAGGGTTTGGCAAAATAACAAGTTTCTTCCCCCAGTTTCATAAATTTTAGATTCCCATCTTTAAATTAATAAAAAAATTGTTTAATGTAATGGTTAAAGGGTAAAGTGGTCATTTATATTGTATTTAATTTGAAATAAAAATAAAAACTTCAAAATAATCCTCAACATCTTAAATTTTTCTTAGAAGCACCATCTACCATCTCAAGTTTGAGATATGACGATCGCACTCCTGTGACAAAATGCGACTTGGTAGCTTGTGGATGGAAAACGGGTGGGGGAGGCCGGTGGAGGTTTTGTTGAGGAGAGGATGGGGGTTTGAATGGTGGTGACAAGGGTATTTTTAGTGTCCAAATTTGTCGGAATATGGTCGTAAAGTTGGAGACTTGTGTGAGATTGTAGGGGCTGTCGGTCGACGATTTGTGGGTGCATCGGGGTGGGATGTGAGGGGTTTTGGTGATTGTGGCGTGGGGGTTCTGATGGTGGTGACGGAGGAGCTTGGTGATGCCAGAAACAGCCTAGGAGCAACGATGGGTGAGAGGAAAAGTTGCAAAAAATGGCGCAATTCGACTGCTCTGTCAAGCAACAATCAGGTGAGGGTGGGGGGTGCTGCTCCCAGTCTCCTTCGCGCCACTGTTGCCATTAACTTTGGCCGATATGTGGTGCTGATTGTGGCAACTGGGGTTTGCCCATTTTGTAGGGGTGTGATGGACAAGTTTCAATCTTCTAGGGAGGTTTCTGATATTTAGCCGCCATAATGATCAAAAGTAACAATTAAAGGGAAGTTTGGTAATAACACATTTTATACTATGTCATAACCTAAAAATCATTAACAATGTTAATTTAAGAGTAAGAGTGGAATTTATGAAACCAGGGATATGAACATGTAGATTCGCAAAACCTTGGGTGAGAACATGTCGTTATCAAGCATAAATAAAACTATTAACTAATCATAATGGGCAATGCCTTCATTTTGAAGACATACATTGAATCAGGGGGTTTAGGTTAATTAATTTCAAAAACTGTAAACAATAGTCAATAGTGAGTCATAAAGTTTTAAGTCTTGATTAAAGCATAATCAATCATGAAGCTTTCTAATTGCTAGTTGTAAATATTTATCCCAAATATTGAATATCTTATTAGAATCAAGTTGTTATCAATAAAACAATTTAAAATATCTTTATAAAAATAAAATAACTTTGGCTTTACTGAAATATAGAAGTGCCAAATCCGGTGGTCATGCTTGTGTCTTTGTCAATTCTAACTTTCAACTTCATAATCCTTTTCTGGTAGTGGCGTGGGGGCAAGTGAAATTATATAATTGAATGCCCCATTCTTCCAATATATTATTATTATACTAAATAAGACTCAAACAATTACTGCATTTATATTTTATAGGATTCACTTAAAATTAAAATTATATATATATTTTGATAAACTAAGATATACTTATAATTAAACCCAAAAAGAAAAAAAGAAAAATGTAAAAGCGACTTACTTGAAATTTAGAGGGTTCATGAAATGGCTGAATCAAAATAATATTAAAAGGATAGTTTGTCCCTGCCTACCAATGACTCAGTGCCCATTATTTGTTTTTAGTGGTATTATGTTGAATGCAATGTATTGGTGGTTTTTAGTGGCCAAGAATTGAAAGAGAAGGTGGGAATTAAAGAAGATACTTTTGGTCAATTGTGTTTTATTTATTATGCATATGTTAAAAAGATTGAAATTTCACATTGGGAATTTGGTTACTTAAATTATATTTTAAAGGCCAAAAAAAAAAAAATAAATAAATAAATAAATAAAGGGTTATTATCATGAATTTAAACATCTTTAATAAAAAAAGAAAATGGTGTTAAAGCACTACTTTTTTTTAATCATCGGGTTGTTCTGACAAGTTTGTGTATAATTCAACTAATCCTCTGAGGGTTTGGGAACTGTTGACCAGATAAGACTACAAGAGCCTAATCCCTCGAAGTCCTGAAATTATCGATCGAATAAGATCATAAGAGTCCAAGTGACCACTCTTATTAGTGTTTAGGAAACTTGAAATCAGAAGTTCATGAAGCTCCCTTTGCTATTACGTCACTTGATGGTTATTAAAGCGGTACTTCCCTTTTATAAAATGTGATTATAAGATTACATCACATTGCATTTTATAAAGCAAATTAAAAGAATCGAGACAATTAATGCTTTCTTATATTTTTATCATATTCTCAAAATAACGAAGATTGCAAAAGCCACTTTGAACAAATAATGTAACATCCCACGAATGAAGAAAAGGTTGGCGTGATTTCTTCAAGTCTTTAGTATAGTTTATTATATTAATGATACATTGCAAACTAACGGGTTGAGGTTAATAGTTAAATTAATGATATTTTATAATGAAATATAATTTTTTTAACATTTGAATAACCATAAGATTCGAGAGATCTTAAGAGTGGATGATGAAAATTTCATTCTCTTGGTCTAAGTCAAGAATGGAATGTCATAATTGCGTATAGCTTAGTTTAAGAGAACCACTTAGAAAAAAGATCCAAAATAAGTGAAAAGGATGTATCAGAAATTATGAGATGAGATCATTCAATCATAAACAGTAAAATTCTTCTATAATTATGATGGTGGGACAAATAGATTTTATTATTATGAGAATGGTTATAATTTAATAGAAATGTAACTATAAAAATTATTGTATTTACTTAATTATTTTATGATTTGCATTTTAATAGTGCATATTAAGATTTTAATTCATTGTTTTAGTGTCATTGTTGCAATATAAGAAGAGAACGGAAAAAAAGAATCATGAGGAATGATAGTATGAAAATAAAAAAATTTTTGTGTAAAAAGCTTTATATATGCTTGAAAAATTAGAAATATTTTGATTTTAATAAGAAAATATCTATACTAACAAGTTATTACGTATTTACAAGTTAAAAAAAGGTGATAATAACTCTAAAGTATAAATTCAAACAACTTTAGATAAATATTTTATTTAATATTAAATCTGTAATGTAACATAACATATATATTTTTTTTACAATATACAGATAATTATTACTATTAAAAACAATTTTTTTAATACGAGAATTATAAATATTATAACTTATTACCATGTGAAATTTATTTTTATTTATAAGTATTTTAAGTTGGGACTATAATTCTTTATTATTATATAAAATTTATTAAATATTATAGAAAAGTCTCCTGTATAATTAAATGACAATTAATCATAAGGGGTAATTAAACGAGATATTCTCAAATAAATATAAATAGAAATTGTTGCAATAAAAAAAAAAGAAAAAGAAAAAAAAAAAAGTAGTAATGTAGTATACAATCTTATTGTGGTCGTGGTAGTAGTAGATTCTTACTCTAGCAGGCAGCAAAAACAAAAGGATTGGCAGCGGACAATCCTAAGTGATCTACCAAGAGTCAACAGAGCATATGTTTGATTTGACAACAATCATTTTTTCACCTACTCATTTACAAAGCGCGTGCACTCCACCTCCCCTCTTTATTTAAAGAAAAAAATTAAAGTGCCTTTTTACATCACTAATAACATTTTTTTTCTATTTATTTCTCCCACTTAATCATTTCATCAGAGGTTAATGTATCGTTACTGTTTACTACCATGCCGGGGCTCCAGAGACAGCCCTTTTATTTCTTCATAATTTTTAAAGACATTTAATTACAAAATTACACTAATAAAATTTAAGTAAAATTTGTGAATTAAATTAAAAGAATAGTCAATCTCAATTATTGAAATTTTAAAAGTATGATTAGTAATGATGAGTAATGAGTTGTAGTTATGATGTTAATTTTCCAATTAAAAAAGAATAAAAAAAATAAATCGTGCTTAAATATTCAATAGGAATAATAATAATATGCCACGGCTTTGAAGTGGCAGACCATCCGTAGTTATCATGAAGTTGACAAAGAACCAATCTAATCATTGACACTGTTCTACACGCGCCTCGTTGCAGCTTGACGCAGCCAATCAAACTCAAAATTAGGTAGCCACGTTGTCTTCTCAGGAGTTCAACGAGAACCAGCTCAGACTTCAACCATCCCTTAATTATGGTAATATTAAAAATGAGTAATAAATGTTATTCCATTTGTAGTTGTAAATTATTTAATTAATTCTAAATTAATCATGAATAATAGGGTAATATCAGAAATAGTTAATTTAATATTAATGAAATAAATAAATTTTAATAATGTTAAAATTGTAGACCCCTGGAGTTTGGTGTACTAACCAAAATTTCCTAATTTTTCTGAAATAACAAAATTTACCCTTGTGTTAGTAAACAGTTCACAAACCGTTTAAACTTATACTAGTATGAGTTAATAAATAATTTACTAAATTACCTTTGTGCTATTATTTTAACATCTAAAACTTAAAAGTAGGCGGATTTCCGGTATTGAAGAAACCTCAAGGGGGGGAGTTTGTTAGTTTATCGAATTTTTCAGGGTTAATGTTATGTATTGTTAACTGTTAAGTATGAATCAGAGGGTAACATGAACTAACTATGGTTAAGATGTTGGACTCAACTGTGCTGTGTTCTTTATGTCATCACTCACCATTCAACTAAACTCAACACTTAGTTAGACTCACTTGTTGAGTTGAGAGAGAGAGAATCAAATGCTTTGTATAAAGACATGATGGACTTCCCATTTTCATTTCTTGAGAGCTAAAGAGATAATAGTAATCTTACAAACTGTAATTTTTCTACACCATCAAAGAGCTAACCTGAAGCCCCCTTGTGTTGAATGTTGATGATCTAAAATTCTTAATGCCTTGTCTTTGTTTAATTAGTCTTGTGTAGAGTTTGGAGAGAGAAGAATCTTTGTTTCTGTCCCAGTCCATTTGCTCTGTGTCTTTTTAGCCTTAAAGGTAACTTCTCTCTCTTTATCTTCTTCTTCTTCATCATCATCATTTTTTTTTTCCTTTTTCTTCTTCTTCTTCACTGTTACGATGCTTTACAATCTTGGATTTTTCTCTTCTTCTTCACATGTTGCATGCCACTTGCTGTCCTCACTTAACTTGGCCTTCTACTACACTAGTTAAGTTTATTCATTCTTTTGCCACAAATCATTTTCTTGCTAAAGCTTCTGCTTTTAGTTTCGGGAGATGGGTTGATGAGTAAATTGGATTTGCTTAGCTATTTTTATTAATCTGCCGTCTTAACTTTGGTTTCTGGATTCGGTTATACTGATAAATACTGTTTTCAGGTAATTTTTGCCGCTTTTGGATTTTATTTTGTCAGATTTAGCTTCTGGGATGCTTCCCAAATATTGATTTATTTACGTAGCTTGTGATTTGCTTATTCTTTTTCAGTTCAGAGTTGGGTTTTGATGTTTCTGTATAAGTAACTATATTCATAAGTATTTATGGGTTTGGAAAGAGAAAGAGAGAGAAACCTAGCGAAGTATTTACCTCAACTAGAAACATGAAACATCTGCATTTTCCGAGGAATATATGTGAACTTTAGTTTCCAAATATTATTTACTGTTGGTCAAAATATCTTTGGATTCAATCGTGTGTGTATGAATGTGTTATATTAATTTTTTTTTTTTTAATGAATTATATTATATTTGGGGGTGATATGATATATTTTGCAATATGATTTAAAGAATATTTTCATTGTTGCTTCTAATCGTGCTCTGTCATTTGACATTTTGTAGATTATGTTGATTGGATAAAAGGGGAAACAGCTTAGTCTTCCTGCTATTCTCAGTATATCAGAAGCTCTCTACCTGAACTGAAAATGGTTTCAAGGTCTTATTCTAACCTCTTAGATCTTGCTTCCGGTGATTCCTGGACTTTCAGTCGTGAAAAGAAGAGGCTTCCTCGTGTGGCAACTGTTGCCGGGGTGTTGTCTGAGCTAGATGATGATAACAACAATAGTGTTAGCTCTGATGCCCCCTCATCTATCTCTCCGGAAAGGATGATCATTGTAGGAAACCAGCTTCCTCTTCGAGTGCATCGAAGTTCGGACGGCAGTGGAGATTGGAACTTTAGCTGGGATGAAGACTCACTTCTTTTACAACTAAAAGATGGCATTGGTGAAGATGTAGAGGTTATCTATGTTGGTTGTCTTAAGGAGCAGATTGAAATGAGTAAGCAAGATGATGTGTCTCAAACGTTGCTTGAAAATTTCAAATGTGTTCCGGCATTTATTCCTCCCGAGCTTTTCAGTAAATTCTATCATGGATTTTGCAAACAGCACCTGTGGCCCTTATTTCACTACATGCTTCCTCTATCACCAGATCTGGGTGGCCGGTTTGACCGGTCCCTTTGGCAAGCTTATCTTTCTGTGAACAAGATATTTGCTGACAAAGTAATGGAAGTTATTAGCCCTGATGATGATTTTGTTTGGGTTCATGACTACCATTTGATGGTTTTGCCGACATTTTTGAGGAAGAGATTTAATAGGGTGAAGCTTGGATATTTTCTCCATAGCCCATTTCCGTCATCCGAAATTTATAGGACACTTCCTGTAAGAGATGAGCTTCTAAGAGCACTACTTAATTCAGACCTCATTGGATTTCATACTTTTGATTATGCCAGACACTTCCTCTCATGTTGTAGTAGAATGCTTGGTATTTCTTATCAATCTAAGCGAGGCTACATAGGCCTCGAGTATTATGGTCGCACTGTGAGCATTAAGATTCTACCAGTTGGAATTCATAGTGGCCAGATCCAGTCTGTACTAAATCTTCCTGAGACTCAAGCTAAGGTTGCAGAGTTGCGAGATCAGTTTAAGGATCAATCCGTTATGCTTGGAGTTGATGACATGGACATATTTAAAGGAATTAGCTTGAAACTTTTGGCTATGGAACATTGGCTCCTAAACCATCGTGAGAAGCGGGGTAAAGTTGTTTTGGTTCAAATTGCAAACCCTGCCAGAGGCCGAGGAAGGGATGTACAAGAGGTCCAATCTGAAACTCATGCTACAGTGAGAAGGATTAACGAAGCATTTGGATTGCCAGGATATAAGCCGGTGGTTTTGATTGATAGACCGCTTCAGTTTTATGAACGCATTGCTTATTATGTTATTGCAGAGAGTTGTCTTGTAACAGCAGTGAGGGACGGAATGAATCTTATACCCTATGAGTACATAATATGCCGTCAAGGAAATGAGAAGCTAGATGAGATCTTAGGACTAGACCCTTCAGCCGCAAAGGACAGCATGCTGGTGGTCTCAGAATTTATTGGATGCTCACCATCACTGAGTGGGGCCATTCGAGTTAACCCATGGAACATTGAAGCTGTGTCTGAAGCTATGGAATCTGCTCTATCAGTCTCTACTGCAGAAAAACAGCTGCGGCACGAGAAGCACTATAGGTATGTGAGTACTCATGATGTTGCATACTGGGCACGCAGCTTTTTGCAGGACCTTGAAAGGGCTTGCCGAGATCATGTGAGGAGACGATGCTGGGGAATCGGTTTTGGTTTAGGATTTCGGGTAATTGCTTTGGATCCAAGTTTCAGGAAGCTGTCAATTGAGCATATTGTTTCAGCATATAAGAGGACAAAAAATCGAGCAATTCTTTTGGATTATGATGGTACAATGATGATTCCAGATTCACTGAGCACAACTGCTAATACTGAGGCTGTTGCAGTTATGAACAACTTGGGCAGAGACACCAACAATGTTGTCTATCTTGTTAGCGGGAAAGACAGAAAGACTCTAACATCATGGTTTTCTTCTTGCGAAAGGCTTGGAATTGCAGCAGAGCATGGTTATTTTGTGAGGTATGTGCCTTTTTTCCCCACTCTTTTTAGCTTGACTTGAATTTGGATGCTGTTTTCGAACTTGAATACGTGATGATGAAATTTGGTTCACTAATCACTCGACAAGAAGAAGTTATGGTCACAAAGAGCTTGTGCAAAAAGTGACAAAGGAAAAAATCCAGCACGATGAATTTTCTTTGTTTAAATGTATGGTATTGCTGATAAGTTTTGCTGCAGTGGTTCATATTATATATAAAAAATCCTAGAGAAGAGAAGAAAAATTGAGATTGAAGATTAAATGCCTCCAACTAAACAAAGACCTAAAGCCCACTTCCATTGAATCATGACAAGTTTTGTTGTCTCAACCATAAGTGAAACATTGAGAAATCAGACAAAGATTGGCTTAGTAGGTCTCATAAACCAAATAATGCTCTGGCTAGATATATCATTACACCTTATAGGTATTTTCTATATGATTTATTCAACCTCTTATTCCATTTTTTTCTCAGTAGGCTGACAAGAAAAGAGAGTATCATTTGATTGTCATCTGTAAATTATTCTCGTATAAAATTAATGCATCAGTGACTGGTCCTCAATTATTAATTTACACTAAATGATTTTTTTTTTCTTCTCATCTGGAGAGGCTTATTGTTGTTGTGCCATCTTTGTTGAATGCTATCCTTTTACAGGCCAAATCAAGATGCAGAATGGGAAACTTGTGTACCTGTGCCAGATTTTGATTGGATGCAAATTGCCGAGCCAGTAATGAAACTGTACACTGAAACAACTGATGGTTCTGCCATTGAAACGAAAGAGAGTGCCCTTGTTTGGAATTACCAGTATGCAGATCCTGATTTTGGTTCCTGCCAGGCTAAGGAGCTTTTGGATCACCTGGAAAGTGTTCTAGCAAATGAGCCGGTATCTGTCAAGAGTGGCCAATTCATAGTAGAAGTTAAACCTCAGGTTAGTGATATTCTACTTTATATATCTCTACGTACTTAGCCATAATCCAGTATCGGATATAAAGACAATGGATTGTTTATATCTATTCCATGTTTCATGTTGGTTTCTGTCCATGTCTTTTGGTTATAACATTTAAAAGACAATGTTGAGTTCCATATTTTCACATCAGTAGGTTAAGGGATGTAATTCTTGCAACAGAAGGAAAATAAATACAAAGATAATGTTAAAGGCCGGACGATACAAATAAGGTTATTAGGATGATTATTCAAAGATAAAATAAGTGATGCTTTAGATGAGGCTGCAAATAATTAATGTTTTAGCTGTTAAAATACTACTAATCAGCATTCAGAGACAGCAAGTTTCAGGCATCTAGTTATAATTGATGAATAAGTCCCTTATGGCGTTTTAGGTCACTTTATATACCTGTCCTATTAGGCTGCAGAATTAATTCTTAGAATATAAGGCTTGTGCAGTGAGTTAATAACCTCCTTTAATCTTATCAATAGGGTGTCAACAAGGGTCTTGTCGCAGAACGCCTACTGGCAGCCAGGCAACATAATGACATGCTTCCAGATTTTGTTCTCTGTATTGGGGATGACCGATCGGATGAAGACATGTTTGAGGTGATAATGAATGCCCGCACTGGTCCGTCGCTGTCTCCAGTTGCTGAAGTTTTTGCTTGCACAGTTGGCCAGAAACCCAGCAAAGCAAAGTATTACTTGGATGACACTTCTGAGATATTGAGAATGTTACAAGGCCTTGCCTGAGGTTTCAGAACAGGCTGCTTGTGCATACCCAAGCTTCTCAAAGACCGGTTATCGACAGGGAATAATTAGACGCGATGACCTCCAGGCTCCCTGAGCTCTTTCTCCAGTGTACATTGGGTTTGTTTCATTCTCAAATTAGGTGTTTTCATTACCTTATTTATTAGATATAAAGTAAGTTTTCCTACTGTTATTATTGCACAGTTTATGTAGCCCCATTGCTAGTAGATGAATTGAACTCTTATTGTTTGTTGTTCATGGCTTCTTATTGTTCTGATTTGTCGGCTAGTTTATGATTCTCTTAAATTGGTCATTGTCTACCACTACCATTTATTGTTTACATTTTCAAATACTGTTTACAATTTCTAATTTCCAGAACACACCATCAAATTTCTTATTTTTATTTTCGAATTTATTTTTTATAACGAAACCACCAAATCTATTATAAATAAATGAATATATTTATTTAGGGTCACTAACAATAATCCTCTTTTGAAGTATAACGAAATAACAAAAATCTCCCTATAATTATGGTAATAGCAAAATCCCTTTTACTGTTAAGTTTTTTATGTTAAAATAAACCGTAGAGAGGCAACTAAGTGAATATTCATTAACTCGTCATTAGGTAAAAGTGTAAAACTATTCATTAGCTCATCATGTGGTAAATATTGACGGTTCATTAATGATAAAGGGTGTTTGTGTTATTTTTTAAATCATATAGGGAGACTTTTTATTTGATTAAACCTTAGGGGGTCAAGAAAAACCTTATTGTTTATACCAATATCTTTATGTCAACTAGTTTGATGTAGGAGGAGTGGTTAAGAAGTTATATAAAAGTTGGTTTTTACCTTCTTGACTTTTGCAAGAGAGATTATATTCCACTTTTTAATGGATGATCAGAACCGTCCATTCCCCACCAGATTTTTTTTTATTTTTTTGATCATGGGTGTTCTGGGCGGTTTATTTGTACTTTAATTAATACTTAAAGATCTGAAACTACCGATCGGGTAAGAGTTTCAATAGTTATCCCTATTAATATCTGAGAAAGGACTCAAACTCAAGACTTATTAAATAATACACCTTAAGAATATTTATTAAACCACTCAACCATCCTAAGGTAGTTAATTCCCAACCATATTACTATTGGTACTACACCCAAATTTTGACACCAACAATTTTAATTTAATTATTATATTGTATTATTAGCATTTTTAATAATTTCAATTGTCAAAAAAAATTTAATTAAAGTAAAAAAATGATTATATTTTTCACTTCTTATGAAAAAAAACGTATATTTTTTTTATTTAAAAAAATTAATGAAAGCAAGTGTTCTCTAAAAGTTAAAAAACATTAATTATAGAAGGATGGGTTAAAATGAAATAAAACTGCAAGAGAAATTAAATGTATTGTTTCGCAACTTGGCAAAAACAAAAACGACCCTCCTTATCAATTCTCCCTTTGGTTATTTATTTATATATTTAATTAATTGTTTTATGAGGGTCCATCCAATTAATGTAGTTTGTTGCTCAATCAATTTAAATTAAAATAAAAGACAAAAATTATCATCAAAATTCTTTGTAATTAGAACTTCAATTTGACATTATTGGCAGATCTCATGTTTAGAATAAGACGTGCATTAAATTGGTGTTGGATGGTAGGTTATTGGTCATTTCAACAAAGAAAATTGCCATTTTTATTTTAACTCTCAAAAGAATAACTCACAACTACCTGAGTGATTTAACGATTCATAGAATTTTTGAATGTATTATTTAAGAGGTTTTGAGTTCGAGTTTTTCTTTTCGGTTACTAATAAGGATAGTCATTAGAGTTCTTACCTGATCGACAATTCCAAAACCTCAAAAGATTAGTTGAGATACGCATAAACTGATTCGATCGTCTTAGCGATAAAAAAAATAAATAAATAACTCACAACTACTTGGGGTTGTGTGAAATTAAATGCCTTTGAAATTCTCCTTTTGGTTTTATTAATTAATAAATGGGAAAAAAAAAAAAAAAAAAAAAAGTTATGTGCAAGTGCAAGTGTGCAACATCACAATAAGGATTTGACAGCAAAAATAATTGGATTTTTGTGGAATCTCAATTACATCACTTCAACAACATTTCCACTGTGTATGAAATCTCCTTTTCTTTCCAATAAATCTTTACATGCAAATTATCAAGCGGAAATTGTTGAAGTCATTGTGTGATATAAATGAATATTGACTAAAAATTGGGAAGATAAGATATAAAAAATATTTAATATATTTGCTCGGAAATTGTTGAGTTTATATATTAAATTGAAACCGAGTATTAAAATACTTGTTCTGATTAAAATTGAAAATAGAATTTTGAAAGAGTGAGAGATTAGAGATGTTCAATAGGTTTAGTTTGTTTATTGATACATATATTTTCATAAGATGACATCAACATTAGATATGATGTATACTTAATCAGAACGAATCAAAATAAATTATTGTGTTATATTCTTATTTTATATTTTACTTATGATGTGTTTGTCTTTTGGTTTCAATAATTAATTTTATCGTTCGAATTTGAAAAATATTATCATTACAATTAACTAATGAAAAAAGTAGATATATTATCGTTTGTAGTAATGTGACATACCCTTATTGACCGATTGTATTACAACATACTGTACATAAGACTTTCCTTTGTGATAGATTCAAAGATTATAATAATGAACACAAATTTATAACAATAACATTACATATAAAAAAATTTGTATTTAAACTTCATATCATATCTCATTGATTACATAAAAGTTTTATCTATATTATTTTATCTATTATAAAAAACACTGCCTGAAAAACTGACTAAAACGGACAATATATACAAGAAAAACCTTAATCTTCAGGAGACTTCACAAAGTGAGAAAAGGGTACGTATATAAATTGAAGATCTTTATTGAAGGCGATGAATTTATAAAAAAGACAACAATGGACAACCCAGAAGTTGACAAAGTCTGCCCTTTCATCAAGTCAAGTTACCCAAATCAAATAACCAACAGATTCTTTTCCCTCGTCTTTCTGTCAGCTTAATTTCAAAACTCTCCAACTCCCCACCTCTCAACTGTTTTATATATATATATATATTATGATTGAGAAGTTCGAGCCAGCTTACTGGTACCTTGATTAATCCTTGAGACTTATAGGTAACCCCAATGTTCGAATCCAGAAAGTTAATTAAAGAAGTAAACCTTCTCGACCACTAGGTCCAACCCCTTGTTTGCTTTTCCTTTATTCATTATAAGTATATTTTACCAATTCTCTTCATGTTATGATTATATTTACCAAGTTTGACAGTTGGATAGTTGTTTTCATGATCATATTTGATTTTGTTTTTAAAGCATAGTAGCAGATAGATTAGTCGTCACTTAATAATTTCTACTAACACACAACTCAGATGTGTGCATTTATTGAGCCTAAAGTTTTGATGAGTATACATCCTTCTAGTTCTAGTTCTAGTCCAATCGATTAGTTTTTATAATATATGATATGTACATATCACATTTTATAACATGTGCCATTAAATTCCACTTTATACTTTCTCAATTATTCTTCGCCCTACCTATCTACTACACATTAAATTGTACTCATTTCATTCTTCTTTAGCTCTATATATAAAGTATATTTAAACCAATTAATGCAAAAGATAAGGTAATTTCATAAGTGGGTAGATTTCACATCAAAGTTGGGTGCTTAATTTGTTAACTAAAATGGACCCATAAATGTTGCGGCTTGCAGCACTATGGACACCACTGTTTTTTTTTTTTTGGTAATTTAGTGTCAATGGAGAACCAAGATAAGGAAATTAGACCGACAATACTTAAAAAATAAAGATAAAAAGGAAAAGAAAAACAAATATAACATATATACTTGCGACGTTATTCATGATTTTAATTAAGAAAAAAATTGATAATTAAGTAATTGAGTGAGCTTCTAATTACAAATTAATAAGTAGTGTTTATAATTTCAAATGAAATCTATCTTCCCTAGAAGAGATGGAAACAATTGAATTCACTGATTGATACCCACTTCACGTAGTAAGAAAAGAAAAATAAGGATTGCTTCACATAATGGTTTTTATTTATTTGATCATATAAGAGTAAACGACCTTTTCCCGCCGACGGTTTGCCTTAATTTTCAAAATACCACTTTTTCACTTGAAATTAAAGTCAATTCTGGTTGATTTTGATAATAATTTTTTGTTTCCATCACCACCATTTGAACATCTGATTTCCTCTTTACAAAATTCCTATCACTTCAATATTTGATTTTTTACAGATTGTCGGTCACTGTAAAGTTAGGGTTTTTTGTTCTTAGTTGGTTTTTGGTTGATTCCGAAGATGAATATTCAATTAGTCACTACTGTTTGATCTACCAGCTTCTATTCTACAAAACTTCTCTTATCTTGGTTCCTGGTAAATCGCTGAACGCAGACTAAGAAAATAAAGTGTATTTTAGATATTAACGGAATATAAACTTTGGGCAAAAAAATAGTATTTTAAAACTATTTGGGTGAGAAAGTGTCATTAAGGAAAACCTTTGGTGTGAAAATTTCGTTTACTCTATATAGAATTATGTTATTTTGAATAGTTAAAGCATTGATTTATTTTGTTTTTTCATAACAAATTGTATGATGGGCATGCTTTATATGTTTTGTACAAATTAAATTATTTTCATGTGGGTGCCACATATATAGAACAAGTGACTTAGAAATTAGTAAATGAATTTGTTTAATAATCATAATAATGAAAATTACTTAATTCATAAGAAAAAGAAATGGGAGAATATTATAAATTATCTTAAGGTTTTCAAATTTATCACTCCGCCAACAACTTTCACGCTTTTATAGAATCGACCCTCAAAATTTGAAAAACATATCATTGATACCATTTTATCTTATCAAATGGATCCTAAAAGTTTAAAAAATTATCACTTACACCCCTTTGCCCTAAACTTCGTTTCATTGCTGTTAGGTTTATAAACACTTTCTTATAAAACTAAAATTATCATTTTACTCATCTAACATTAACAATAACATAATGAAGTTAGGACAAAGGGTTATTAGTGGTCCTAACGGCAATGGTTTGCGGCTACTGTTGCTGGTGGTTTTTAATGCTATTACGTGGCTGTGGTTGTTGTTTCTTGCTTTGCCTGCCTGAGGGCCTTTTGTATAGTCACCCGTGGCTGTGTTTTGGTTGCTCTTAGGGTGTGGGTGGGTTTGTATATCCTAAGTTCTTTTTGTTCTCTTTTGTGTTGCGTTGCGTTGTCCCTTTCTCGTGCATAAGGTCGTGCTACTTTGGATTCCTCTCGTTGAAGTGTAGTTCTTTATTCTTCATAAAATTACTAGTTACCCAATCTATTAGTGATATAATTTTCAAATTTTGAAGGTTCATTTGATAAAAAGTGCAAAAGTCATATTTCTAATGTAAACTCGAAAACCTTAAGGGGAAATTTGGTTCAGGGAATGTTGGATTACTGGAAAGTTAGATTACCTTGAAGATTACTGAGAATCTTTAGGAAAATATGTTTGGTTAATTGCTGGGTATGTTATATTAATATGTTTGGTTGAAAGGAATAAATTGGTGGGTACGTTACTTAAATTAGTGAATTGTCCTCTAACTAAATATTATTATTATTATATTATTTACTATTGATTATTATTTGGAATCTTATAACCCCCTACATTTAAAAACTTAGCAAAAACAACCCCATAATAAAAACTTTGGAAAAACAACAAAGCACCCCCTCCCTACCAACCTGCCATCGCCGGTTGCCTAGCAACCACTAGTCGGTGGCAGAGTAACCTAACGGCTCACGGAAGGCAAGAAATGGCCTTCATGTGCCGTATGGCCATTTGCAGCCAGAGATCTGGCCGGAAATGGCCAAACGTAACAGATAGCCAGATTCGTTGATTTGGTGTCAATGACCATCGATCTAGTCGTTGATAGCCAGATCTTGCACGATCTGATCATTTTCGACCAGATATCTAGTCGGAAATGGCCATATAGGCTCACGCGACATTTTACGGGGGAACCTTCCATGTGCCGTTTTGGCGTCTGGCCGCGGTGGTGGTTGTTGACGGTAGGTGGGTGGCTTGGGTGGGCTGTAATTTGTTTTGAATTTCAAGGGTAATTTTTCCAAAAAATTAATTAATTGGGGTGAAATAGTAAAAACCATATTCATGTAAATAAATTTAAAAATAAAGGCATTATTGTCCTAAAATTTTATTAATAACGGATAGAATTGTAACAAAAAAAGATAACCTTGATAATCCTAGAATACCTAAGAAAATGGAGGTAATCAGATTATCTCCACTATTACCAATAGTAATCACTATTGGTATTTGAAGATTACCAATATCTCATATTACTTAACAACTAAATATGATAATCAAGTAATATAAGATGACTTAATCCCCAATAATCCCATATAACCCCCAACCAAACGTCTTGTAAAGGTAGTCTATGCTATTCTCTCAAAAATAAATAAATCTAGCACTAAAAAAATAATTTTCAAATTGTGTCATACATACTCATACATACAAACGAAATACACAAGATAATATATAAGAGTTTGTATATTTGATATTTTAATAATAAAAATAGATAAGTTTCGAATGGTGTCAAATTGTGATGAACCGATGGGGAGCTGGATGTCTCATATTATTGAAGAAGGAATGAGGGCGGCCGTCTTTACAGTTTTGAATGGTTCAGTGTAAATCAAAAGGATTTATGAAGTTTGTCTGGATTGTTTCATGGGGCTGTTGGAGGTTGACTATTGCTGTTTTATTAATTAATTTTACACTTGGAACTCTGTGTACTTAATTTTGACTTTGCATGGGTCGGTTCGCTATGTTTGATGAATGTCTGACGTCTGAAATGACTAATTAATTACTCTGTATTCATTTAAATTAATTTCGTAATAATTTCCAAAAAAAAAAAAAAGTATTTCTCGATGGTAGCATTACAACGATTTGAATTAATTACAGCTCTTTTCACGTCAGTCGATGTTCGCCAGTTCATCCTTTTGGTTAAGTGGAGTTTGATAAAATTCAAACTAGAATTTTCTATACTATAAAGAACATGATAAAAGAAAATTTCCAAATTTCATCAGGTAGTTAAATACAGTCTTAATAAATTAATGTTTGATAAATTAATAATTTCAACTAAATAATATTTTTAACCGATTCTGACTTTAAATCAATGTTTTAAATTAATAAATCGCTAAATTTATATGAATACATATTAAAAAAACACAAATAAATTTCATTTGATATATAAACTAATAATCTCCTTTCACATCAAAATTATTTATATATACATGATTTAATTAGAATGCCTTTGAGCAATTCCCTATACGGTTATACCACATCAATTCCTAGGTATAAGTTAGGTTGATGATGTTATTTCCAAGAAGTTAACAACTTTTTCCTAATCTAAATAATGATTTAATGACAATTTTTTACTAATTAACTTTTAAAAACATTTTACTATCCAAATTTATATTCTGACGACAAATAGAGAACAAACTCGGTTTAGGTTATTGGGTCTTTTGAAGAGGGGAGACCGATAAATCTTTTGGTGGTAAAATGTTAGATTTTGGTAGTTGAGATTGATCAAAATTTGACTTGAAAGGGTTGTCTACGAAAACCCTAATTACTCGATCGTCAGTGATTGGAAGGGGTTGGTGAGAGTAGGGATTGAGGGGTTTTGGTGAGTGATGATTAGGGAAAAGAATAGTGGTGATGTGGGGTTGCAACGATACTGGAATCAGAATCGAATATGAATTTGGGTAATAAAGTAGTATTTTAAAAGTTTGTAGATGGAAAAGTGTCATTAAACTATTATTTAGGTGGGAAAAAAATCGTTTACTCTATTTCCAAAATCTATTCTCTATACCACATTAATTATATATAATAGAGTAATACTATGCTTACTCACCATCTTACTATCTTTTGTAAATATAACGCATAGTATGGGTACTATACGCATAGTACGGGTACCATGTAAAATTTTAACAAAGGTAGTAAACCGGTTAGTACACCTCGTGAGTAAGCATAGTGTTTTTCTATATAATATGTATCTGCATTAAGTTCAATGTTTTGGACAAAAAAATGAAGAATAATTTACCGAGGTTTAACCATATTATCAATTTTAATTTTCGTTGCATTTTGCCTATTACCACCACTCATTTGACATTTAATAATAATATAACTTCAACAATATTCTTCTTCTGATATCAGTATCCGCTATACCGTATACCCTCATCTAAAAATCTGAGTCAACATCGTATTTATAACAAATCTGATAGAGAAAGATTATAACATCGTAAGTAAAAGCTTTAAAATTTGCTAATGAAAATAAGCACTTTAATTCTCCGTCTCCTGTATAAAAATAATGGAAAAAGTAATAATAAGTAGAAGCATAAAGTAGGAAGCAACACGCAAAAGAAAGCCAGATCCAACAAACCCTCAAATGCAATTTAATGGAGAAAGAGAAAGAATTTAGAAGCTCAAAATCTGAAGAGATAAAAGTGATGTGGATGTCTAGCTAAACTTAGTAAAATCTATCTCTTGTAAGAAATTAAAGTAAGAAAATGCATGTCATCAAGTAAACACAACTGTCACTCACAAGAAAATCCCGTAGCTTAGTCCACCACCACCACGTTCAGCTTTTAGTTTAAATTTGCACTAAATGATTCATCTAACTCCTCACCTCCTAACCTCCTCTTATTATTATTATTATCATTCTTCTTCTTCTTCTTTCTTTCTCTCACATTCTATTCTAGTTCATTCTTCTTCTTCCTTGTTGTTTTGTTTGAGTACAAGTTTTGGCCAAAATGAGAGCGCTAAGTAACCAGGATGATGATAAGATTACTAAGGAAAAGGAAAGAAGAAGAGAAGAAGCCGAACAGAGTTTCGTTGCTAAAACTATTTACATTTGCAGATTTTTACGACTGTGTGTTAATGGTTTTGGGATCAATTGGTGCAATTATTCACGGGGTTTCAGTTCCTGTTTTCTTTATATATTTCGGGAAGCTGATCAATATTATTGGATTGGCTTATCTTGCCCCCAAAGCAGCTTCTCATAAAGTTGCAAAGGTATCCAAAATTCTTTAAGAATCTGTAAATTACTTCATCTTCAACTGTCTAACTTATTTTTGTTGCAGTACTCGTTGGATTTTGTATATCTCAGTGTGGCAATTATGTTTTCATCATGGCTAGGTACCTGAAAAATTTTGTTTTCACCTCTATTTACCTTATTTAATTTAATTTTGATTGATATATTGTAATGTTTATATGCACATATAGAGGTGGCTTGCTGGATGTACACCGGAGAGCGGCAGGCAGCGAAAATGAGGATGGCGTATTTAAGGTCAATGTTAAGTCAAGATATAAGTTTATTTGATACTGAGGCTTCAACAGGAGAAGTAATTTCTGCAATTACAAGTGACATTATCATTGTTCAAGATGCACTTTCTGAGAAGGTATGATTTTTTTTTTAAAAATTAAATAAGAATTAAATCTGCGAGTTTAATCCTAATTAATGACTGGTTCAATGATTAAAGATGATCTTTACTCTTGAGGTGAAATTTTCAAAAGGTGGTCCATGCTCAGGCTTCTCTTGAGTTATTTATTTTTAGTTTACCTCCTTCACTCTTTCTCCTAGCTCAAAATTTTTTTTCACCATGAAAGGGTTTACTCGTTTTCAATTAATGGCTTTCGCGAACACACAGTTGGCAACTATAATTGTAGCTTCGTTTCAACTGTCAAATTTTTTGTTTCTTAAATACTGTCAGATCAACCCAAACACAAGAATGGTTGATACATTAATTGTTGCTATTAGTTGTAGGGTTAAGCTAAGATAAATAATATCAGAGAGTTACAGAGACCAGTAACTTTATGGGCACTTAAAAATCATCAGAAAATAATTTACCAATTTCATATCCTGTAAGATCTTAAAATAAAATTAAAAAAGAAAAAAAAGGGCTAAATTTATATATAAAAAAAAGCTGAAAAATTATAATTAAAATGGTGTTCTTCTATGCATGGTAATTATTTGGAGGATTTATAGCTTAATTTTGGAGCAAATAAATTTGGCAGAAAGCATTTATAAGTGGGGTTGGGTTGGTTAGATGAGTCTGTCGAGCCCAGCTCTGGTATCATAAAAATTGAAATCTCAGTCTGGCAACTTGAAACTTGAAACGAAGGAATTGATGAAGGGGCTTTCTTCTTTTAATTAGTTTGATCCAATTGAACCAGTTAAATTTATGAGGTCTTATTCCTTTTTATTTTAATATTCAATTTGGGAGTTGGAGAGGCAAGAAGGCCGTGATCTCAATTATTAATTCTTCAAACCGTACCATAAGATTTTTTTCATTATTATTATTGGCTAGTATTATATAATTTTCAGCAATAATTAATTAAATAAACCACATAAAACGCCGTGATGTTCCTGGTTTGTAGGAATTGAATTAGGATTTTCATGCATGAAATTAAGACAATTGATGGGTATTTTTTTTTTTTTTAATTAAATTTTTGGCCTAATGTCTCACTTTGATATATTATATCATTTCTGAAGTTAATTACAATAATTTATCAAAATGCATTACTTTAATGGCTTTAATTTACTTGTATAAAAATGGTGAAATCAACCTGAACCCAACTTCTCATTGTCATTGTTTGATTACAGGTTGGGAACTTCATGCACTATATAAGCCGTTTTCTGGGGGGCTTCATTATAGGTTTTACTAGCGTATGGCAAATCAGTCTGGTCACACTTTCTATCGTCCCCTTGATTGCGCTTGCTGGTGGCATCTACGCTTATATTGCCAACCGGCCTCATCGCCCGCGTCCGAAAAGCTTATGTAAAAGCCGGTGAAATCGCTGAAGAGGTAAAACAAAATCATCAAATTTATCTTATCATTATACTTTGAACTTGACAGGGGAAAAAAAATAAAATCTATTTATATATTTGATTTTGCAATTTAATTTCAGGTAATTGGGAATGTGAGAACTGTGCAAGCGTTTGCCGGAGAAGATAGGGCAGTGAAATTGTATAAAGAAGCTCTGTCAAATACTTACAAGTATGGAAGAAAAGCAGGATTAGCTAAAGGCCTCGGACTCGGCTCCATGCATTGTGTTCTTTTTCTTTCCTGGTCGTTACTTGTTTGGTTCGTTAGCGTTGTTGTTCACAAACGCATTGCCAATGGCGGAGAATCCTTCACCACCATGCTTAATGTTGTTATCTCTGGCCTGTAAGTCTATGTTTCTTTATTTTTTCACGTTTCTGCCAATTATATTTTCTACAGTTTAATTGATCCTCAGAATTTGGGAACTTGTTTCTGATTACTTTTCAGGTCATTAGGCCAGGCAGCGCCTGACATTGTTGCATTTGTGCGAGCAACGGCGGCTGCCTATCCCATTTTTAAGATGATAGAGAGGGACACAGTGAGCAAAGCCAGCTCCAAAACCGGCCGGAAGCAAGACAAATTGTATGGTCACATTCAATTCAAGGATGTGTCATTCAGTTATCCATCTCGCCCTGATGTAGTTATTTTCAATAAGTTTAATCTTGACATTCCTGCTGGGAAGATTGTAGCTCTTGTGGGAGGAAGTGGTTCAGGAAAGAGCACAGTTATATCTTTGATAGAACGTTTCTATGAGCCTCTTTCTGGAGAAATACTATTAGATGGACACAATATTAGGGACCTTGACCTCAGGTGGCTCAGGCAGCAAATTGGATTGGTTAATCAAGAGCCAGCACTTTTTGCAACAACCATCAGGGAGAACATTCTCTATGGAAAAGATGATGCCACACTTGAAGATATTACCCGCGCCGCCAAACTTTCAGAGGCTATAACTTTCATTAACAATCTCCCTGACAGATTTGAAACTCAGGTACTGATTTAAAATTCTTCTACCTCTGAGAAATCTGAGTGAGAATTTTGTCCTTAATGCGTAATGTGAGATGTGGATTGCAGGTTGGAGAGAGGGGAATACAATTATCCGGAGGACAAAAGCAAAGGATTGCGATATCGCGAGCGATAGTTAAGAATCCATCAATTCTGTTACTAGATGAAGCAACAAGTGCGCTTGATGCAGAGTCCGAGAAGAGTGTGCAGGAGGCACTTGATCGCGTGATGGTGGGAAGAACAACAGTTGTGGTTGCTCACAGGCTTTCCACCGTTAGAAATGCAGATGTTATAGCGGTTGTCAATGGAGGGAAGATTGTGGAAACAGGAAGCCATGAAGAGCTAATTTCAGATCCCAACAGCGCATATGCTGCACTTGTTCAACTTCAAAGCTCTGAAGCTTTGCAAAGCCATCCCTCGCAAGGTCCTTCCATGAGTAGGCCACTGAGGTACTTAACTTACACTTTTCAAGTTTCAAACCTTAATCATCTGGATGGCGCAGAGTTTTAATCTGTATTCTTAACTTTTTATAGCATCAAGTATTCAAGAGAACTATCTCGAACTACAACAAGCTTTGGGGCGAGTTTTCGTTCTGAAAAGGAATCAGTACTAGCTGGTGTTGAAGGAATGGATACTGTAAAATCACAGCATGTTTCAGCTAAAAGATTGTATTCAATGGTGCGACCAGACTGGATGTATGGGGTGGTTGGCACCATTGGTGCACTGATTGCCGGAGCTCAAATGCCTCTTTTCGCTCTTGGTGTCTCCCAAGCTCTTGTATCTTATTACATGGACTGGGATACAACATGTCGCGAGGTTAAGAAGATTACAATCCTCTTCATCTGTGGTGCAGTTGTTACAGTCATTGTTCATGCCATTGAGCATCTCTGTTTTGGTATCATGGGAGAGAGACTTACTCTTCGAGTGCGCGAAATGATGTTTTCTGGTAAATTGATCTTAATTTAACCATCTTTCATTGCCTCTGATCTCTGGCATCTGAATAAATTAAGATTCTGATGGTTTGGTTTTATTTTTGGCTTTTTCACAGCAATTTTGAGGAATGAAATTGGATGGTTTGATGATATAAACAACTCAAGTTCTATCCTTGCATCACGTCTAGAAAGTGAAGCAAGTTTGTTAAGAACAATAGTTGTTGATCGCTCATCAATTCTGTTACAGAATGTGGGTTTGGTTGTCGCCTCATTTATCATTGCCTTCATCTTAAACTGGAGGCTCACACTGGTTGTCATAGCCACATATCCATTGATCATCAGTGGCCACATCAGTGAGGTTGCTTGTCCTTCCATACAAATTTTAAGCAAGCTTTGATTTTCAGGGCCACTCTAATAATTATCACCTCTTGTCATCTTTTCAGAAAATCTTCATGCAAGGATATGGGGGCAACTTGAGCAAAGCATATTTAAAAGCTAATATGCTTGCTGGTGAGGCTGTGAGTAACATCCGTACTGTTGCTGCCTTTTGCTCTGAAGAGAAGGTCCTCGATCTTTATGCCCGAGAACTCGTGGAGCCTTCCCGCCGGTCATTTACGCGTGGTCAGATTGCTGGCTTATTCTATGGCATTTCCCAGTTCTTCATCTTCTCAGCCTATGGCCTCGCCTTATGGTAACGTAACTTCACTCTAATTCGATCAGCTTAGAAGCTTAAACAGAACATCAGTACTTAAGACTTAAACTTTCACTTTGAGCTGCAGGTATGGTTCTGTTTTAATGGGGAAGGAGCTCGCTAGTTTTAAATCTGTGATGAAATCATTTATGGTTTTGATTGTAACGGCTTTAGCCATGGGTGAAACTTTGGCTTTGGTCCCAGACCTATTAAAAGGAAACCAAATGGTGGCATCAGTCTTCGAAGTGATGGACCGCAAGACACAGGTAGTTGGGGACAAGGGTGAAGAGCTAACCAATGTAGAGGGTACAATTGAGCTAAGAGGCGTCCACTTCAGCTACCCTGCAAGGCCTGATGTTGTGATCTTCAAAGACTTTGATCTGAATGTACACGCAGGCAAGAGTATGGCATTAGTCGGACAAAGTGGATCCGGTAAAAGCACTGTCATTTCTCTTATTCTTCGATTTTACGACCCAACAGCCGGAAAGGTGATGATTGATGGTAAGTTTTTAAGTTTTTTCTAGCATGCTTTTGTGGTTTTCAAAAATTGATTCTTCTTAAATATGGTTCACTTGATCAAATTGTTACAGGCATTGATATCAGAAAACTCAATCTCAAGTCTCTGAGGAAACACATTGCGCTTGTTCAACAAGAACCTGCTCTTTTTGCTACATCAATCTATGAGAACATCCTTTATGGGAAAGAAGGAGCCACTGAAGCAGAAGTGATTGAAGCAGCTAAACTCGCCAATGCGCATACTTTCATTAGTGCGCTTCCTGAAGGATACTCAACCAAAGTAGGCGAAAGAGGGGTTCAACTATCTGGTGGCCAAAAGCAAAGAGTAGCCATTGCACGAGCTGTTCTAAAGAACCCAGAAATTCTGCTATTAGATGAAGCAACCAGTGCGCTTGACTTGGAGTCAGAACGCGTTGTGCAGCAAGCTCTAGAGAGATTGATGCAGAACCGAACAACAGTCATTGTGGCACATAGGCTTTCTACCATAAAAAATGCTGATCAAATATCTGTTCTTCAAAATGGGAAGATAATAGAGAAAGGGACTCATTCAAGTCTCATAGAGAACAAAGATGGAGCATACTTTAAGCTGATCAACCTTCAGCAACAGCAACAAGGACAAAATCATTAGTAACAACAGGTAAGACAAATAAAAACTAGATCGATTTATTATTATTTGGGGTGTTTTGATAGATAATGCGCCCTGTTGATTTTCTTTTTCCCGTTTCTTAATTTTTGTCCATAAAATGTTGAGAATTTGGAATATTGGAAGCATTAATTGTTTCATTCTGAATATAACAGTTATACATGTTCATCCTGTAACATACATGGAAAAGGCCTTTCTGTCGATCATGTGGCCATTGTTTGGATTCTGAGAAAATAAGTGGGGTAGGCGGAATTTGACTTTGTGTAAATTAACATGAATAGCATCACATTTGTTCTTGGTTACCAAATACTTGATAATTGTAAGTTACAGAACCATGTGAAATGTAAAATTTTCTTGAGTTTTTGTAGTTTGCTAGTCCAGATGCAGCATTTTCAGATTACTATTATGTGGCTCTGATTCTAAATATACCAATCACAACAACAACAACAACAAAAAAAGCCTTATTTCCTACAAGCAATTTCTGAATGTTGTAAAATGCTCTAGGAAATAAGGATTTTAAGGGCAAAGAAACAATTTTCTCTCTGATGGTTTGAAAAAAAAAACAAGATTTCCGACTACGACAAATTTAATGGCGTCTGATGTAGACTTATTGTAAGAATGACTCCTTTCTGATAGATTTTGCTCATTTTCGACAAAGATTTTTTCCCGAAGAAATGAGCAGTTTTCTTATATTCAATTGTTGTAGATCAACACAGGATGGATTTGGCGGTCAAGGAGGTTTGCTCATTTTTTTGAATTTCTAGGTTCAAACTTTAAGGCTACTTATCACAGTAATATTGTGACTTACTTGGTTTTTTTAGTTTATAAGGTGTTCAATGGATTTTAAAGATTAAGTTGAGGTGCGCATAAGTTGGTCTGATCACCCTCATTACCTTAAAAAAAAAAAAAAAAACAAAGGATGTATCATAACCCTCAAGCTCTTCACGAAATTATAATTTATCTCTGCAATGTACATGTACAAGTATTTTTGTATTTTGACCATGAATCTGAAGCTAACTTTGCATAAAATTAACAAAAACTCCTCTTGTATAATTAGGTAAACTACTAGGTGAAAATTTGCCCAGGAAAAATGACCAGCATTGGCAGAAGAAGCAATTAGATAAGAGTTGTTATCCTCATGGATAGTCATTGCCAGGAGAGTGCCAAACAAACTTTTACTGCATATATCAAATAATCAAATTCCCAATAATCTATGGAATATTGCACCCAATAATAAATAAAACCATTAGCGTATTAATTTTATAATAAAAAAAATTAATTAAATTTCTGTCATATAATTTTAATTTTCCCTTTTGATCTCTTTGACCACTCTTATTACATTACACATAAGTAAAACTATAAACAAATAAAGAATTGGTTATTAATATGAGAAAATAGCTAGGGTTTCCATTGATTAACTTTGTACATTTTTTTTGTTAATTAAGGTGTTTATACCTTGATTATTCTTCAAAAGAAGCTTATCCCATAGCAACCCACCAGCTCGGGCCTCCAAGTAAATAATAAACAAAAGTGTTATCTTTGCGCTCAATAGGGAATCAAACCTGATTAATTTTGTAAGTTATTACTTGAAGATAATGTATAAATTTCTTTATTTTATCTTATACTGTTAGTAACAATTGTAACAACTAATTATATTAAAATATAAAAGCCATACCAAACTCGATCTTCGTTCACACGATTAATTACTTATACGAAGTTTCCTTGACATGTGTCGAATTGTTCCCTACCAAGTTATGAATTTCTGTTTTCTTTCCAAATTTTGTCTACTTCTTGTTGTCGAATGTTACTTTAATAGTGGACTTTTGTTCTTCTATTTTCCCTGCAGTCTTAATTCACAAGGAAAGAAAGTTTGAAAAGCAATTGAAAGATCAACTCCATAAAGGAAATTTAATTTGTTCTATAACGTGTCAAATTAATATTCTGTTCTTCCTTCTTCAGAATTATACTATATGCTTGAATATGAAGCCAATGACGGTAAGAAAGGTTGAAAAAAATTTAAGATCTTACCGTCTTAATATTAACTTAAAATTGGCCAATGAGAGCTCCTATGCCACCATTAATTTGATCTCAAAAAGGTTTATAAAAACCTCGAGATAACTATACATAAGTCAAAACCAAACAAATTAAGAAGAATGAAATTAATCAATGTCAAACATACCTTTATTCAGTAAAATAATTGTATATAACGCTACTTGTGAGTCCAAACAAATTTAATGTCAACGTGGAATTAAGAAATGTGGACAACAATTTGAAGATCAAAAGGAGCAGGTAAAACCCTAGCCCTATTATTATTGTTTCCCTTCATCAAATATTAATAATGTATTATATTGTCATACAGTGTTTCATCTCCAGAAGCTAAGCCTAGATACTGAAATCTTCTTGTTTGAATTATTGTAAAGCAAATTGAATTTTATTTTATGGATTTTCAAAGAGAATCCAATGATAAAATGAAAAGCTAGAAGTAAATATATTTTATAGTCAAGAACTTCTAAATCATTTGATTGTATGAAATTAGTACTCAAAATTTTTTATTACAAATTTGTACTATATATTATAATAACTTAATTATATGTATAATTTTAAAAAATATCGATTATATCAACCCAAACCCTAAGAATGGAAAACATATACATATATTATGTGATGAAATCATAATCAGCCATCATAATTTGATCATATTGGAAC